>JAQHUG010000055.1:6105819-6180345 GCA_028555095.1 Dicrostonyx torquatus | reverse complement strand
CACAGCAAAATTAGCAGTTATGAAGTAGCAACGGATTAATTTTGTGGTTGGGATCACCACAGCATGAGGAACTGTATTAAAGGGTCGCAGCATTAGGAAGGTTGAGAACTGCTGGTTTAGAGTACTTCCCCTGATCTCTCTTCTCTCTCTTTCTGTGTGTGTGTGCTTCAGTCTAAAAAATATTAAGTTGACCCCAATAAATTATTTTAATATTTGCTTATGGTGCTCATCTACTGACATAATTTATAATATAAACTTTATCACAGGCAAGTTCCACTACAAGTACTGTGTGTGCGCAGACACATACACGTGTGTATGAGCTGACAGTATCTGTAGTTCACTGAGGGTCTTAGAAGGAATCTCCTGCTGAAAGGGGGGCAACTCCCATATCTGTAAAATCTGAAGCTTAATTGCTTTTCACTTAATAATGTATCTTGGCAACCATTGTTAACATTATTGAAAGTTTTTGCAATGACGGTTTTATGTGGAGAAAACCACCTCACTGTACCAGCACTTTCTTCTCCATAGATGACGTCTTTCCAAGAAGGAAGGCGGAGCATCTGAGATGACTATGGAGTCTGCCTGGAGCTTGAGCTCATGCTGCCTCTGTAAGGCCCTCATTTAACATGCCTCCTTTTGTCACTCCACCTGCCCTTGGGTGACAGGGCCTTCATGGGTTTCCCCTCTGGTTTGCATCCAATAAAATCAGTCACCTGAAGCCAAGATCCTTTTTGATTGAAGCATCCACTTAGGGTAAGTTGGAAACATTTTAGAGGACAGGGGAGTTATTTTGGGGGTTTGGGGGATTCTTTTGCTTCAGAGGAACACCTGATTCCACAAGAAGACAGCTTAGGAAGGGCAGAAGTGGGTGGACTATGTAGTCCTCGGATTCCTGAAGGTGAGGTGAGGGACTTCCTCCCATGATCCAGTGCAGTTTATCAGTCTAAGAAAAGATGATGGTATTTTGTTCAGGACTCATGAAGACCTCCCTGGTAGGAAAAGCATTTATGTCTTATTTGGAAAGCCACAGTGAAGCAGAGGGGTTCAGAAGAATAAAACAGCATGACATTTTATTCTGAGATGAGGGATTCTCCCCAACAGCCCTGCATCCCAGTACAAGAAAGTAAGTGATTTTACTGCAGGTTAGTTCAGTATGAACCCAGCATGCTCTATCTGGTGCCTACCAGAGTTCTGACCTTCATCCATGCTGAGCCAATCCCAAATCCTGTACTGGAAGAATCCCCCCTTGATTATGCCTTGGTGACAGCATCACTTCTCTGAACTGGTTATCTTTGATGTGGGTATCTTATCACGCTGCCTCTTCTCTGGAGTAAAGGGTGGCACAGCTTGTTTTCAAACCCTCTTTTCTTGAATGTACACAAGTCGAATCATGCTAGTGAGAAGAACAGGCTTCTAAGCATCTGCCATCGGTGATTCAGCTACTTGGATCAGGATAACATTGAATCTTGCTTTCCAGGCACGTGGAGAAGGTTCCCTTCAGGAGTAGTGGAGGCTTTCCTCTGTGGGCAGGATGGGGAAAAGGCGCCAGACAGATGTGGTGGGAGGACTGCCAGGTTCAAGTCTTGTATCTGCTGCTAGTTAACACGGAACTTTCAAGTTGCCGGGCCTGATCTCGCTCAGTTTAAAATGGTGTGGGACACGAGGAGTCAGAGTCGGTGCCAGTTTCCACATCGTTCTAGCTTTCTGTGACGTCACTTGATGTCTTTTGCCCTTTCTGATTTGTGGCTGACAAAACTATGGACTCCCATGGACACCTTCCAGATGGGACATCTGCTCCAAAGCCTCTGGAGGCTGAGGGCAGTCTTACCAAGGCTGGGAGAATGCAACTGTTCCCTGCAAAGCTGTGGCCTAACGGGACGGGCGTTTTGTGGATTCTTGGTAAGACTTTAGTACCTGACAAAAGTGTCTGGAAAGACCATGTGTTTAAAGCACTGGCTTAGTCCAGACTTTTTAAAAAAAAAAAAAAAAAAGACAATGCTCAAAGCTGACAGACCTACCAAAAACCATTTGTCAGATAGAAACCTGGAGATTTATTTATTCTTGAACTCATCTGATCTTCCTCACAGTGAATATGTTCTCCTTCCCTGCTCCCCCTTATACCTCAAGTGCTTTACTTGAGGAATTTCTAAGTAATTCCTCTAAAGACATGGGGGGAGGGAACGGCACATATTGAATGAGTGCAGGCATGGAGAATCAGATACATACGCTGATGTGCTCTGACAGCCCTTCCTTCCTTACCTGCCTCACTCACTGCTGTATCCTCAGTACCTAACAGCATGGCGACGGGCACGCACAGGATAAACGAATGGGTGGCCTTATCTTACCCTCTGCTCAGGTGACTAGAGCTATCTGAAACACAGCCCTCAGCTGGGAATGGTACCTGGGTACTAGGCTCTTGATGGACAGCAAAGTCACAGTCCCTAGTGATAGAAACCCTGATTTGTAAAAACCAAAGGACACGGAATTACATATGCATGGGAAAGATAAGGCTCCTTGCAGCAGGAATGCAAAGCAAAAGGCTATGAATGTAACCCCAGAAAGCCCAGAGGAAGGTAAGTGAATTGGGGGGGGGAGAGAAGAAATAAAAGGAGGACATGACCCTTCTAGGTATGGGTTGAGGAGAAGCTTTATTGAAGGCAAGGCATTTGGGTGAGTCCAGAGTGGACATGGCTGACAGGCAGAGCCAGGCCATCCATGAGGAGAGGCAAAGGGGGCAAGGGGACAGGAGGAGGAGGAGGAGGAACCTGGAGTGACTGCCAAGAGGCCGAAAAGGGAAAAGGACAAAATGGCTGGGTTATAAAGAGGGAAAGAGCAGTTCAGGCCCTGGGCTGGAGAGTTCAGGTTAGGGGATAAGGTATGCCAGCCAAAAGGACCCTTTAACAGGTAGGGACTGAGGGATGCTGGGAGACTGTGAAGGCCAGTGTCAGCTTTGATAGGTTAATATGAAGGAAAAAGGACCTGATCAACCAAGAAACACTAGAACATGGAAAAAATAAGCAATAAAAAACTGCGCAAGGATGCATAGCATTTCCTGGGGGCTGAGTAGATCTGCTCAGTTTCCACCTATTGCAAAGCCAGTGTTTCTCAACTGGGGGCAATTCTGCTACCACCACCACCACCCCTGCCCAAGGACATATGGCAATGTCTGGAAACATTTTTAAATGGCATGACTGGATGGGAGGGTATTTAACATTCCATGATGTGTGGGATTAAACAGTATCCGGTCCATATATGATAGGGGGCCATGGGGTGGGCTACAGCTGAGAAAGAAACTTCTGAACCACTGTCTTAAATAGAGCACATCAAGCACACATAAAAATTCACCTTGTTGCTGATGTCTGCCTTCCCTTTGCCTAAGCAAAATCTCTGCGAGAGATATAAGATATCTCTATTTGAGGCTTTGAAATCACTGAAGCTTTGGCTTCTGTTGCAATCAGTCAAGATATCCAAAACAGCTGCAAGTGTCTGGCCAGAAACAGAAGGCGGCTGGGAGCACTGTCAGCTCCGGACGGACGTCATTTGCCACCAGCACTTCCACTTCCCCTCTGTTACGAAGACAGAAGCCTTGAGGGGGTTGCGCTGGGGAAGAAACGGGAACAAGAGGAAGGATCTACAGGCATGGCAACTGAGATGGGGTAGGGAGAGCAGGACTACTGGCTTTGGGAGAACACAAAGCCTCCCACAAAAGCTGATGCCAGGGTGTAACTTCAACTCTGTCTTCATGACAGGGGATGGACACAGAGGCAGCAGGAAGGCATCAACAGAAAGGACTCAATCAGTTGGGCTGGTGGCACAGGCCTCTAGCCCCGGAGTTGGGTACTTTAGACCTCTCAGGCATCCTGGCAAGCTAGTATCTCGCCACTTGGGAACAAAAGCAGGGGGATTGTCCATGCATTTCAGGCCAGCATGATCTACATAGAACACTCCAGACCAGTCACGGCTGCATAGGGACACCTTGACTAAAAAAGTATTCTGCAGGGAAGTGGTGGTGGTGGTGTTATTGTTTAGAGGACAAAAGTGCTGGCTGAGCAAGCCCCATGACCTGAGTTCAAATACTGTAGCCCCTTAAAAAACTGAATGTGGTGGCCCTACATCTGCAATCCCAGCCTTCACAGTGAGATGGGAGGCAGAGACAGAAGAAAGATCTAGAAGCTCCAAGGGCAAACAGGAGCAGAGACAAGACAGACCCTTCATCAACAAGCTGGGGGGAGAAGCCACCTCCTGAAAGTTGTTAGAAGCTCACTCACATAAATGAAAAACTACAGGTGCACATATACAAACTTACATAAAATAAAGAAAAAATTAAAAAGCCCCCAAGAGGTTGTCTTTGGGCTTCAGAGAGACCCAGAGGCACTAAGGACACCTCCATCCTCACCACACCCTTGCTCTCTCAGAGGTGGCCCATCTGAGACCCAGAGAGATCATAGGTCCCTGAATCTGATTCCCCACAACAGGATGTATCCAAGGGAGCTTCCCAAACTCTTGCTGCTCTGAAGACATGACATAAGTTCAAAACCAACAATAACAAACAAACTGAGAGGCAGCTGCTAGGGCCAGGGGAGAGGAGGTGTGAGCCACACCGCAGCTTAGCTGTTTGGAAGTTCTCTTTCCACATCTGAGTCTTTCTCAGATTACCTGGAAAATCTAGAGAAAAGAAGCGCCTGGGATCAAGTGAGCAGGAACTCTGAAAACTCAATAAATATTGATCTAAGGGACACCCAAGTCCAAAGCAGCTTTCTCACCTATGCCACCAAACCCACTTAATTACCCTAACTCCACTTCCCTGCCGAGCTCAGAGTGCATCCTGGCCTGGAAGTCAGACGCCAGCCAGGGTTGTGATCTCTAAGGTGGCACGGAGGGTTCTGGGCTGGAGGGTCTCAGGGTCACCAGTGCTGTCTGGGTCAGACACTTCACTACTGCTGTTTCTCTACTGGAGAACAAAAAAGCAGCATGGCAGCCATTTCCAGGCAGAAGCCTCCACACGTCCGTTTGCTCTTTGGCAGCATGAAGACCTTACCGTTGGCGTCTTCTGAGCTCCGTGTGTCATGTCTCTGGCAGAGTGCTGCAGGCCACACTGTCTGTTTTGTTGAACGTGCTTCCAAAAGCAAGCGAGCCCCGTGCCTGCAGTTTTAGTCCATGGGATCGCTCCACACCTTTCGTCTGGTGTTCGAAATTTCATGAAGGTTTGCCTCGGAAATGCCTTTGACTGACTGATGGATGTCTTTCTACCAGCTGCCTGGGAGCCAAACCAGCTCCAACTGATTGTAAAAACCATTCTAAACGTCTAGACTTGAAGACAAGGACAAGGGTGGCAAGAGACTTGGCACAGGGCAGGATTTTGTCTGTGGGTCATGGGAAGAGAAATTGAGTCCATAAGCTGCCCTCAGGGCTTAGAGTCTCTGCTTTGAAAACCTCTTGCTTAGTGGTAGTTTTTTGTTGTTTAATTTGTTTTCAACAAGGGATATAGCTAGAGCCTTTGGTGCATGCTGGCTTCCTGTGGGGCCAGGGACAGAAATGAGGACTCCTACAAGAGCTCCAAAGCCCTCACAGTCTGCCCGCCTTGGTATCTGGGAGGAAAGACAACCAGAAAGGTGCTTGAGATGAGAACAGAAACCTGGTGGGAAACCTGAGTGCCCAGACAGCTGGGCAACATTTGTCCTCAGCCTGCTTGCCCACTCCATGCTGTCAGCTTGCCTGCCCAGTTCCTGGTTCCCCCAACCAACTACTCCCCATTTCCTGGAAGACCAGCTACTGCTTTGCCCCCCACCCCAGAAACCACTTCCTCTTTTTGTAAAGTACTCATGGCCTCCACTGGGAGTAGTGGGGCTCATCTTCAGCAGCTCTGGCTTCAAATGGGCATATGCACAAAGCCACTTCTCCAGGAGGAATGAATCCTTAGCTTGACACTGGCTAGCGCAGGAGCCAGAGGAAATAAGGCTCAAGCCCTGCAAGTCACATGCTCCCGGAGGTGTCAGGACCCCAGAATTTACTATGAAAACTTGGTTGCTCAAATCCTCTCTGGGGTATCTTATTAAAAAGATAAGAAAGAAAGATAGATATAAACAGATGGGTATGCAAGTGAGTATCTCCTCTCTTTCTCCTGTTTCTTACACACACACGCACACACACATGCGCGCGCACACACACACACACACACACAACAACAACAACAACAACAACAAAAAACCCTCCCCGAACCAAAATAAAATACTAGGCTACCTATCCAGAAGTAAGTAATGCTCTTTCTCAACAAAAATAAGTCCCCTGACAAGAAAGTCCAGGCCACTCCACATGGTAAGAAGGCTATCAAGGAAGGCCGGCTGAGTCACAACTTGCTCAGATTTTATTTTCCTCTGGAACAGGAGTCAAATGTAAACCTCTCCTGTAGGAAGTGCTAACCAAGGGTCAAAGCTGATAATCAAACTGCAGGCTGAGCCCAGCGGGCCCAAGGTCAAGCCTGTCTGGTTAGGGCTGGGAGGGAAGATGATGGGGGAGGGGACGAATCTTAGCGCCCTTCTGACCCCTGTAGGTAATTAACTATATTTCCAAGAAGGAGGTGCCCTTATGTTTAACTCTGTAGGCAAAACTGGACATAATCAGACATCATAATTATGGCTCTTTCTAAAATGTGACCATAGTCTCCACATTGACCTCTGGTGGCAGCCTGGCTTCCATGCTGGGAAGTACAAACAGAGGATCCAGCCTCTAGCCAATGGCCTTACCACCAAGGACAGCCAAGGCCCCTCAGAAACTTCTAAGGTCAGGCATCTACATTTACTCTCTGGGGAGCAAACGTGGGATTTGCTTGGGGTTTCCTAATTATCCCTTTGCACGGAGAAGTATTTTACTTTAAACAGACAAGCCAGAGCCTTGTCGCCTCTCAGGCCATGTGGGAAGGGCCAAACAGCCATTCAAATTAATATGCCAGTAATTACTGTGCATCTACCATCTAATTACCCATGAAATGACCAAGTTGAAAAGATCAATTTCTGATCAGCTTTTCGCTTGCGTGTTTTGTAAAAGTTGCCATGGAGGCTCTAGGTCACTTAAAAACGCCAATTTATTATTAGTTTATTATGCCCTATCAGCCCCCAACCACCCATAGATCTAAGCTTAGTTCAAATCATGCTACTGAACAAAACATTCCACAGAAAGCCAAACAGGGTTTTCAGATGGACAGACAGCTCTCAGCTCTAGGCAGAGAAACACAGGATTTGTGAGGTGAAGGGATATTCTGAAATCATGTTACTGATGGAAAGGAAGAGGCGGGCCTGGGTAAAGTGAGAGAGCAGCCCACAGGACCACCCTGAATGATGAAGACTGACTCCATCACAACCATGCCTAGGGGAAGAAGACCTGAACGCTCTCTTTTTAACACAACAGTCCCAACAACAGGATACCTCCCAGGGATATCTGGAAAATGCTTTGGACTTCTCCGAGTACCCCACAAGTCCAAATAAGATGGCAGGAAATCCAAAAGACCATTCCAGAGTGTCTCTTTTAGCTCACAAACCCAACACATTCTACTGTCGAAGTGTGACTTAGTAGTGAATGTTAATTTCTCTCCTGTTTTCAGGATCCCACCTGGGCCCCCTACCCCTTTTCTTTTCGGGGATATCTGGACCTTTACTGTTTACTGTGGTCCCTTACACAATCCAAATAGAGTCAACTCCTTTCCAACAGTACTTTAAATCTTCAGCGGGTATCGCAGGATTCACTAGCCTCTACCCGGCTTAAAAGAGAAACAGGAAGCTCCCAAGTTCGGTACCAACAGTAGCAGAAGGCTTTGCAGACAAGTCCCGTCAACACCCAATCCCAGTCTAGAGGCGATTCCCACTTGGAGGCATGAACTTTGAACAAATGGTCCCAAGAAATACAGTTTTTACCCATACCCTCCTCTCTGAATGGAACTCCCAGGGAGTAAATGATGGTCTTCTGTATTTGTGGAATACAAATACAGAAAAATAAGGAGAAATAAAACCACTACTCAGGTGTCCCAAACTAGAGTTTAAATAGAGGAATAATTGCCTCATTGCTTCTATAGGCATGTCACCAGTGAGATATACTACCCCAGCGCGGTTTTCTTTTGGTTCAGCAGGAGAAAGCAAAGGGACTGGGTGTGCTGCACCACAACAAAGGCTTTTAATGGAGACCAGGACATTTGCATCTCAAAGCCTGCTCCCCACATGGCTACCAATGCCAACTGCACAGATAAAATGCCAGGGGTACAACCATCAAGGGGCGTAAGGAGGAACTTTTGGAGGGGCAGATTCTCAAATTTACATTAATTATTGAAAATTTCTCATGTTGTTTAATGGACAAGAAGTTTAATGCCACACATGGCAAGGATTCTCTGACTACGGGCTCCTGTGCTATGGTCCTTGGACTTGGGCTCCACAGATGACCCAACAGACAGCCACTCTCACAACCTGGCATGGTTTTGTTGCCATCGTTGTCATGGGCTCCCAACCCCCAGGCTTTGCTTACTGCTCAGTAAAAGAGCATCCACTATATGGATCCCAAGCGTTACAATGACAGTCACAGATTAAGCAACAAATTTTCCATTTCAATTAAGAGTTCGGAACTGAACTGCAGACTCTATTTGCTTCCTGAGTGGTACCTGGTGAAAGAAAGGGTTAAAAACAGGAATCCTGGATCCAGGAGATGACTCAGTGGGTAAAGAAAGCCCTTGCCACACAAGCCCAATGACCTGTTTGGATCCCTGGGATGTTCATAAAAAGCCAGATGTTGTAGGGCACGTCTGTAATCTGTGCACTCCCATGGAGACACGTGGAGATGGGATAATTGCCCTGGGTCAGCTTGCTTGGATTATGCAGCACAGTGGCATAAACAAGAGAGACCTTGCCTCAACAGTTGTCCTCTGACCCCTGCACTGTGGCATCTGCATTTGAGTCCACAATAACTAAGTAAATAACAGCAACAGCAGTATTATTGGGCTGCCCCATCCTTTGGATGTCAAAATGGATCAGGTTTTAAAAGTAAAATATGCCAGGCGTGGTGGCGCCTCCCTGCACTTGGAGGCAGAGACAGATCTCTGTCTATCTTGGCCTACCCTAGAGAGTTCCAGGACAGCCAGAGCTACACAACTCAAAAAATAAACAAAAATAAATAAAAATCAACACAACAAAAACAACCAAACATAAGAGAGTAGCGGCACTCTCCTGAAATCCCAGCACCAAGTTTAGGGGCTCTGGGCCATCCTTGGCTACATAGAGAGTTATGTGCCAGCCTGGGCTTACATGAGAACCTGTCATTGTTGTGATAAAGGGCTCGGGTGGCAAGACACACAGGGAACACGTAGACGTACCCACAAGTGGAGATTTATTAGAAGAGAGTGAACCGGATCCGGGGGAAACGTTGGGGGGGGGGGGAAGAGGGCAGAACGGAGCACCTCTGCCTTTTAAAGGTCACCTTGTACATGCGCACCAGGGTGGGTTGCAACTTGAGACGCTGATGATGAAGGTGGGCGGCCCATTCCTTGCGCATGCGCAGGTACGTCAGGTGCTGCTGCTGATGATGGCGGGTGACCCATTCCTTGCACGTGTGGGGGTGGTGGGGGTGTGTGGGGGCGTGGGTAGCCGTACATGCGCCACACCCCCATGTAGCTTTTAGGACCCAGGGGTGGAGTGTTAACAGTCATAGACAGACAACAGAACTTGGGAAACTGGAGAATTGCTACACAGCAAGATTTAGGGGGGGAAAAAAAGAAAGAAAAGAAAAAATGAGAAAAAAAAAGAAAGAAAAGAAAAATTAAGAAAAAGAGGGAGGGTTATGGGAAACATTCCGGTCATATACAAAGGCTCTGCAGAGTGAAGCGCTCTACAACCCCGTTTTCCATTTTATTCTCCAAAAACCCTGCAGAAACACGATTTTTCTGTTTCTCCACGTCTAGCTGCCTATTTTCTCTAAGCACTTGGCAAAAAACAACAACAACAAAAAGGATGGCAAATGACTCCAACATGGATTTAATTGTTGACTCCATTTCATAAATAAATAATAACTAGATGAATGAATAAGTAGATTTGGGGTGGAGAAGAAGGCAGAGAGTAAAGGGTTTGCCTTCGAGCTTGATGACTTGAGTTTGAACTCCAGGACACACATACTGGAAGAGAAGTAACTCCAAATGTCCTCTGACCTCCACTTGTGCCCCCATATAGACATATAGGTAAATTCTTTAAAAAATGTTAATTTATGCTGGACATGGTTGATGGTGGCACACGCCTTTAATTCCAGCATTCAGGAGGTAGACACAGGTAGATTTCTGTGAGTTCCAGGCCAGCCTGGCCTATAAATTCCAGAACAGCCAGGACTGTTACACAAAAAAACCCTGTCTTGAAAAACCAAAAAGCAAGCAAACAAACAAAACCCCAAAAGGTTAATTTATTTGATTCTTTTTAAAAAGTATAGGTACTTTTCATCATATACTGTCCCATTAAGCCAGCTAACACCACTGTGCACAAACCATTCTACTAGAGCTCAAACTGGAAGCAATTCTGGAGACCAAGCTTTGCAGTGAGCTCACCGTTGCCACCATGTTCATGTTTGCTCTACCCAGGTCATCTTTGCCATCTTTGCTAAGAAGGCAGAAAAGCCCTCGCCAGCCCTTCATCGCAGGCAGCTGTGCGGACTATGCTCAC
The DNA here is from genome assembly GCA_028555095.1 of Dicrostonyx torquatus. NCBI lineage: Eukaryota > Metazoa > Chordata > Mammalia > Rodentia > Cricetidae > Dicrostonyx > Dicrostonyx torquatus. The sequence continues at coordinate 6,169,666 of JAQHUG010000055.1, read as the reverse complement.
TCCACCTGCTTCTCATTAGCACGGATGGAGACCCAAACTAAGGCAGTGTATGTGTGAGGGAGAAGAGAACCTGGAGATGGGTGTGCGAGGATATAGGAGGGTCCTGGGCCAGGTGCTCAGTCCACAGAAAGGTGTAGTGGGCCAACTGTACGTGCTTCTGGGGCGGGTCTGAAAGTCACATGCAGCTCCACAAGAGACAGATGCACAGAAAGGAGCAGGGTTTAGACTCACGCAGCGGAGCTTTGGCCTCCCTCCCAAGCGTGTCAGGGCAATAGGACAGCATATTCTCTTGGTGATAGGAAACATGATCTTAAGGCCTCCGGTGCTTGTGAAATTTTCACATGAGTGAAACGTGCAGTTACATGCAGTGAGGTTTTTGACTAAATGTATCTACCCAGAATTCATGTGGGGCCACAACCCTAACACATTTGTTATTTGGACACAGGAGAGATGGTTCTGGACTGGGGAGATGACTCAGCCAGCAAAGGGCCTGCCAAATAACAAGGTTCTGAGGTCAGATCTCTAGAACCCAAGCAAAATGCTGGGTGTGGTGGCATGTGCCTAAAACCCCACCTCTAGAGGGTCAGGGACAGGCGGAGCCCTAAGGCCAGTCTAGCCATAACAGTGAGCACCAGGTTCAGTGAGAAACTCTCCCTCAAAGAATAAAGGCAGAGAGCAGCCAGGAAAAGATACCTGACTTCAGCTGGCCTCTGGACTCCACACACACGTGTACACATGTGCACCTGCAAGCACACATTCACAACCCACACTAACAAGTATGCAACATAAACACAGTGCTATTATGTATGTTGTTACCATGTAAACACAGATGGTGCTATCATGCATGTTGTTACCATGTAAACACAGACGGTGCTATCATGCATGTTATTACCACGTAAACACAGATGGTGCTATCATGCATGTTGTTACCATGTAAACACAGACGGTGCTATCATGCATGTTGTTGCCATGTGTTGTGTTTCCAGGGATCCCTGAAGACTTTTTTAAACCAAGTCCCTTATGAGTAAACATGCAAACAAAACGTGGAAAGCATCTCTCAAGCAGTGAGAAAACTGCTAAAGATGAAATAGATGCGTGCACACTCGCTCTACACTTGGATAATCTTTCTGATTATCAACCAACAAGCCCCGGCAGGTTACCCAGCACAAATGGCCTCTATTTCCTTATTTGCTAAATGAGGGAATTTCTTTATCTGCATTAAGGGAGTGGAATGGATCTTTAAAGTAGACATGCTATCATCCAACCTATCTTAGGAAGGACAAGGTCTGGGACAAAAGACTGCTGGAGACAGTTCCTCTACCCAGTACAGGAACTCCCCTTGGCCTTTCTGGGCCTTCTGGTTTGGCTAATCTCTTTATGTCTCTTTGCTCGGCTGCCCAGACAACTCCACAGCAAACAAAGGCCTGGGTTTCCACCAACCAGCTCCAAATTGGGAACCCGCCTATTTTGTTAGCTTTGGGGCAAAGGGAGGCAGCAAACAGCAGCTTTTGTGAACCAATCTGGTGAGACTCTTTACTCAATTAGGACCATGAAAAGGTGAAGACTGTTAAAGAGCTCTTTCCTGGGCCTTCACCCCGACCCACCCACCCAGATCTCCTGCATGGAACTGGACTGGGAAGGTAGTTAGATTTAATGGGAGCCAACCATTTCCCCTTCTCAGCCCAGTAGGAACTAAACTAGGTGAATGAACATGGCGCATTTTCTTAAAAGAAGAAATACAAGCTGAAACCTGCTCCTTGGGAGCCAGATGGTTCCATTTTCTGCTGTGTAGCACAGGGCCTGGTTCTGAACGTGCTCCTGGGTAAAGAAGCCAAGTCCCTTGGGGGAAAAAAAGGAGAACTAGAGAAATAGCCCAGACTCAGAAAGATAAATATTACATGTTTTCTCTGACATGCAGAACCAGGTTTTATATATGTGTATCCACATACTGCTACAGGAAGACATAAGAGGGGCTATTTGAGGAAAGGAGCTCAGCAGGAGAGGGAAATGGTGGGCAAGAGAGGATAAAGGGGATGAACGGGGCTACTGTTCATGTTAAACTTGAATGACAGCATCTTCATGGGGCGAGGATGTAGCTTAGTGGGTAGTGCTTGCTGGCAGGTTGTTTGGAGTCCTGGTCTTCTTTGATCCCTATAGCACAAGCCAGAGGCAATGGACCAAGAGTTCAAGGTCATCCCTGGCCAAGTAGTGGGCTCTAAATCAGCCTAGGCTACAGGAGACTGTTTTTAAAAAACCAAAACAACGAAAAATGAATGGAGGAGCCTTTCGAAAACCATTTTGTCCAGTAAACATCAGAGTTCACAGAAGCTGTTGGCAGACGGTTGGGAGGAAAGGAGAAGGCCTGTGAGGCAAGGGTGGTGGAGGCTTGTGGAAGCTTATTTTGCAAGGCGTCTAAATCAGATAAGAACAGGATTGGTTGCCTTGTTATGCAATTAAACCGTAGTCAGCAATGGGCAGGGTCTTCTATCTTTCAAAATCCAAACTAGTTATTCAAGCTTGCATTACGCACAGTTCAGGGACTCTATTGCGTGAAGGCATCCAATTTTTCTTGTCTGGGTTAGAGTTTAAAAAAAAAAAAAAAGTGCCGCTGTGCAAATCTGAGAGCTAGTCTCCATAAAGCAATCACAGCCCTTCCCCCTCCATCTTTGCTTCATTTCTTCAGCATCTGAACTGGGGGAGGGCGACAATGTACTGCCCCAGTGTGCAGTGTGGCTTCTTACAGGACACACACCCTTTCTTGTTTGATTGCTGACTTTCAGAAACAGCCATTTGCACTGCTGTATCAAAGGCTTCCACTACTTAAAATGTCATTTCTAAATTAATTTTATACCCTCGAGGCAGAACGTATCTGGCCAGGACTGAGTGTTCCCCATTTGGAAAAGGTAGGAGACTCAAGCTAGGCCTAGAATTCAATGAAGTGGGAGGGGGAGAATGCACAAGAATTCTGGTCTTTAGAAGAAATCACAGGCATTTTCTGGAAGCCTGGTTTGTTTTCTGTAGGACACTCATAAACCTCTTTCAGCCACAGGAGGAAAGTGGCTACTTGGTGTAATTTCTGCTTTATAACAGCCAGGAGAATAAACTGGACCAAGACTGCATATGTGTGTGCACGTGTGTGTGCATCTTTGGCCTGCGACCGGCGGTGGCACAGGCCAGACAGCTAAAGAATGTGATGACTTTGCTGTCTCACTGTGGTAACTGCTGGGCATGTGTGGGCTCCTTCACCTTACACAGACAGGCCAGCAACTTCTCAGCAAAGAAAATAACTCCTGCAGTTGCTTGGCAACACTCAGCCGTCCACTGAGAGTGGCTCCAGAGGCCTGCATATCCCACCAGAGGATGGGCAGTTAGTGGAGCAGCTTGGTTGCCCATTGGCAACCTGCAGACAGCCTGCTCAAACCCCTGAGCCTGGGCTGGTTACACTGTTTCCACACCACCACTGGCCAAGGCTTTACTGAACTACTGTGGTTAATTGCACAGGTAGAACTAGAAGTAGGCACTAGGCAATGGGGAGGGGCCAGTGGGAAAATAGCTACAAAAGGTTATCTGCTCTCATCACCTTCCGAACCTCACTGATAAAATCCAAAGACAAACCCCAAACCTCAACTCAGGGCACAAAAATCAGGGTTCCCTCTATGGAAATTTTTTCCCCTGCATCTTCTCTCCTGGGGTTCCACATTTAGAATCTCTCTCCTTCTCAGTTTTGGCCTTCAGAGCCATGTGGCTGGCTCCACACTCACCTGGGCAGCCTTGGCTTCCTCATAGGGGCTTTCTATTTTATCTCCACTGATTTCCACCATCTTCACCTTCCTCCCTTCTCCCAAGGGAAGGTAGGTATATTGTATATGCAAATCTGTCTCTAACGACCCCAAATTTCAGGGTGTTTCCCATTATGGAGCACAGCCATGAGTATCTTACTGACCATTTGTTTTCAACAACAAAGCCAAAGGTCCAAGGATTGGGGTGCAACAGCTATAGTGAGAAAAGGTCAGGGGTGTCTGTGTTCTCTGCCTCCCCGCCCAGACTTCGGACGGTCAGCGCTCTGCTGCTGGGCTCATCCTAAGCCACCATCAGGCGCTATGTGATGCCGGACTTGTCACTTTACCTCTCTGTACTTCAGTTTCTCCTCCAAAGGGAACCAAACATATCCTAGGTCACAGGACTAAGGGCTTTGTGTGTTTGTTTTTGTAAAATAAAAATGTATTTCAGAAATTTTAGCTTTAGCCAGTCCTTAAGAAATGTTAGCAGCCAGGCAGTGGTGGCACGCACCCTTAATCCCAGAGTTCAGGGGGCGGAAGTGAGAGAATCTCTGATTTTGAGGCCAGCCTGGTCTACAAGAGCTAGCTCCAGGACAGCCAGGACTGTTACACAGAGAAACCCTGTCTCGAAAAATCAAAAATCAAAAAAGTAATAAATAAAAAATAAAAGAAACAAAGAAAGAAATGTTAGCTTTCTACCCTCACCAATGAAACACAACAGGCTGAAAGGGAAGAAGCCAAGTACGCCCTGAAACCGTGGAAGTGGCCATGAACCTCCTCTCAGGGGATTCTCCTCTATGCTGAGTTTGCAGCATCACCAGCCTGGCTCACAATGCCGCCATCTCCATTCTCACAATGCTGCTGCATCTAGGCAAAATGAGCCTGACATGTGTATTCTATTTGCTGATGAACAACGCCATTTGTACCCTTCTCCAGTCTGGAATTCTGCTTTGGAATACTGATGTCATCAGAAATTGTGGAGTCTTTTTATTCTTTTTCTTCCTCACCCATAGCATTCTTTGTGAATGAACCCTGTTTTGTTCACAGATACTGTTATGCCCCTGGATTCCCTGGCAATACATGGCTGGTGCTAGTGTTCTGTATCTGTGCTGGTACCTGCCTATGCAGTGTCTGGATACCTAGCTGGGCCCCAGGAGCCTGATTTTTGCACATATGGGGTGGCTCTTGAACAGAATGAGGCCCTGGGCCTTGTTTTCCTGGTCTGGACGATGAGGGCTGAACTGATATTCGTCCATTGTGCCCCTATTCCCACTGTGGACTTTCTATCTTTGAGGGCAACTTTGCTTCTACACTCAAACTCCATTCTGTTCTCAAGATTCCTATAAGGCAAGCTCATTGAGCCTCACTCTGGCTTTCAGCTAAGAAGCTGAGTCATTTGCAATCCTCCCTGTAAAGCTCCTTACGAAATTCCTACTCTTCTTGGATACTTGGCAGGCCTCAGCAGAGAAGCGCAGAGCTAGTTGTAAATTCACACCCATGTTCCCCACCAAGGGGAAAGGGCCTGTCTTCACTCACTGCTACAGACAAGAGCAAAAGGTGCTACACTTGGTGAGCTCTCAAAGTTATCCCTTGAAGGGGGTGTTGGCTACTCTTGCCAGGTATAACTTAGTGCAGGATGACTTGACTTCTGTGACTCAGTTTCCACATCTAGGAAGTGAGATCATGGAAACTCCTTCACTGACGGGGATGCTGGGCCCATTAGGCCAGTCGACACTCACCAAGCCCTGAGACGGGTATCAGAGATGGAGACAGTTATCGTGAACTCATGCTTGCTGGATATTCCATTTGATCCATGTGATATGGTGTCCAGTGATAGCCCTGGGATTGCTGGAGTGCAGGGCTAAGAGGCCTCTGGGCTATACATGCTGAAAAGCTACACTTTAAAAAGAAGTATGAGATTGCGGGGGGGGGTCCTGCTACTCACAGCCCTGCTTTACAACTTGTGTGTTTTTATTGCAATAGTGTCATAAAGATGACGTCAGAGCAGGGCTTTGCTCTGTCTTGCTTTTTGGAAGCAATGCTTTCCTATTTGCTTTCTAAGACGCTTCCTCCTGCTTTTCTCTCCCCTTGCACTGGCAGCCCGCAGAACTTCTTCCAGGATAAGCCAGGGATTCCTTTGGGGCCTTCCTTGATTCCTGTTCAGATCATAGAAGGTAGCAAAGCAGTAGAATTCAGGCTGAGTCAGGAGAGATGGACTCAAACCCTAGCTGGTCAACTTTTCTGCGCTGCAGTCCTCTTATCTATAAAATGGGTGACAGTGAGAACTGAGCGAGGCAGGAGACTCCCTGGCACTCACAATAAGCAACACACTGCCACATCAGAAGGACACAGCTAAAGTACTGTCACCATACACACACACACACACAGCTTTCCCCCACAACTGGGTCAAGGACATGTATTCACAGGCTGAATGATGGGAAAGGATGTAGCCACAACTGGCAAAGGAGGCAGACCGAGACACCAGTTGGGCGCCTGGCCTGGGCACTGAGGAGCCTCTGCAGCTGCCCAGCGACCCAACCACACCCTTTGAAAGACAGGATGGATGCATTGGAGATTCGGTCCTAGGCAAACGCCCCACCAGCCACTCAAGAGCAGTGATGTGAAGACGAGCCTGGATTAGGCAGTTAGGACAGAATACAACCTAAAGACTGGCCAAGTGGGGGTAACTACAAGGGAGAGGACAATCAAGCGGAACTAATTACAGGGCTCCTCAGAGGAAGTGCTCAAACCCCAAAGCTTACAGGCGAGGATGCATTAAACACACAGCCTATCTTTACAAAGAGAGGCAGCCAAAGATATCGGTCCAAATCTCACAACCAAGGCAGAGGCCTGGGTGTATAACGCAAGTGCCAGTGTGGCTGCGGGGCCACTCAGAGCTGCCACTGAAGAATAAAACAAAAGGTGCAGCGTGGACTTTATTATCTGACAGTAAATACAGTGTTAACAATGATCATTCTGTTATAACTAGGGTTCTATTTGAACGGAGTAGCTCAGAGAGCATTTCTTCCTTGCTCCCTGATGGTGTTCTATTGCTATGACAACCAATAACATTTCGCACGCCAAGGAGCACTATATCATGTATCACCATAGCAGAAAGGGAAATGCCACACTATACTTAAAAGCCACCTTCTCTCTCTCCCTTTTAAAGCCTGTTATCACCCCGCATGCATTATTCACCACGCCGCATTATATATAACCTTTGGTTACAGTCAGATGTGTGATATAGGTACCAAAAGCCAGAAAGCCTTGCAAATCCCTTAACGTTTTACAACAAATAATAGATAACCAAACTGTATTATTCTGGTTTTTCTTCGAGGCTGTTAAAAAGAACTTGCTTTCACCAACTTCCTCATTGGATCAAAGGTCTTTGTCAGACTTGTGCGAACGCAAGAATTGCAAGCAAGAACACGCGGTGACATTGTAAGAATGGCAAGTATTCCCTTTAAGAGAATTTTTCAGTACACAAACACTGCCTCTTGAAATGTCTGTCTGCTTTACTTGAAATACTTAAACAAAACAATGAACGGTATCATGTGCTTCTCTACAAACTTTTCCTTGAGGATTTAGCTATCACCATAGAAAACCACGCCCAAATACTGGGCCACCTGATACTCTGTACTACTGATGGCACTTGGGAGTTTCCCTGAACCTGCCCACTTGGGTACTTGGTAGCTCTAGTCAGAGTCAAACAGCACTAGGTGTTTTCAGCTCACTTTAACATCTGCCACCCCTGCCTGGTCCCAGGGAGTGGGAATATCAGACAGGATAGTCATGGAATTCCAAGGTCTTTGAACTCTAGCTAGTGACAACTGGAGGGGATGGACAAAGTTTTGTGGGTGGACAGAAGATTCCAGTGACTCGGGACACCTAAAACCCATCTCGTTAAGTTAAGCCTTAAGTAGAAAATGATCATAGCCGGGCGGTGGTGGCGCACGCCTTTAATCCCAGCACTCGAGAGGTAGAGGCAGGAGGATCTTTGTGAGTTCGAGACCAGCCTGGTCTACAAGAGCTAGTTCCAGTACAGGCTCCAAAGCCACAGAGAAACCCTGTCTTGAAAACCCCCCCCCAAAAAAAAAAAAAAAGGACCATATAAGGTCCTAGCAATTAGGAGCAGAGACGCTTGACCAAGTTTAGGTTGACAACCACTGGACCAGAGGGTGGCATGAACCACAATCCTTAATTTACCTGTGTACTGAAAACTGAGCCGAGGGCTTTGTGCACGCTAGACTGGCACTTTCCCACCTGAGCCACATCCCCAGTCTTTGTCCACCTTTTTTTAACTGCTTAGTGTATGGGGAGTGTAGGAATCACGAGGACTGAACTGCTTGTCTGGTTGCTGAGAGTTTCTCTCACCTTACAAAACGCTTGTCATCTGTGTCCCTTCCAAGCCTGTTTGGCTTTTACATCAAGGACAGGCTGGGTGTTAAGAAGAAGTTTCCAATGTCCTCCTCCACACAGAAGGCCCTGGAAGGCACGGGAAGGACATCCTCGTGGGAGGGAGGCATTTTGGACAACGTGGAAACATAAAGGACAAAGCAAAGATGTGTTTAAGAAAACCAAGTCTGTAGCACCAACTGCAGAACAGAAGAGCGGGGAAATAGTAACTGCGTATGTGGGCCAAAAATCACACTTGGTCTTGAAGTTGTAATTTCTCCAAGGTCACTTACCGCATAAGAAAACTTAGGAGACCCTAAGGTGTAGCATACACTTAGGAGCTTAATTAGATTTGTACGAATTGCTCAAGTGCTGCGGGAGACTTGTTTGTTGAGTCAGGCAATTGAGTACTTATAAATTTAATAAGTTCGATTTCCTTTACGCATGCCGCTTAAAATGTTTAAAGGAGTTTAATTAGCTAAGTTTGCAAATTAGACCAAACATTAGTAAAAAAGGCCCTTTAAAAGTGATTGTTAGAAACTGTTAGGCTTATAAATAAAATAATAGGATCTGTGAATAGCTCTGAAGAGTCTTAGAAAAGTGAGGCTTTAGATTTTAACTTCAATAGAAATTAATTTTAATGAGTAAATATCAGAATATTGTTTCCTGCCCCTACAGCACTTTTTTTTTTTTGAAGGTATTCAAGTCTTCAGTTATAATTTACTGATGAGCCTTCTAGGTCCCAGATCCCGTCCCAGCCAAAAAGAAGCGCATAGCCTGGCTCTTCCAACCTGGTAGGGAAGAGTAATTATTCTGTTGGAAAGCATGACAATTGACACAGGAAGGCCAAAACCGCTGGGTGGGGCACCAACGGCAGATCGGAATATAATTCAGAATTTGTCTCTTATGGCTCGTGAGTCTTTCTTCTGCCCTACTCAGTTGTATGTGTGTTCATGTTTCTGTGATCTTTTATCCTATGCATCTGCTATAATTACATGGAAAGGTCATGGAGACAGAGCCCAAAGAATCCACTCTGAGAATTCTGTCAGGGACCTTGGTGACTACCCTGGTTCTCTCTTCACGTTCTTACCCACCTTACAGGTGAGACTGGCAGACAACTGTCCTATGAACAGGCAGTGAGTTTAGGACTGACCAATTTTAGATACAGAATGAGAGAAACTTGATTTCCAAAATGAAGTCCAAAAAGCAAGTATGCCATTCTGGTGAGGACACAGTCAATTCCCAAATGGCAGGAAGGAGGCGAAACCCAGTTGGTTCTGGCCATCAGAGCACCGGCTCGGCAGGAGTGTGGCTCTTAGGAAAACTCCGAACTAGTTTCCATTAGGTTCAAGTGTTCTCTCCCCTGAACTCACCCTATGTCTATGTTCCAGGTAGAACTCAGCACATTACTTATGTGGAAACCAGGCCATTATAGAGCCACTAATCCAGCAGGACCAGCATCCTCCTACATCAGGGAAATGAGGACCCAGAAGCTGAAGGAGGGCAACGGTAGGTCCTTCCCCAGCAGCTTGAGGACAGTGGCCTTACATATGTCTTGATGCCAGCCTTCTAAGTCCCCAGAACGTGCAAAAGTAAACCTTGCTTGTTAACCTACTTGGTTTGTAGCACTTTGCTACAGCCGTCCTAGCAACCCAACACAGTAAGAAAATGGAGCTGGAGGCAACCTCAACTTTGGGAATGGTCCATTAAATTCGACCAGTGACCAACTAGAACTCAATTTCTAACTTCTGTTTGTGAATCCAGAATTAGACTCCAAGTAAAACAAGGGCGATCTTGGCCAGCAAGCTGGTGTACCTCAGCACCCAAAAATGAAGAGTGTGAAGCTGTTTTAGGGTCTGCCCGACCGTTTATCCAAACCATGATTTTCAATGTCTCAAGAAAACAGGGCGGGTGTGGCTGTGACACTGACATGAACTACACTGTGGTTTTGCTGTGTGTCTGCGTCCGTCCCTACAGCCAGGGATAAACTATTCTCTGGCTTCTTCACCTCTGGCTTCCAAGTGGCACAAACCCACCCAATCCAGGTAAAACCAGACAGATGCGGTTTTCCTTTCAGTCCTCTGGGAATCTTCCTATGGCTGTGGTAGCAAATGGTGTGGGTGCAGGATACCGTCATGTGGTTTTCAAAGGTTCTTTCCCACAGCAGTGGCCCTTCTGAGCTTTGCAGGGTGACAATGGTAAACACTGTGACAGGACCCTGTGTTATCTCCCTGCCCTCCAGTATGGGTGTGACTGGCTTCTAGAACAAAAGCCAGTACAGGCCTAGGGTTTCTGTAAAGGAAAGCGTCAAGTCTCAGCACACTAGTAAAACTCTCCAGAGCCTGAAAGGAAACCAGAAGGCCGAGGGATCACATGGAGGAAAGAGACACAACTGGGATTTGTGCTGGCCTACACACCGTAGTGTCACCCCCGGGGACAGCAGTCAAAAGGATGACTGACGGGGATAAATACACTGCTATTTGGGCAAGACCCAAAGCCAGCAGCCCTCCCACACTTCCCATTAACCCAAATCAGGAAATAAACATCCAGAGGCTTTTCCTTCTTTGCTGGCTTTTCTTCCTAGACATGTTTTCTCTGACCAATGATTTGCCATGCATGTCTGGGGTACAAGGTGAAAACCGTGTGTGGGTGGGGACTGCATGAGGTCAGGGGAAGCAAAGGTACATCTTTTTATGAGAGCAAAGGGAGATGGGTGATTCCAAGAGAACCACACAGAGCTTTAGCCTACACAGCAACAGGACAGAAAGATGTCACCTGCAACTGACCAGTCCCAGCTGCACAGATACCGGTTCAGGAGTGCTGAGACCCCGACTGTGAGAGCTACAGCTTAAAAAATGGCACCCTGTGGCCCTTAGACACCATGAAATGAGAGATGGCCAGAGCCTCAGAAATGGGAATGCCATAACCAAAAAGTGTCCAAACCAAAGTGTCACAGAAACAAATATATTCCCCGCATGGCATCTCTGTCCATTGAAGTCAAGGATCAAGGTATGGCCTACCGTCAGCACATAGCTTCTGAACACAGAGGTGTGGCCATGTGTCTGCATATCCAGGGAGACAGAAAATGCCTACAAAGATGGACTATGCTCCTTTTATTTTGCTGGATGCAGGTACAGAGTATTCCCAAGCTTCCCAGTGGCTGGTCCCCTTCCTCTGCTGCTTCCATTTCTAACTTCCGCACCTCTCCAACCTTCCTACCTAACACCCTCTACCAGGAAGGCCAAGCTGGCTGGGTCAGAACTCCAGCTGAAGCACTTGCTAGCTCTGTGACCGGGTGAGTCACCTCCCCACTCCTGAGGGACTCACCTGGCAGACCAAGCATTACTTCAGCTCAGCTACTGCTACTGTTACTTTCTTGTTACTGTTACTGCTACTGTTGCTACTTGAGGGTTTGATGTGTATGACTCGGCTGGCTAGCCAGTGAGCCCGCTGGATCGACTGTCTCTGTCTCCGCACTGTCATGCCTGGCTTTTACATGGATGCTGGAGATCTGAACTTCGGTCCTTCTGCTTGTACAGCGAGCACTTTACCAACTGAGCCATCATCTCCTCAGTTCTCAGTTGTCTTCCACACAAGGTTCCAGAAGGGCAGAGACTTGTCTGTTGTCTTTACTGGAGAATTCCAAGTTCCAGACAGCACCAGGCACATGTTAAAACCGACAGTCATGTATTGAGTGAACAGATTAGATGAACTTGACTTTGTAGGTAGTAGTACAGTCCTTATATTTTTCTAGCTTAAGTCGTAACGGCTGAACTTAGAGCTCTGTGTTGTTTTCAATGTACAGCAAGTTCTGACCTTTCCTGAAAATAATACCTTCCATTTATAAAGAATGTGACATCCGCTTCTCATGTGAGAGTAACCCGGGCCTGTACTAAGTCCGCGGGTGCCCACTGGAAGTGTTACAGTCCCAACGTAAGAGTCAGGCCTTGGAGCTGCTGATAATAAGGGTGGTGTCCCATGTCGCACCTGTGAAAGGCCACTTACTGCTTGCGGAGAAAGCCTGCGCAGTGTTTCTGGGACCGATTTACCTTGAGTGGTTTTGTTGTTCTTTTCTACTAAACAAAAGAAATGAATTGGTTCTTGCTTCTTTGTCTCAAAATGCTCTCTTAAATAATTTTCTTTCCAATTAAAAAAAGGGGGTGTGTGTCATGGCGGTGACTGGGACAATGGCTCAGTAGACAAAGCACTTGTCATGCAGCTGTGACCTTGGATCCCCAGCACCTACAGGATCAACTGCCTATATATACTACAGGAACTCAGCATAAGGCCTTGCCTCAGTAGATAAAATTACGAGAGTTTTAGCAAGACCCCCGCATCGATAACTCTGACCTCCGTCTTCACACATACATGTGTGCGTGTACTTATACATGCACGCATACTACAAACACACAAGAAAACAGCCCATGTCCTTGGTAGAAAACTTAAGGAAAAGCATGAGTATTTAAAAAGGAATTAAAATTTCCTAGAATCTCATCTAGCATTGGAATTGCTTTATACAGTATAGGCTTACAATGGCTTGACTTGACATGTCCCACTGCAGATGGCCCCTGACTTACAATGGTTTGACTTGACATATCCCATCATAGGATGATGTGACTGACATGTGTTCAGCTAGAGACCACATTTTTGAAGCTTCTCCAGTGGTCCAATCTTCCTTCACGATCCTGGGCCGTCGCTGTGACAGGGAGAGAACTTGGCTCTCCAATGTACAGTGTGGCTAAGCTAAGCGCTAGGACCACTCAATGCATTTTCAAATCCTGGCATCTTCCACGTATGACAAGTTTACCAAGATGAAGCCCCACCAGAGAGGCGGAACTGTGTCTTTATTTGCTCCAATTAACATAATTTGCCAAAAGAGGTGTTGTTTGGCTCGTTGGCCACACTGGAAATTCCAAGAGTCAAGAGCAGCCCAGGCCTGAGGAGAGAAGGGGCTGACAGGAACAAACAAGCCAAGAACTTGGGACAGGCAGAGATGGAGGCTATTCTGATTCACCTGGTAGTACAAAAGGAAACGCGGAGAGGTGAACGCCACAGCCCTGAGGACTCAGTCTAGTTACAGCAGGACATGGGCACCTGGTTCTTGAGAAGGTCCAAGCCAGGGACCCAAGAGTCCTGCAAGAGTCAATCATGGAACCTTCGCATCTGGAACAACAAAGGACGTGCAGTCTCACGGCTGCCCTATGCTACTGGTCTCCTGGCTAGGGTCTGCCTTTCCAGACCGCCGCTGGAGCGGGAACAGAGGGGCGAACAGATTCTAAGCCAGTTCCAATCCACAGCCGGGAAACTGGGCAGGGCAGCAGGCGGTGGCTACCTAGTTGACATCTGCAAGAGCTGCAAGAGTCCAAGACGGGAGCAGGTGTAGGCAGATTCTAATGCATTGCTGGGGGACTCAAGGCTTGTAGCACAGCACAGACCTGAGCCCTGAGTATGCCGCCTGCCCTGAGGGGTTACTCTTTCCTAACTGTGTCTGGGTCAAGACTCGGGAAAGTTATAAGAGTGACCTCATGGCAACCATAAAACTCTCTGCTTGATCACACATTTCTGTATCTACTCAGACTCAGGATTTCTACCTAGCTAGCACTGAAGGCAATAAGGAGGGTCATATAAACCAAAATATGAAGGTTTCTTTTAACTGTTCTGTAGTACGACATATATATCTAAAACTCCTCTATATCCTATAAGCATAAACTATGCACATAGTTTGTGCTGTATACAGTTATTACTTATAATCAGAAGACACCTATGTACTTTAATCAATAAAATTACTACTTTGGTTAGTACATATGACTATGAACTGTTGTACCTTCTATTCCCATTTCAACGGATGTAAACCAGGGCAAAGAAAAAGCAGGACCCTTAATTATATAACCAGGGAGAGTTACATAAGGGAGATCCTGGTATGGCTTTGACTATATGTGTACTAAGGGGGACCGAAAGAACACATCTCTGCAGAAACACAACCCAGCAGAGTTGTGCCAAGCATTTTTTTCAATATTGGCTTAACTAATCCTAGTGATTCGCCATCCACATGAGACTCCTGCACTTTTGACCTTGTTTTTCCACAGCACTGGATGGGGCAGCCCCATCTCAGGGCGATAGTTTGTTAAAATGACAGTGATCCAGCAGTCGCAGTACACGCGCGAGGGGAGAAAACCACCATGTCACTCTCTCTAAGGACGCGGGCTCCAGCATCCAGCACGGTGACAATAACTGCATCGTGCGCTAAGGCCACCTCTGCCATTTCAAAATGGCAGGACACTGATGACTGATGATGGGAGGCATTTGTACTATACAGCATTTCTTTGTTGGAGGAACCCATGAAACAATAATAGTAATATTACAACAACAAGAAAAAATAACCGTCTCTCTTCCGCTTTCAGTATGTGCTGCCAAGCAAAATGACCCCTCCTTCGGTCTCCTTTATGTCTTGCTGACAGAAAGCACATTCGAGGGCACCCAACACAAAGGGTGCACATGCAGGCTATAAGCCTTATAGATGACACTCTTTGGAACCTGTAGGGGAGATATTGATTTATAGGCACCAAGATGCCATGGACGCTTTGCTGCTGCCATAATGGGCTTTCGTTCACAATGTCAAGACAGTTGGAAAACCCAAAATCCAATCCAAGTACATTAGCCGCTCTACTTCCCACCAAAGAAGGCTGGAAAACTAGAACAGGGCCAAAGCAATGCCTCGGTGGTATCTAAGACCACGTGACGGCTGCTGGTGCTACCAATGCTATAATTTATAGTCTCCGAGTGTGATGGGTCAATGATGGAAGCAGGAAGGTACCGTTCCTGCAACTGTTTCCTAAGCACGCACGCTGATCTAAATGCCATGGACTTGTCACATAACCTAATCATTTTTCCAAATCCCTTCTAGGGGTCGCTCTGCCCCACGTTTTGTCTCTTTTATAACTCCTCTGCTCATGCTACTCCTCAGATGCAGAAGTCTTGGCTAGTTCAAGTTAAAACTCTCTGCTTTGAGAGTCCCTAGAAATTCCAGGCTTCTGGATGCAAGATTCATTATTTGGGATCAAGGGCAGGCAAGATAGCTCAGTGGGTGAAGGCTCTCACTGCCACGCCTGATGACCCGAGTTTGACCCTGGGAGACACATGATGGAAGGACAGACTAGCTCCTACATATTGTCCTCTGACCTCCACATCTGTACAAGGTACAAACATGCCTGTGTACACACACACACTCACTCACTCACGCACACAAACACACACAAAATTATAAAATAAATATTGTTAAGGCTTTGTCCCGACTCTACTAAAAATTATTTCAAAAAGAAAGAAAAAAAGAACGAAGACGAGTTGAAATTCAGATGCTTCAGGCAAAATGACCATGGATTAGTCAGTCACACTATGTCTTATCTATCATTTGTCAAGAGAAGACTGGAATAAATGAACTCAAGTTGCTTGGCCTAGAACCACAGGAACCTCAGGGTGACTCCCCATTTTGTAATGGGAATCACCCATAGCTGGATGTGCTGGGGGATTCCTGGAGGCACTGAGGGAGGCTGGGCTTGTTCACTCTGCTCAGAAAGCCAAGTTGTGCAGACAATGACCAGACGACCCACCAAGATCAGCTAATTGCCATTTGTGTAATGTTAGTGGCATACCCAGCCTTCCCCAAGAAACAAGGCCCTCTGGGTAGAATCAAATTCACCTCCCCAAGCTTCCTATGCACCACAGGTGGGCTGTATCCCACAGCTGCACACACACAGCACACAAATCGGGAGGCTTAGACACCGCTGACTTATTGCCTCGCGGTTGCAGTGGCCGGAGGTCTAGAGTCAAGGTGCTGACGGGGCTGTGCTTCATCTGTAACCCGTGGAGAAGCCATCCTTGCCCCACTCCAGCATCCCTTAGCTTGCACTTATATACAATCCCTGCTCCAACAGTCACTGTGTCTTGTTCAAACTTGTAAATCTTACAAGGACATCGATCCTTTGGTATTGGGGGCCTATACAAACATATCTTGACTTTCTGTGCAAAACCCCTATGTTCAAATAAAGTCTCCTTCATAGATTCAATGTGCTATTCGAATGGATATAAGTAAACACGTAATGCTAGGCAAGCACACCCTGAAGACAAAACAGATATGCACGGATACACAATGGTGACCAGAGCTCACCATAGTGAAGAAAGGATTTGAATGGAGGAATACTATGGTTTGAGGAAGAAGATGCTCAGGTTTCATGGGATGGGCACATATGAGAGCCAGGGCTCACACGCCCCCGACTGTGATCATCTTCAGCATGCCAGTCCCTGTGTAATAGCACCAACCCGACCTCAGCTACTGTAATCCTCCTCACACTGTAAGTTTCTATTCCAATTTCAACCCCGTCTTACTGCCTCCCCATTCACCCAGCTAGACACGAGGTCACCTGCCTCTGATCTTCAATGGCATTTTATCTACTTTGTGCCTTGAACTTTGGTCATCTTTGCTCTCTTTCTCTCTCTACAGACCACTCCCTGGGAGCACGGCCTACTGCTTACTCAACTCCTGGGCCTCCTGCAGGTGCTCGTAAACACTGGCTGAAGTCAACCGGCAAAAGATAAAAATAGAACGACGTACTGCTATGTTGAAAACGTCACCACAAGGGACCTTTGAAACCAAGGGCTGCTAGAACTTTCTCTGTCCTTGTGCTCTGTCCTTTCTCACTGAATCCAGTGACCTCCATCTCTGTGCTATATTTCTTTGAAAACATAAGATCCAAAAGGTAAGCCCCACCATTGGGCACCAGCAGCTCTTGGAAGCCATCAACTACTGTAACCAGAAGTTTCTGTTAGATGATAACGTGAAGTGGTCATGCAGTAAATCTCGACTGGAGGAGGAATGCTATCTACCCAAGGATGCTCACAGCCTCTCCTCCAGGACTTGCAACAACATTAGAGGGGATGTTTTTTTTTTTTTTGATCCAGCCTATTTGGTGTTCTGTATGCTTCTTGAACCTTTATAGGAACATCCTTCTTTAGGTTGGGAAAGTTCTCTTCTATTACTTTGTTGAATATATTTTCTGGGCCTTTGAGCTGGAATTCTTCTCCTTCTTCTACCCCTATTATTCTTAGGTTTGATCTTTTCATGTCCCAGATTTCCTGGATGTTTTGTGCTACGAATTTCCTGGATTTGTTGTTTTCTTCTATCAGTGAGTTTATTCTCTCTATCGTATCTTCCGTGTCAGAGATTCTTTCTTCCATCTCTTGTATTCTGTTGGTTATACTTGTCTCTGCAGTTCCTGTTGGTTTATTTATCTTTTCCATATCCAGCATTCTCTCGGCTTGTGTTTTCTTCATTGCCTCCATTTCAGCTTTCAGGTCTTGAACTGTTTCCTTCACCTGTTTGATTGCTTTTTCTTGGCTTTGTAGGGTATCTTTGAGGTATTTATTCATTTCTTCTAATAACTTTTTGTTAGTCTTCTCATCCCTTTCATCTCTTTCTTTAAAGGAGTTTTTCACCTCTTCTTTAATGGCCTCTATTACTTTCATAAAGTTACGTTTAAAGTCGATTTCTTCTACTTCTTCCGGAATAGGTTGCTCAGGTCTTCTTGTTGCACAATCGCTGGATTCTGGCATTGTCATGTTGCTTTTTAGGTTGATGGAGGAATTCCTGGATTGGCGCCTGCCCATCTTTTCCCCTCCTCAGTCAAAAGGGCCGACTTCTCCTCCAGTGGGGGTGGGTAGATCGGAAGCCCTCTCCAAGGGCCTGCTCCACTCCGTCAGGCCCTTCTCCTCCGGTCCAACATTAGATTATATAGCACGTTGTGATGAATACACTGGTCACCTGTTCTTTCAGATGGGAGAATCTGCAGTGGACAACAGGTCCTCTACCCCAGGTCAGGCAGCTTAGGAAAGGCAGGGTATCACTAACGGATGGTCTATCATTCATGCTTCTGATTCACGATGCATTCCTTAGGAGTCACTAGGATCTGGCTATCACGCAAGGGGAGGAAGAACAAGGACCATGGACTAGTGTTCCACTCTGGAAACTGTCTTTATTGACTGGCCATGGTCACACGAATGACTGGACACAGGGAATGGAACGAATCCTTGAGAATAGTGGCCAGCACTTCCACTGTCAGTGAAACTTCAGAGAGACCAAGGAGCCACAGAGAGGTCGCAGTCAAACAGAAGACAGAGACTCCCACCGTTACAGTATGGCTTTCTTCTTCTAGGCATAAGGCAATCGGCCCATTGTCATTTTGGAGTAGACAGGTTCAGGAGTCACAGCAACTAACTGTGGAGAATCATACAGTAAGTCATGGTAATAGGTGATACTACCTAGAGTGTGGAGTGAAGGGAAGGTTGTGGGAATGTCACCCAGGATCCATCCATCACTCCCCTCTGCCTTCTCCAGCCACCTGTGATCTTGAGAGATGCTACAGTATTCAGTATAAATAACTGAAAGGGGGACCCCATGATACATCTTCTATGTGTTCATTATCCATAATGGGGTGGGACTTTGTGGTGATACAGTTTTGGGGAGCTCACTTGATCACCTGTAAGTAGCCCCTCACCCATGCCCTCTAAGCAAGCCCAATAAACTCACTGATTCATCAGGCTGGGGTTTGACAGAATCACTACTTTGGTCTGTTACTGGTACCTTCTTGGGGTGAATAGACACTTGTTCACACTTCCCAGGAAAAGTCAATGCAACACCACTCATCTGTCTCCAGTTTGCATGTACTGATTAGAGGTCAAGCCTTGATGCTGAGTCTTGGGATGTGTGCAGACTCTGGTTTCTGATCTGGTGTGCTCAGTGGACAAAGAGTTATGAGCCTTTAAAAAGTTCTACACTGTGATGATTCTGTTGACCCAACTTTTATTTTAAATATGAAGGTGTGTGTGCACCATGTGTGTGCAGTGCCTGCAGAGGCCAGAAGAGAGTATCGGCTCCCCTGGAACTGGAATTACACGCTGTGAACCACCATGCGGGTGCTAGGAACTGAACCTGGGTCCTCTACAAGAGCAGCAAGGGCTCTCAGTCACTGAGCCACCTCTCTGGCACTCCACATTTTATTTCTTTGCTTGAGTTTCTAGCCTCTAAGGCACACAGCCACATGGCAAACTGTTAGGCAACTGCAAGCCTGCATCAGTGGTTAGGAAGTCCTGTATATGTCTGAGGTAGTACCAGCTTAAATGTCAAAATGTCAAAGAATGCTATTGGCATAGCAGCAGAATGAGTTCAGTGAAAGGTTTCTAGCTGAATGTGATGATCGGCTGAGATAAGGGCCTACCTAGTGCACCTGACATGGTACTGACCCTAACAGAGAGTCTTTCCCCTCCGAGGAAAGTCAGCGGGTGAGCCTCAGCAACGGGCACAGTTACATTTCTTTGCTTTACGTGTTTTAGCAATGAATGACCTGGCATTTAGTTTGTTTTTAAAATTTATTTTTCTTTTGGAAGTTGATTCTAGAATTCCTTAAAAATATACTTGAAGACAAGAGTTGGAGAGATAGATGAGCAATTAAGAGAACTTGCAGGGGTCCAGAATTTGGACTATCAGCACCCATGTTGGGTGGTTCACAACGGCCTGTGACTGCAGATCCAGTGGAGCTGATAACCTACTATGGGCTTCCACAGGCATCCAAACTCATGCGTGCGCGCGCGCACACACACACCCACACCCTACCTGAAAATGGATCACCCACAAGGACACTTGTTTCTAGAAAATGAAGCATATGTGTATTCCCCTAGTTCTTGCATGAAGCACAGCTAAAAACTCTAACTTTCCATGTGAAACACACACAGAAGACTGTTAAAGATGGGCAGAAATCAGGTAAGACAACAAAAAGGGAGCCTTCCAGATAAATACTCCTTAAAAATATAGACATAAAGCCTTTAATTCCAGCACTCGGGAGGCAGAGGCAGGTGGATTACTGTGAGTTAGAGGTCAGCTTGGTCTGCAGAGCAAGTTCAGGACAGCCAAGGCTACACGGAAAGATACTGTCTGAACCAAAATCCATACATGAAAATCCTTATGACAACATTATCAAATATAATCCAGAAACATAAAAATAGAAATAAACACCATAAACAAGCTAGACTTATTCCAGGATAATTTGATATTTAGAAATCACTTAATGTAGATGATCATTTTAGCTGCCATCAAGTTACAGAAGATGAAAAACCAGTGGACAAATCTAACATGTAATCACTGTTAAAAAAAAAGTTGCTCATGTAAGTAGAACAGAAGGAACCCTATTTAACTTACACAAGAATATTAAGAATGACTGTATTTCATATCCTGATAGAGAAAAGACTGTTTGTCTTAAGACAGAGAAAGGATGGCTGCTCTCACCAGTCTTACTCAATAAGGTACTCAAAGTTCAAGCCAATGCAATAAAGCAGGAAAATACATTAAAGGCCCGCAGATCAAGAGGAAGAGACAAACTTTGGGAACTGATCATGTAGGGAATGTCAAAGAAGTCACAAAAACCTTAAAAGTCATAAGGCATATTAAGTATAAAATCAGTTGTATTTCCATAGACTAGCAGTGAACAGATGGGCACCAAAAGTAAAAATATATGCACATTTCAAGGAAAATAAAATACTTAGTGTAAATCTAACAAAAAATACACAAGGTCTGTAGGTGGACAGCTTACATGCTAACAAAAGAAAAAAATCAAGTAAGAGACAGATAAAGGAAGAGGGAGGGAGCCATGCCGATGAATTCAACGGTCAATGCCATTTGCCCCTCACAATGATCTGGAGGTGTGATTCAATTCCTGTCAAAACCCCAGGAAGGTGTTTCTCGAGATACAGATGAGACCACCTTGAAATGCACATGTTTACATGGGAAGGCAACAGAACCATATGTTAATTTCAATAAATGAATTTTGAAAGTTCTAAATCAGTTTATCCAATTTCAAGACTTACACAGTTAGAGTAATTAAGGCTGTATAAAAGCCTTAATTTTTTTAATAGAAGTGTAAAAAAATTCAATGGAAGGCTATGCATACATATGTGTACTTTAAACGGATGTGGCTGGAACTGCGTATCATGTCCCTCTCTCTGTACTTAAGCACCAGAACTGAGCCCAGTTCCAAAGATCACCGCAGTGAACCACTGACGACAGCCTTAGGACCCTGGATGCACCCTTTGAGGTCTTATGCCTTCAAGAACACCTCTTCTGATCCCAGCCCTACTTCCTGCCTGGGTCATTTTGATGTGCCTTAAATTTGTACACATATCCCAGACATCTGGGATCAATCTGGTAATCTTGTTGTTATTATGCATTCCAAGTGTGCCTCAGCTGACAATATCATTGGGGTTTGACTGTGATCTAATAACTTTAATTGTTAGCAATTTCTAGGTCCTTCCCACCAGTCCTCATTATTACACTATGTACAATTGATGAGTGTTAACAACCTAGGGAACATGAATCCAAGTCACTAAGAAGACAGTGGCATTGAATGCCACCTGGATTGTCCTTTAAGCAACAGGAACTGCCAGATGTTTATTTGTGACTCTTTCAGAGATCTATTATAAATATCTCATATTTATTGGGCACCTAACCATTTAGCTTTAAATTTAATGGATAAACCCAAATACTGAGTATTTCTTTCAGCACAGTGGCATTTCTTGGCTAAAACCTGAAAATGACAGTAATACCAATGTATTGACTCACCTCATCAATAGTGTGGATGAAACATGGATTTCTCTGTGGCTTTGGAGATTATAAGTCAAAACTTTTGCTATTGGGAGAACGTGAGCGTCCCACCCTTGCCACCACACTAGTGACAAACGAACAACATAATTGCAGTCTGCCTATAGTTAACACACACCCAGCTACAGCAAACACGAAATTTGAAAATGAACAATTACACACTGAAAGGGACTGCATGCATGATCAGCTGCGGGGTGGGGGCAGGAACCTATGAATGAGCCACTGTTCACCAGTTAGACGTGAGTCCCTCTGAGCACCTTCTCCCCCTCCCGAAGAGTGTTTTCAGGAAAAGCAGAGAATGTCTGTCTCCCGTGGAGCCAGCGGATCCACAGAGCTGAATTGGTATCTCCAAGCAGGCAATTTTCCTAGTTGTAAATAACCAGTCGCTTTGTAAGAATCAATTAGGAGGTTCCTATCTCTTCTTTGAGAGTCTTGAGCTCATCCATCTTCCTTTGTTCATCTCAAAAGCGGGCTTCAAGGGACCCAGAGAGAAAGACCTATATTTTGTCCCTCAGATGTCCTGCGGTAGGCAGGGAGACAAGCGGAGTTTCATTTTTATATCTTCCCCTCTGAATTCAAGTGGAGTACTTTTGAGTCTCTCTGCTTTTCTACAGGAACTGGTTGGGACTTGGGGCCTGAAAGAAAACTAGGAGTGTTATGGGGTATCTGTACACTGTGTGAAGGTGTATTGCAGAGCTGAATGGCCAATAGCTAGGCAGGAGGTATAGGCAGTTCTTCTGCACAGAGAGAGGAAGAGGAGGAGAATATAGCAGAGAAAGACACCAGGAGACGTGGAGAGGAAAGAGGAGGACAAGATGGAAGAGACGTAACGCCACATGGCAGAACGTAGATTAATATAAATGGGCTCATTTAATTTATAAGAACTAGTTAAGATGAGCCTAAGCTAAAGGGTAGCTTTCATAATTAAGAAAAGTCTCTGTGTTGTTACATGGGATCTGAGAGAAGACTTGCTACAAGTCTCAGGATGCAGACAAGCTTCTGCTGCAAGGATGCCGGTCATCTGGCACCCAACAGCTTGGCTCATACCCCTGCCAATCATTCATCTAATTTATGCTTATGGCAACGGTAGTAGCAGCAATGGCGCTAAGGGCCTATTATGGGATGGCTATCTTAAACATAAGCTCCTTCAGCTGCACACAACTATCAATCCCACTTAGAGGAAATTGGGTCTACAGAAAGTCACGTGGTTCCTAATTCCAAAGTCAGAGGACTTAAACTCAGACTTATGTCTAGAGATCTTTGTCTAGACCCCAAAGACACATTCATGAGGCCTTGATCTCCCATTCGCCCAACCAGCAAAAGTTGGTCAAATCCCACTCCATGGAGCATGGGCATTTCCATTAGGTATCAAAAGACCGAGTAGCTAGCATGTTCCCAGCTCCACAGAGGTTACAAGTGGCAAAGCTAGGCAGCTACAGTAGTTGGTGTGGGGCCCAGGACTGGGTGCTCAGACTTCATAGTAACATCTACACACCAGTCTCCGCCAATGAGAAAGCAGAACCTGTCAGCACCTAGATCTCTTTTTTTAAAAATGAGATGTGGCGTGAAAAGAGCAATTAGGGATGAGGCAAAGAACGTGAACAGAGAATACCAGAAACACAATAGACTTTCAAACTTGCTCAACTTTTAGATAAGCAAGCCTGATGAGGAGACCTGTCCAGAAACACTTGGCCCTGATCATGTTCATGGCACATTAGAATTGCTTTAATACAGATTATAAAATATTCCAGGTGTTGACTAAAAGGATGAACAAGGCAGAAGATAGTAATCTTCATGATAAAAAAGGGCGTGAACACCACATGTGATAGGTGCCACAGGGTCAATGTACACACCTGTCCCCGAGTGTGCTACTATGTTTATTTCTGTACTTGGTGGTGGTTTGGTTTTGAGCACACTAAAAGAGACACAGAGGTGACCAGAGAGGAGGAGATCAGCACGACATGCCTGGAGTGCCACAGGGGCCAGGTAAGGTAGCCTGGCTCCTGGGATTCCTGCCTTCTGGCCTGGAGCTCTTTCCACTTCCGTGGCATGTGTGCAGAGCGTTTGACTTTCTTTCTTCTGTTCTTGGTTATACAGGAGCACTCTTGGAAGAACTGCCCGAATCTCCATGGCTCCACGATTTGGTTTATTAACAACGATTCTGATAAGCTCTAATTTTCCAATTAGCACCACCATCCCCATCACTGACACTGGTGTTCTGAGTGACAGAGGAAGATGGCTGAGTTCCCCATGGGGCTACAACAGCACTGTTCCCTGATGGTCAATGACAAGGGGACAAACCTGTAGCCCTGGGTCACCACCACTCTCAGCTCAAAACAGCTATGAATGTAGCCCAACACAAAACTGTAAACTCACTAAGACATTGAAAAACACTGTTGTTTAACTCAAATGCATGGCTCTCAAGCGCAAATCTTGGAGGTGACATTATGGTCCGGGATGCCAAATGGTTAGACAATCTGGTCCAGTACAAACATTCCAATGGATTTTTGCATGTCTATAGAGCAAGTTCGTGCAAAGCTTGAGTCCAGATCCCACTTGGTCTGTTGACTGAACCCATCACCTGTCTCACCTCAGGCCAACCCTGAACACCTCATCCTATAAACTCTCCACTATCATACATACCAAGGTGGCTGAGGGACAAGCAGTCCAGAACCACCACGGCAGGCTGCTCCAGCTTCCGCTCTCTGGCTGTGTGACGTCAGGTGACCACATACTTATATGCTCATACACAAAGTGGAGACGTCTGTACCTCAGGAGAGAACCAGAGACTTGGCTGTATCTGGAGACCCTAACTCAAGACATCCACTCGTCCAACCAAATGAACAACTGACACTGCACTGCTGCTGCGGGTGCTCTTCCTCCATGACATGAGCCTGACTCATGCTATTCCGATTGCTTTCTGCTGGCAGGCAGCCCACAAGGAGAGTTAGTTTCAAAGCTAAGGGCTGGCCGATACGTCACAGAAAAAAAGGACACTCACAAAACACAGGAGCTGCTCTAACTCACCTTGACAGACCTGCTGACTTCCAGCTGATGCCTGGCCCTGGATATTACCTTCGACAAGGCAGTTGTTATCTATTATTCTTCAACCAGAGGAAACCCTGGGTTTTCCTAGCTGAAGAGCATGTGGAGACAACCTGCAGAGGGCACTTTCCATTTCAAGACAAAGAGTGATGGGGGAGGGGGAAAGTCAAACCTGCAGCAAAACCTTTATTTTGCCTGATTACATTACTCAAATAGAAAGAGCTGTAGATGATAATAATAATAATGAAGATGTCACTAAAGTAAAATATTTGATACTCACAAGATTAAAAGCTGAATACAGAAATCTCATAATCATGGCAGGATGTTCAGCACTTAATCAACAATTACTCTGGGAAAATGCCCCAATCTTGATGTGTAAGCATCAGAAAAAGGCAAAGGCAAAAGGCAGGAAATCAGTGTCGGGCAGGAGGACAGGGATCCAATCTAAACATTGCATGTGTTATGATAAGAGCGCCGCATTTTCCTATCACTGCTATGTGTGAAAATAACAACCCAGTGACACACACTCCAAACCAAAACTCTCTAGTCAAACAGCTATTTTTAAAAATCACTTCACTTAACAGTGACAGAAGCCATTAATTAGGGTCCCTTGGGGGGGAAGATTATCAGTTTTATTAAGGTACAGTTTCTACTTTATGCAAGAGTTTCTTCGAGCCTGGTGGCAGATAGAAAAAGGAACAGTCCAGGCAGGAAGCCAGAATCTGGCAGTACTCTTAAGGGCCAACTCACGCCCGGCGGTGGTGGCGCACGCCTTTAATCCCAGCGCTCGGGAGGCAGAGGCAGGCGGATCTTTGTGAGTTCGAGACCAACCTGGTTCTCCAAAGCCACAGAGAAACCCTGTCTCGAAAAACCAAAAAAAAAAAAAAAAAAAAAAAGGGCCAACTCGGAAAGGATCAGAGACAAACTAGACCTCCAGAAAGGTGGGCACTGCTATCTTCAAAGAGCCTGCCAAGGGGTATTATGAAGCCTGCATATACACTCATATCTAGAACACTGAATTAAAAAATCTCCACAAGCCAGATAGGTTAAACATCTCAGGGCCAAGAGGGTGTCAGCCAAGAGCCTTAGGAACCAGTCACTCATTTACAACAGCCCGCTGTCTCTTTTGGCTAAGTCAGGTTTTATGACATGAGTTTTATTTTATAAAATTCTTTTTAAGGAGCTAATCCTGCATTCAGAAGTTACCCAATATGAGCCACGCAAAGACAAGTCTTGGATTTAACTGCCCCTCCCTTTAAGGGGAGCTGAGAAAGGGTGGCCTGCAACTTAGACATGGCTTCGGAAAGCCTGTTCCATCTGTCCACAGACCCTGCTGTTAGCTCACAAGAGCACACTGTGTTCACTACCCCAATAGTCACCGAGCATATGACGAGTTCAGGGCTGCTGTCCCTTTATTTCTTTCTCCTGTGAGTAAGCACTGCTAATCTGACATCACAAAACACAACTGAAGCAGCAAATGACAGTGCCAGCTACAGTAACAGGGCTTCAAACAAATTACCCCAAATGTCCTATTTTGACACTTTCTATGTCCTGTGGAGGTGAGCCAACAGTGTGGGCGGGCGCGTGGCATCTCTGAGGAACACAGCTAAAACAGCAGTGTGACCATGTGAGCTTTCCCCAGGATGCATCAGTTCTCATAAGGACTCCCCTGAACTCCGCCTAACAGGAGAATGAACACAGTCTGGATATATTCAGTCCAGGTTACACAAGAGAGCCTCTCAATACTTGTGACAATCAAGCTGCCTGGCGAAAAAAAGCTAAAATGAACCAACACACCCCAAAACTTAATCCACAGCCAACCAGTTAAGTCAACAGAATCATCAATCCAAACAAACTTAACGTTAGCTATCTAGAACCCCTTTTATAAGAAATGGAGGCAAAATCACCCTGAGAAGCCAAGTGCCCCCCATCCTTCCCTCCAAAAACATTATTTGCTTCCTTATGGGGCTGGGGTTGACTCCAGAGCCTGTGGGTTCAATGTTCTATTCCTAGCAAAATCAAGTTTCTTCAAGCAACAAAGTATTTTCTTAGACATAACCAAAGAATATTGGAAATGGAACCCTAGGCAAGTTCCCCAAATAACCCAGGAATCTTCAGATAGTCCCTCCTGTCTAACTCATACCGCCAAATGTTATCTGCAGTCCTTCTAGTGTCTCTTCAGTAAGCAAAGAGACACGGGGATCTGCCTGTGGCCACAAGTGTACCAGGTTCACCTGCCAACTCCCATGAAAACCTTGTGATTTGTGAAGGGAGCAAAAGACTAAAGTTAGCACATAAAAAAAAAGTCTGCTTTCCTGCATGTAGGCTCTAGGTGTGTGCTGAGACGTAAGCTGAAAAGTACACATAAAAGAAATTTGCCCTTTAAGATACGATGTGAATAAAAAGTTTATTTCCATAAAGATTCTAAAGAAAAGCCACTTAACCTTGCCATCACATAGCTACAAGAATGAAGATTCCCCACACTTCAGCAGACCGCTGGGAAGGAAAAACATAGGCCCACAAAGGCAAGCCCATTAGCCCCCATCCGCGCCCGTGTGGATGATGAGCTGTGAGAGCTTTGGGGTCCACGCTGTCCGACACCTTGTGCGAATCTCGTCTTCAATGCCTATCAAGCGAGAACATCACGTGCCGCAGATAGCAATGGAAAGAAGGCGAAAGTCCCTGCCTCTGACTTTCACTCTAGGGAGCAGTATGGATAATAGTGACGCTATGTCAACACACTATGAGAAGGTGCCATGCCCTGAACAAATGCCACCGACAGGCGGACCAGAGTTTGCAGCTAGGGGCGGGCACCAGGCAGGGGCTTTGCTACTTTTCCTGCAATGAGGAAATGCTACACTGGGAACAAAGACAAGGAGAAGCTGAATGGGAGGGATAATCCTAATCATAATGTCTGGAAGTGTATTCGAGACCACTGTGGGAGCCACTGTGCCCTGCCCCTCCTTGCATCTACTGATCTAGCCCACCATTCTCACCCTTGAACTTCAAACAACAAAGTCTTTTCTGGGCAGAAAATTTCCCAGAGCAAATGTTTTATTTGAAAATGAGAACCATTTCACTCTAGAGTTCTCATTTGAAAATTCCTTGGCTTTTGCTGGGGTGGTGATTAAGAGCTTGGTTTGGCCAGGTCCTTTTAAAAGTATTTCTTGCAGTATACCCACACCCCAGATCCTCAGCCTCTGGGCTATAAACAATTTATGAAACAAAATAAAGGTCGGCCCACTAGGACCACCATTTGGAACTATGGCTCTGTGGGGAGGAAGGGATTTCCAGAGCTGACAGAGACAGACTGCGATGGTTTGTAGCACAGTTCTCTGACCTTAACGAAGTGGAGTGTTTCTGTTAGTGTTCCATACATGGCCGTGGAAACAACCAGACAGACAGACTCCTGAATATACACAGCAGAGAGAGGTGGTCCCTCCATGTGACACTTTCTAAACAGGAGCTCCTGCTTCCTGTGCCAACAGCTGGAACCCATAAGGTTGTCCTCCCAGACTATGGAGAATCAGGGCTCACACTCCAGCGGGACTTGCAAAATTCCATTCATTGAGGCATCTATTGAGGAGAAATGATAGCGGAAGAGCATAGCCCCCCCCCACATAATATGATAAAAAAATACTCTTAAATTGATTATGGCAATGTCAGCCCAGTTGCTCCGTGATGCTACTAAAGTCCCCCAGGTTTGCAGCTTACATGGGTGAACCACACGGTATGTGCATTTTGTGAAATGTAACTCAATAAAACATTATTTCTGAAGTCATTGTTTCTGTCAACCCTAAAATATCAGTGGCCTTTCTTGTTACATTATCCTCACTGGGGAGGCCAGGCTGAGGAATCTGTTGACATTTGCAGTGCAGGGTTATAGATTAAAAAAAATCCATTTTCCTAGGGACAGGGCTTCATCCAAATGTGGGCGCCTGGCCTACAGCAGCTCAAAGGCCCTACCAGCTGGGGTTGAGTACCCAGAGCCTGAGACAATGGCTTCTCCATGAGCTCCAAGTCCTGGAGGCCCAACCTCAGTTTCTACACCTCTTTTCCCAGGACATAGCTGAAAAGGTTCAGATCTTACAAATAAAATCAAATCAAATGAACAATAAATCCCTCTCTCATGCCACTGTTCCAATGTGAGGACAGACGTGAGGGAGAGGCTCATCTCCTTCTTTCTTTCCTCTTAATGAATATTCATGTACCCAATTACCTGACCATCCATCCACCCATCTACCTGTCCACCCTCCCTTCTCCCACTCACTCACTCACCCACCATCTATCCATTCATTCATCCAAACATCCATCCACCCAGCCAGCCACACATCATCCATCCTTCCAACCATCCAGTAGATCTCTACTCTCAAAACCCACACCCCCACACACACAACAACAAAAACCACCTCATGATCCTTATCTAGCCTTCTTCCTACCTCCTTTCTACCTTGCTAAGACGTTTTTATAAGTTGACTATTTCCAGTCATCTCAATTCCTTCTAGCCATTTCCCATCACATCAGACCAAATCCCTGTATTTCCATTCTGGTTGCTCATTCCTCTAACTCTGGGTTGGGTTATTTCTTTTCTTGTTTGTTTGTTTTGAGGCAGGTTATTCCTGTGTAGCCTTGGCTGTCCTTGAACTCAGAGCACCTGCCTTTGCCTCCTGAGTGCTGGGACTAATGGTGTGTGCCACCAGTCCAGCCCTCTGCTGCTATTTCAGTCAGCCACAGGGCCTTGGCATTTGCCCTCTGCTCACAGAGCTTCGCCAGTCAACGGTAGCACATTTTGGACTTTGCGTCAGTTCTTCAAAAAGGCCTCTCTGAGCTACTACTTGGTCTAACGAACACCTTACCCTCACCAGAATCTGAACTTTACCTCACTGGTTCTTTGTTTTGGGCACCCAGCCAGATCTAGACCGAATTACACGTTCAATGCTCTGTTACTGACGTAGGAAATGACACCAAGGTAAAGACCTCGCCACCTACCCACAGTTTCTTGACAGATAGTTTCAAAAAGGCAAACTGACGATTGCCAGCTCAGTTCTGCTCTTCACATTCTTGCAGCTAGGCTGGCGATCTGTAGTTACGGGTGTGGCGGGGCTGTCGGCACACTCCAGGGATACCTTCTCCTCCCCTTCTCCCGTGGCTAGATTTAGTCTAACTGGACTGATACCTGAGAAATGAGGGTGGTGTTGTATTTACAGATAAGACACCCTAATGAGAGAATGTCAGAGCCGGAGGATTTCTTCTGGAAGGTAAGATAAACACATGCACGTACAAACACACACGCACGACCACAGGAGGTCTATGCAAAATCCCCTTCACCTGTCAGGAAACAGAGTCAACATGAAATCCACACAGCTCTCGAGAACACAATGAAAACTTCTTTGACTACAGAAATGATTTTGATTTGAAGTAAAAAGAAAAGGCAAAACTTCAATTAAGTAATCTCAAGAGCAAATGATCTAAGAAACAGGCAATTTGGGGGGCACGTAACATTTTTTCAAAAAGCCATTTGAATGGTTTAAGCAGCTTATTCGAGTGGAATACTTTAAAATGCCAGGAATTCAACCTCTTGATTTGAGAGCTCTGGAATTCAAGTGCTTCGAATTGAGAAAATAATACACAAGCAAATGGTTGTAATTTCTTCTTTGTGTGTCCTGGCATTGTGTCTCCCACATAGCCGACTCTGCATGGCTATCTTCCCCCAGGACCTTGAGCCTCTCATGGGAAACTACAGGGCCAATACAAACACCAACCCATCTGAATACCAAACATCATTCCATAATTGAAATTATAAAGAAAGCTCTCGTCTTAAACATACAAACACAGGGTAAATGAAGAATGTCAGGGGCATGTTGACACAGGTCTCCTGAGAGTCTGGACTTCATAGATATGCTCTACTCGCTAAAGCTTGCCAGCAGTGGAGAACATTCTAGGAAGTCCATGGTATATTCATGGATCACCCACTGCAGGAAAGGGCTGTCACCATCTTTTCCCTTTCGTGGAACACAATCCTGACGGCTCAGGTGCGCCTCGGAGGGCAAAGGCTGTCGGGAAAGAGGATCTTTCTGCAAGCACCTGCCGCAGTCTTTGAAGCACTGGAAGGCAGCACCAGGTCTTCACAGTGGCACACCTTCTGGGATGAATCTACCCAAACCGACGCAGCATTCTAGGAAAGAGATGATCATTTCCAAAATTGTTCGTGTAGACATAGTCATGCTGCAAGGGGGATAATTGCTACACTGCTCATTTGGAAGGCATTCAGCAAGCACCTATCATACACTGGGGACGCTGGCTACTGAGAAAAAGCTCATGGTCCCTGTTCATTCAGGAGAAACAGACACAAGCCAGCCATGGGACAATGCCATAAAAGACACAGCAGCGTGTAGGATTCCAAGAGGAATTTTGGATACGATCCTATTACAGCCCATGGGCCAAACCTGCATGTTCTTCCCTAGCCAGAGCTTCTGATGGTCTGAACATATTTTTATTACTGGAAAAAAAAATCAAAAAGAAAAATATTTCCAGACACATGAATATTATATGAAATCCAAATATCAATGTCCATAAATAAAGATTGTTTTGGACTGAGTCATGATCATTAATGCTCATTTAATCTGTGGCTGAACAAATTCAGTCTGCAGCAGAATAAAGCCATTATATGACATGGAAAGCTACAACATTTGCCAGGTGGCCTTTCCCAGAAAAGGCACATGTGTGTATCCTTGGATTAATACAACAGAGCATGACTGAAGCTTGGGGTTTTGTTTTTCAAAGTGGGATTAAATATATAAGAAACCATTTAACCTCCAGTTTACTGTGTGATAATTAGTGACAGAACACTCTACAGAGAGCCCACAAAAACTGCTGCTTATAAAGGCAAATGCCCTTTGATGTCTCCGTTTTACAGAGAAGAACCTGGACTCAAGACACCAAATTTTTCCTTTAGGCCATGGAGAACAGGGCAGTCAGAGAGAAAAACATATACCCAGCTCATTGGCTGAAGAAATGTTGTTAACCCAGAAATGCCTACACAGGGGGAAAAAAACAGGACTAAGAAAGTTCTAGGTTTATGTTTAAATGTTTAATTAAAAGGGAAACCAAACAAAACTCCTACTTATGAGCAACGGCACCGTGAAGCCACCACGTCTCCGTGTGGCCTCCAATCCTGTCTGCCCTCCATCTCCCAGATGAGTCTGCCTCCTAGAGCAATACTGTAATCACTGATGGTCTCACTGATCCAGTGAGACATCACCACAGGCTATCTGGCTTACATCACAAACCCCTTTCTTTACTGTATGTAGTGCTTCTCTGAGCTGCCTGATCCATCATAGGTCCCCAACTTCTCAGACCTGGGAAGCCAAGATTTCCAGTCTATGAAGACTCAAAACTTGTCCCCAAAGCACTTTGCATACTTGAATAGGAGCTTAGTTACACGTGTCTGAACATGACACTAACTAGTCAAGAGCAACTCAAGATCTACACAGTTTACACAGAGACTGTGGGACGGCCTTCACTTGGTTCACTAGGACACAGGGTGGCATATAAAGCATGCACCGAGTTAATCAAGAACTTAAGGTATCGTATTTTCTTTCCACATGAATATCACATTCAACCTCTCTCCCCTTTATTAAGTTATATCTTCATTGCTATTCTATTCCTTTTATACCCCACAATACAGCATGCTTCTCAGCATCGACGATATCATTTCCACATCCAAACAACACACGGGCCACTCCTTTCCCACACGCTGTAGGAAATGAAAAACCGTCATTTACAAAGGGTTCACGAGCTTGAAGCACTTACACGGGGAGAAACTGAGCATCATGGGAGGGGAAGAGGAAGGGATGCATATAACAAACCCAAAGTTAAATTAATTTTGAGTGACTCTTAATGCCCACTCAATAGATGGAGAGGTTAAGAACTGATTCAGATAATAATTCAGTTAACCAGAAGGGAAACCCTGGAGCATAGAGCCTAAGATGACTGTTATGCCATCTTCTGGAAGGAAATCATGCTACCGTAGGGTGTGTGAAGATACCCAGGGAGCCAGAAGGCTACACTGACCTAAGCCTCCTTTTCCACAAATCTCTGCAGATAAAGAGTGAAAAATAAGCAGAAATACTGTTATATTAAAAAAAAAAAAAAAACAAGCCCGGCATGGTGGCATGTATCTATGATCATAGCAGAGGCAGGAGCATTAGCTCAATGCTCTCCCCTATAACATATCAAGTCTACAGGAGACTCTGCCTCAAAAAAGCCTACCTAAATATAGACACAATACAAACCGAAAATTGGCATTTGCATGAGGTGAGGGAAAGCAACAGCACCGTCCTAGTATGTGGATAGACCAAGGCACCGGGATGAGCAGGTTTACTTGGGAAGGGTGGCTTCTGTTCAGAGATCGGGAAGGCGAAGGGCTTACAAGGGTTTGTCAAGGGCACTGAGCACCTGCAGCTTGGTCTAGTGAGGATCTTGGGGACTGAGCCAGAGACTGTGAAGCCACCAGTTTGACTATAAATGGCTTCCTTGTTGTCAGTATTCATCAAGGACAGAATGTAAGCTGCCCTAGGTCTGGAGAATACAGGCCAAGGGGAGTGCGCGTTTGGCGGCATCCTTAGCCTGCTTAAACAAGGTTCATGGACATGGAGAAAGGGCTTCCAACAGGGATCTAGCAATTCCCTCTAGGTCTAGGATTTGTTAAGCAAGTGATCCTGAGGACTTCTCCAGGGAAGGCTCCCAAGGGTCAGCACATCTTTGCAATACCTCAAGGTGGAGAATTGGGTCAAGTTTAAATCACCTGTTAGGTGTGGTCTCCCTTTTGCCCAATGTTGTTCCCTAGCACATCCAGGACAAAAAAAAAAAAAAAAAAAAAGGAAAAAAACCTTTCTGTTCAAAGTGCAGGGTGGGAAAAATGGTATGTGTGTGATATTTTATTCTCAGGGTCATGTCCAAAAAGTCTGGCTAGTGGGAACAAATTCCTTTGGGCTGGAGCACCAAGTCAACTTGCCAATGAATAGATGAGAATCAACATTCAACTATGGCTCATAGAATCGGAATGTGAAGACACATGCCCGTTGTAGGCCTCCAAATATTAATAAAAATTAAAAATACTTGCCATCACCCCCCCAACTTCTCTGTACTCTCTCTCTTGCCAGCCCTCAGTGTGGAGGCCCCTAAACTCATTCTCAAAATCAGGCCACTTCCTGATTCTGCTGTCCTCATGTAGGCTCCGGTTCCTTTCCCCAGTAAATGCTCATCCTGCCCAAATTCTGTATCTGCATTTGTACACGGCACTTGGCTCCACACCGGATGCAAGGATCCAAGGTCACGGCCCCCTCAAAGCATCCAGCACTGCCATCTCGGTATTCTGGGCATCAGTATCTCAGTACTTGTTAGTACATGTGCCAGTACCATGGTGTCAGTAGGGAGCAGGCTGCTTCCCTCAGGGTGTCACCTGCTGACCTGCGTGACATGGCCACTCACTCACTAGCCTTTAGGAACTTGTGCTCACTTTTTCCAGCTGGGAAGCAGAGTCCTAATAGCACTCCCTCCCCAGGATTTGCAGAGATGGAGAGAAGAGCGAGCCT
Source organism: Dicrostonyx torquatus (assembly GCA_028555095.1). Taxonomy (NCBI): domain Eukaryota; kingdom Metazoa; phylum Chordata; class Mammalia; order Rodentia; family Cricetidae; genus Dicrostonyx; species Dicrostonyx torquatus. The sequence continues at coordinate 6,135,152 of JAQHUG010000055.1, read as the reverse complement.
CTTCCCAGCATCGTCACTCATGCCGTCTGACTCTCTACAGCACTGCCTGACCACACAAACCTGGAAGGGCTCACAATGCAACCAGCACACTCCGCACTCAGCATTCTAGCCCAGATGTCTGAGTGAAGTGGGGCACCTGGGCAACAGTGCAGTGTCCACTCACATCTGGCTGCAGCTGCTCTGGAACACGTGCCAGTATCTGTGAAATTTCCTGAACTCAAAATTTCAAAATCAATCTGCCTGGTCAACAAAAGCCACCAGTGTTTCAGTGTCCCAGTGCTGCCCATCCCCCGTCAGCCTGTGCACCCCACCCAGTGTGCAGAATCCCCGTTCTACTTCCGGTGCCTGCCATGAGGGCACACACCTGCAATTCCGGTACCAAGGGTAGCAAAGGAAGATCAGGAGTTCAAGGCCAGGGTAAGGCCACGCTGGGCTATGAAAACTGTTTCGCCTGGCGGTGGTGGCGCACGCCTTTAATCCCAGCACTTGGGAGGCAGAGGCAGGCGGATCTTTTTGAGTTTGAGACCAGCCTGGTCTACAAGAGCTAGCTCCAGCATAGGCTCCAAAGCCACAGAGAAACCCTGTCTCGAAAACCAAAAAAAGAAAAAAAAGAAAACTGTTTCAACAAAACAAATGACAACCAAACTTCCACTGCTGAGCACACACAGTTCCTCCAGTATCCAGAAGAATGCTGTGTCCCTCTTCACCTTTCCAGAGCCAGTGTCTCCAAGGCCACCTTTGCTGATCACACCCTGGCCTCCACAGCCCCACGCAGCCCTCTGCAGACCAGCTCTCACTAATGAGCACTTAGAGGCACTTAGCGGAGATGGCGAGAGTGCTCTATTGACATGTGGGGATCAATGAAGCTTTGTTATCCCCCAGGTGAATTTCCCACACTGGCTCATCTTGGGCAGTTCAGATCCTCAGAGGCCAAGTTCCTGGAGGCCAGAGACTGCTCCACGACACTTGCCTGGCATCCAGACAAGCAAGCGACTCCCTATCAAAGCCTCCCGAAGGCATGGATAGCTAAGGACACGGTGTACTGTTAAGCATCTCTCAAGAAATTCACACACTGACACTTTCATCACTAGCCACAAACAAATCCACACTGCTGCATTTTGCCTTCATTTCCACAAACGTGGTGATTCTACCAGTGTCTGAGTTTCCTGTGCAGATTCAAGTCGGACACAGGAAAACCAAGGGCTGCCTTTGAGATGAGCCCCACCCACCAACTCCACATCAGACAGAGCACTAGATCCTAAGGGTGGGGAAAACGTTAATTGTAAAAAAGCCTTTGGACAAAAGCCTATTCCCTCACACAGAGGCTGGCTGGAATTTCTGTGTGTGAGTACACGTGTGTGGGATGGAGGGTCCATGTGTGCAGGCCTAAGGTCAAAGTCAGGAACTTTCTCAATTACTCTACACACACACACACACACACACACACACACACACACACACACACACACACACCGCACCACCCCTTTTGAGATAGGCTCTCTTACTGAACCTGGAGCCCACTGATTCAGCTGGCTGGCCAATGAGCTCCCAGGATCCTCTTCTGTCACCCATTCCCAGTGCTCAGATTACAGGTACGCACTGCTGTTCCTGGATTTGTTTTCAGTGTGGAGTACTCAGTATTCAAACTCGGGCTTCATGTTTGTGGCATTTTACCAAATTAGTCATTTCCCCACCTTGCCCCCTTCCCAGAGTGGTCTTAAGAAAGGGTTCCATCAAAGCTGCCTTCCTTGTGGCCCATGCAGCTCCTCGTCAACTGCATAAGCCTTGCTCTGTGCACTTCTCCAAGTCTGCCGTACAAGACTAGAAACAGGATTCTAACTAGACCATTAACAAGACCTAGAGGAGTCCCTTGGGACCAGACAGAGGTCAGTCATCTTTGATTTTCAAAACACACCCCAGGCATACCCACCATTTTTATTTTCTTATCATCAAGAAAGGGGCCTCTGGGGAAATCAAAGACAGAAGTGACACTATGCAGAGTAATTCCTCCATCCTTCTAGAGCAGTCTCAAACGATTCATTAAAAGGGGGGGGGTCCCCAAGACACCTAAGGGGAAGAAAACCAGTTCTTCAGAGTCCCACGTGGAAGATAAGGTAACCGCTTCCCTAGGCATAGGTCTGAGAAGTCCTTAATAAAAACACTTCCTCCAATGTCCTGCCATCAGCTAGGAAAACAGCCTGTCCTTCCTGCACAACACACTGCCTTTTTAAGGACACCTGCTGTCATTTTCAATGGGGAAATAGAGCGTTTCTCGTGGAACAATTGGCATAAAAAGGGCTCTCACATAATGCCCTTCAATCTCCTGCAAACGAAAATCAATCAGCTGGCAAGACTGTGTCACCAGAGATCAAAGGGGCGAGTTAGATCTAAACAGGCAGGTGGACCTGACAGGCAGTCCAAAAAATGAAGGAAGCAGGACGGGAATCAGCCTTCTTCAGTGACCTCGTGGTCTTGTCGCTTTCTCCGAGGCCAGGACAAACAGGCTGCGTGGAGAGCTATTTTGGTCACACAGCTGCAAACATATGATTGATGAAGATGTTTGGCGCCTGGCTCCCAGGAGCAGTGAGAAGCAAGCAACTGCTGTACCAGCCATTAAGGAGCAGAATGTCTGGCTGTCCGCTCATTCTTCCTCATTCTAACCGTGGGAGACAGTCACGTCGGCCCTGGTCCTTGCGGCTCTTCCCTAAGCCACAGGTTTCCTTTTCCATTCTCTTATCTATGAGAATAGAACCATCTGCGTTCGTGTGTTTGATATCCGCCAGCCTGTTGTGCTCCATCAGTCTCGTGCACAGCTCTCTTCTTGGTAGAGTTTATCTTCATTGATTTTTATTTCCGACCTGCTTGGTGCTGGCTCATTCATTATTCAGTGAAAATCTGGCCATAAGACCAACAGGAGCCTGAGCAGGTGGGACCCCTGAGTCTACCCTTCAAAGAGTCAGACCCCAAATAAAGCTGTGTATTTCCACTCTACACGCTGCTCATTTTCACATTGGTCCTTCTGAAGAACAGATTATTTCTGCCTCAGCAGAAACTTAGTTTAGTAGGGGAAAAGGAAAAAGAAAAGGAAAAAAAGAAAAGAAAAAGCAGCAGAATCAAGGGGCTTTGACAGCAAAGGTTTGATCTTGCCCCCCCCAAAAAAATTAGTTTATTTTGAGAAACAAATATTTGAAAAATGGACCCCTTTGGTAGCCACCCATCTTGTAGTGTTCTTCAATTCCTGGAGGGAGGTGCTCTCTGCCAGCTACTGCCACCGGCTAGACCCATCCATTGCTAGGGGATGTGATGGTAGTGCCTGGGATACAGGATGGATGGATGAAGATGCAGGGAACGGATGCTTCCGCTGTTTACTTGTTTTACTCTTTGCAGGAGACAGAGGTAAAGGAAAGTGATTTTAAACCATTTAGAGCCTCAAAGACAGCAGAAGAAACTACTTTCAGAAATTTTCAGCTGAAGCTCACTGTTGAGGAGTTCTCCTTCGAAGAAACTGTTTAAGAACAAACTACCTCCCTGCCAATCTGTGCATAATCTGATGTTCCTGGAAGACACCAGATGAGGGTGTTTCTCTCAGTCCTTGCAGGGCTTCCCTCCCAGGTGAAGCGTCACTAAGAGGTCTGAAATACGATGGCTAGCTTTGGCTCGAGGTCCTGGTGTGAGCTGTCCAGCTCCCCATTAACATGAACATTACAGGACAAGAGGTCTGGGGGCTTCAGAACACACCTGTGGAAAGCCCAGAGAGCGTGCAATTGTCCCCAACCTCAGACACTGTACCCAATGGTGCGGGAGACCATTCACGCTTGTCTTTCTCATCTGGAGAAGTGAAGAAGCCATCATGAAAAACGAAATCAAGATTGTTCTCTCATGCACCGCTAAAATCGGTAACATCTCACAACATGAATAGAACATATGCATGGCCGTGCACACGCGCGCACACATGAGTTAAAGATCATCACAGATTCCCCATAGGCCACTGCATGGAGAGGCAGCAAGATGGGGTAGCTGTGTTTCCATGGTCTTGCTGTGGTTGACAAGGAGATGAGGAGAACTACGTGAGTCTTGGTCCCTAGCTGCCTTCGGCCTCCAGAACAGACAACAATCCTTTGTGTTCTTTGCCATTTCTGTCCTTTGGGAGGTTTCAGGAGACAGGAAGAGGAGAGGAGGGGAGGGGAGGGGAGAAGAGGGGAGAAGAGGGGAGAAGAGAAGAGAAGAGAAGAGAAGAGAAGAGAAGAGAAGAGCAAGCGTGGTTCACAATGCAGTACTAAGTTTGTGGTTTCTTCTGGAAACAGGCAGGGATAATGACGGTGGCAGTCATGACGATGCCAGGAGCAGGGCCTGGCATTCAGGGCAAGAGTCACCAACAGCAGATCCTGGGGTAAAGGCAGGGACCTGAAAGCCTTGAAAACACTTGACTAAATTCTACTTTTTACAATGTAAGCAACTTTCATCAACTTTTCATAACCAAGTAATAATTTCAAGATCAATGCAACATACTTCATTTCAGCCGTCTCATTCCCATGACACTTTTTCCAGCTACACGATCTCATTCTCAAAAAAAACTCTGTCGTGAAAGGAGTGAAGGATAGGAAGCATCCCCGATGGGAATAAACCCCCTTGTCACTGTGCACCCCACTCTCCCACCATCGCACACACTTGGGTAACCTGTGCACCACTAACTCCGCAACTGAGTACTTCTGGGGTGGTCACCATCTAGTTTAGTTGGGAAAGGGGTGTGCGTTCCTCACTGCCTCTGAAGCAGTGGTCCCCTGTGTGTACAGACGAATCCATGATCCTCTGGGCAGACTCCGTTGGATAATGTCAGTGCTATTAATGAAGTGGCCATAGCTCTGCTGAGGACAGGCAAAGGAACTTCCTATCAAACCACACACAAACCCTCTTATTTGTTACAGAGTTGCCTCCAGTCACCGTCCCACCCTCTCTGCAGCAAAAGGACAAATGTCTCTCAGGTCTTAGAGCAAGGCACCTCTTTTGTCTCTTTTTAGCATCAAGTCAGTTTTAATCGTCTCAACAGTTAAACTATATAAATGATGACGTTCTTTTGTTGTCCTAGCTATAAGTAGGCTGGAGCTCAATCTGTGACTGAGTGCCTTTGATGGTTAATCTTGATTTTCAACTTGATGGGATTTAGAGTCTCCATGGAATTACACCTAATGTCTGTTAGGAGTCTCCACAGTGGGTTAATTAAACTTGGAAGACCCATCTTAAACCTAAGTGGCACCACTCCATGGGTTGCACTCCTACACTATATTAAAAAAAAAAAAAAGAAAGAAAGAAAAAAGGCAAATTGACTGGGATGTTATGTGACAGCTGCCTCAGGCTCCTGCACTGCTCCTTCTTCACCTTGACAGACAGTACCCTTGAACTGTGAGCTGAAATAAACCCTGCCCATCAATCTTACATATTCATGCTACACCCATGCCGTCTTAGTTCCCTGCTTCTTCTCTCCCTTCATTATGGTTTCTATGTTTCCTTGTGAAAAATCTCTAGGCATTATTTGTAAGCTATTGCAAATACTACTGGGAGCATGGTGAGATGCGTTAGACAAATTAATAAATCCAGTCATCAGCACGCAGCCCTCTGCAGCAATGGCTCCCAAGCAGATGGTAAGATGTGCCAAAGTCGAGGCAAGGGCTCTGAGAAACTTATCCACTTTGGGGTCAACTCTCCACCAAAAACATTTTCTTCCGGCTCCAGTTGTCATGGAACATCTGGAAGCCTGTGTGAACTGCATGTTAAGTATGTTTTAAAGTAAACATAAAAACTGCCTCATAAATTTCAAGTCAGGAGTGACAGTCAATTCTGCATCTACTTGCAACTCAATCCAGCAGACCCACACCCACACTTCTACTTATTTTTTTAAAGATTTATTTATTTATTATCTACACAGGGGTATGATGTGAGGTGTCCTTCCGTATATGTGTTGCTTTTATTGGTTGATGAATAAAGCTGTTTCGGCCAATGGCTTAGCAGAGTACAGCCAGGTGGAAAATCTGAACACAGAGAGAGAGAGAGAGAGAGAGAGAGAGAGAGAGAGAGAGAGAGAGAGAGAGAGTAGGCGGAGTCAGGGAGATGCTATGTAGCTGCTGAAGGAGACAGATGCCAGATCCTTACTAGCAGGCCACAGCCTCATGGTGATACATACATTAATAGAAATGGGTTAATTTAAGATGTAAGAGTTAGTTAATAAGAAGCCTGAACTAACAGACCAAACAGTATTGTAATTAATATAGTTTTGTGTTATTATTCGGGTCTGGGCAGTCAGAAAATAAACGAGCAGTCTCTGCTTATGGTGGTATACAGTGTTCTATCTGCATGTATGCCTGCAGACAGAAGAGGGCACCAGATCTCAGTATGGATGGTAGTGAGTTACCATGTGGTTGCTGGGAATTGAACTCAGGACCTCTAGGAGAGCAGCCAATGTTCTTAATCTCTGAGCTATCTCTCTAGCCCCACTGAACTTCTTAAATGGTATTCCATTTGGCAATTTATTAGGCTGCTCTTCAGACCTCATATACAGAAGTAACCAGAGACTGGAAGCCTGCAGTCTGATGCAAAAGACAATGTACCTGGATCACAATTTCCATTGTTTAAAGATTGACATGAATTAAATATTCCTTACCTGAAAAAGTGGGGACCAAAAGAGGTCATGATTGCATGTTTTTCAGATTTGAGGACTTGTGCACATACATAGTGAGACACCTACTGTCTCATGTGATAGGATCCATGAACACGAAATTCACTAATGTGTCACTTATATTGTCTATATATGACTCGCAGAAAATATTTTCTGTTAGAAACAAAGAGTCAACACATAATTTTCACTAATGAAGTCCTTTAAGTTTGAATTTCAGAGCTAGAGTTTCCTGATTATGGTTGGCATAAAATTGTTGACATCCTTGGATTATTCCAAATGGCATAAACAGTATGATTACACATACACCCCCCCACCAGTTTAAGCTGCACAAACCACCCAAATGCAATCACAGTGTTTGTTACCTGCCATGGGCATGCTTTCAAGGTGGACCTACTCTCAAGGCCAGAGCAGGGGAGACTTGTGCTCTGGTCACTGGGCAGTCTGGGCCAGAGCTCTGGGCTGGCAGGACACATACTCTATGCAGATGGTGATCAGCACAGGGCTCTCTCCTCTTCCTAGCACTAAATAAGCCATCTGACTTGGGGCTCGTGGCTAGCATATCTTGGTACAGCAAGCTTTGATCTTGCCTCGATATGTACAAAATAGGTGACAAGGAGAAAACCCGTACACAATGTCAAAGATGGTTTCAGCAGGTCAAGAAAATTAGTCACAAGCTTCTTAATGATGGGGACATGTTCTGAGAGACATCTCAGGTGATTGAGTCACTGTGTGAACATTGAGTGTGCACTGACATACTGGCTCACATACTGAAGTTTGCCCTCTCCGCCTTGGATTCCTGGTGCAATCTGGATACAACAAACATAAAATGCACAAGGAAGCTGGCATGGAACATGGCATGTTGCTTTATATTACAAGGTATATGTTGTAAACAGGTACAAGAAATATGCTGTAAATTAATGACCAAGCCAAGGGTGTGGTACATGCCTCGAATCCCAAATACCTAGGTGGGTGAGGTTAGCCTGGGTTAAGGGGTAATAAAGACTCTAGGCTACAAAATAAAGACCCAAAGTTACAAAACAAAGCAAAATTAAAAATAAAAAAGAAGAAGAAAACGCCAGAGGTAGGAACACAAATACAGCAAGACAAACCCTCTGAAATAATTTTTATAATACAGAGCTAGGGATTGTCCTCTCCTTGTGCATATTTCTAAGTTTCCCAGAAGAGAAGTATGGGGTTTGAATGTAATTGGTCCCCAAAAGCCTATTGGGAGTGGCACTATTAGGAGGTGTGGTGTTGTTGGAATAGTCATGGCCTTGTTGGAGGAAGTGCGTCACTGTAGAGGTAGGCTTTGAGGTTTCCTATGATCAAGCTACTCCTAGTGATACAGTTCACTTCCTGTTGCCTGCTGATCAAGTGGTGGCACACACCTTTAATCCCAGCATAGGCAGAGGCCAATAGATCTCTGTGAGTTCAAGGTCAGCCTAGTCTACAGAACAAGTTCTAGGATAGCCAGAGCTACACACAGTGAAACCTTGTCTCAAAAAAAATAAAAAAAATAAAAAAATAAGATGTAGAACTCTCAGCTCTTTCTCCAGCACCATGTCTGCCTGTACACCACCACGTTCCACTATGAACATAATAAACTATATCTCTGAAACTGTAAGCCACCTCAATTAAATCTTTTCCTTTGTAAGAGTTACCATGGTCATGGTGTCTCCTCACAGCAATAGAAGCCCTAACTAAGACAAGAAGGGAAGGTGGCTCCATTGAGAAAGGGAGGAAGAAAAGGATTGTCTTGGGAAGGAATAGTCTTGGCAGACAGGGTCTGATACCTGGTCCAGTTTTCTTGCTTGTCCACTGAGGGTGTAGATGATCAGAAGCTTGAAGGCTCTCCTTACTCAGAGACTTGATTAGTCAATGCCTGAACTCATGTATTACACACACACACACACACACACACACACACACACACACACACACACACACACACACACACACACACACACACACACACACACACACACACACACACACAAAGCCAGGGTAACATGTGGCACATTGTCATCAGAACCATTATCCCATATGTATCAGAAATGTTGTTTAAATGAGCTTGGTACAGGAAAGCCAACGCTCCTGGTTAGACTCGAACCCTGAACACACAGAGAGAAGATCAATGTAGATCTGAAGCACCTAATTGTAACAGACAACAATGCTGTTCATTCTTCTGGGAAAACGCATCTCTGAATGAGATAGTTTCAGAATCTACGTCCAAAAACACCCAACACTAAATCCATTTCCACATATAGGCTGTTTCACTTACCTGGAAATTATAGAAAGCAAGCTTACCTTTTAATTAATTAATTATTTATTTATTAATTTTGCAGACATATAATGAGCTATCTTGAGCATGAACTACGGGTCTGAACAGGAAATTCATTTGTGTTTTTTTATACATGTAGCCTAAAGGTAATTTTGAACAATGCCTTCAGTATACTGGATGCAACCACCTAGGAGCGGAGGTATGGGAGCCTCCACTTGGAGGTGTGCAGTGAGGTACTCAAAAAGTTTCAGATTTTGTAATATTCCCAGTTTGGGGGATGGGTAGTTATATTGCTTCATGTTTAATCATTTAAGAATAATAGGGTTTTTTGCTTTTAATTGCAACACACTCTTAAGGAATCTGAAAACCTTAGAGGTAGCATTAACCAAAGGAAGCTCTTGGTTTAATACAAGATAACAAATGGTCCATTGATCTGACAGGCTTTGCTGAGTACCCACATCTCTTTGAGAAAACCTGTAAAGGAAGGATGCTCTTTCTCCTGACAACCTCCAAGGGTGCAAGCGTGATTAGCCCTACCTTTGGCTGAAGATGACATCAGTTATCCTGTATGGCGCAAGTCCCAGTGAGTCAGGCCTGCTTGTTTTCAAAATCCTGGAAGTTTACAAGCATTATGTTTTCTTCAGTAGCAAAATGACTGGTGTGTTTTGAACAGTAATTTCTGAACCAATTACTTTGCCAACCATGACTGATCAAGATGGGTAGGTAACTGCTTCTGTCTACATAGATCATGGGATGTGCTTTGGCACAGACACTTCCAAAGTTTCTGCTATAAACGTTTCTCTTTTTCTCTGCCGACGTTAATTTATAATCATATAAGTTCATCTTAACCTACATTTGTGAATGAACTTTCTGGTTATGAATTAAAAAACACTACCTGGGGGAGAGACTGACATTTTTGTAATCTTTGTCAGCTCAGCGGGCCTGTTCAAAATGGAGTCTAAATATCACACTAATGATATCAATACAATCAAGTTCAGAGGGCCTACCTAAAACATGCTTGAACTGTCAAAGAAATTCTTGTGAGTTTGTGTTTCTCCCAGCTCTAAATTAACATTGATTCAACAAAATCTTTGTGAGATCTATTTTTTAATCATGGAAGAATTCTGAGGTTCACTCCATGTGTGTAATAGAAAACCAAAATCAAATAAGTGTAATGAAATGGATGCTGCTATTCATTGCTCAACATTTCCCTTTGATGTAGCGTTCACAAAGCCAGGTCTGCACAGGGATCCCCTGAAGCAGCATATACTCAGCAAGGGCCATACATGGATGGAGCTCAGTGAGACGGACCCAAGTACTCAGAAGGCTGCCAGCACCCGGGGAACCCATCTTCTGTCTCTTTAGACATTACCTTGCACTCCAGAACTAACCAAACCCTGGCTTGTCTTTCTACACCATCACTGGCTGTGGTCAACACCAAGCCGAAACAATCAGATGAAAACTGGTGGGCTCACAAGCCAAGGGGTCCCCATGAGCGTCCACCCAACTGGCCCTGTTTGCCCCGTACAATTTCAGCAAACAAGGGCCATTGAAACCACGAGGAGACCAGTGCTCAACAACCCAAACAGAAGGAATTTCCCTCAACAGGATGCACACAGGTAGGGACTTAAGCCTAAAACGTCAATCAAAGACTTCTCTGCCTTCCCCTCCTGAGAATGGTACGACTCCCACCAATGATGATGGGTTAGTTTTCTATTACTGCAATAAAAAGCCATGGCCGGGGTATTATAGAAGGAAGGGGTTATTTGGGCTTAGAGTTCTAATTAGAATTCATTACCACCATGGTAAGGAAGCAGACAGGCATGGAGGCTGGAGCAGAACTGCCGACTCCTATCTTAAACTACAAGCATGAAGCAGAGTGTGAACTCAAAACAGTGCATCTTTAAACTTTCAAAGCCTGCCTCCAATGACACACCTTCTCCATCAAGGTCACACCTCCTAAGTCTCCCCAAACAGTGCCACCAGCTGGGGACCAAATATTCAAATGCCTGTGACTGTGGAGGGGTGGGAGAGGACATCTCACAAAAAGCCCACAACAGATGATGGCAACAGCTTCTATTTGGTCACTGTGTTAAAGGTGACACAGAAGAGCCTACCTACTAAGTTAGTGGGTTTCTAAACAACTGCCTGAGTTCACACTGCACACCAGGGAGTCTTTGTGTTGTGAACACGTTTTAAAATTGAATTGCAAGGTCTGGGTCGAGATGGACCAGTCTTGCATTTGGACTTGCAAACACAAAGACCAGAGTTCCACCTTCAGAACCCATGTAAAGAAAGCTAGGAGGGCATAGTGTGCTTATAATGTCAGCTGTCAAGAGCCAGAGCCCTGGAGTTCACTGAGCAGCCAGCCACGCTCGCCTACTTGGTGACTCAGGCCAGTGATAGACCTTGGCTCAAAACAAGAGAGATGGTATCTGAGGAACAATACCCCTGGCCTTTCTAAGCATTGCACAGATGTGCACCTGCACACACTCACTCATGAGTGTGCACACACACAAACACACACACACGCACACATGCATACACATAAAAATGGGGAGACACATGGCTTGGTAGCATGGGGAAACTATGGCCAGTGGTGTCGCCTGAGGCCCTGTCCTTCATTTTCTCACTTATCTCCGGTGAAAATGACTGGGAAGAACTTTCCGTAACTGCTGCTTTCCTTGCTGCCATGACTGAATGCCTGACAAGAAGCCACTGAAAAGGAGGAAAGGCTCACCTTCGCTCAGCTTGAGGGTCATTGCCCATGGTGGATGGGACAAGACATGGCTAGAGGTGGGAGTACTCATTTGGGACTCCTCACATCTGGACTGGACAAGAGGCAGAGAGAGGACAGGGAGCAGATCTGGGGTCTAAAACCTCAACCTTGCCTCTACCACCCACTTTCTTCAGGACGGCTCCACCTCTTAAAGGCTCAGTGACCACCAGATACAGCATGGCCAGCAGAGGATTACGCATACACAAACACATGAACCTTTGGGAATATTCTGTATTCCATCCACACCATTCCGTCGATATGCCAGCTTTCAACCTAGTGCTTCCCCAATGTCAAAAACAAAACAAAACCACGAAAAAAAAACAAAACCAGAACAAGCACCCCCCACCCTGGCCGCTCGCCCAACCAACCAAACGAACAAAAACCAAGGGTCAAGAATCACGGTGACAGCACTAGCCTCATTCACATGTGCACCTGGAATGGGCACTGGAGCCAGGACAGGAAGGACAGGTTTGAATGAGACATTACCTAGAAGTACATAGACGAATAGTTTGGGGTGGGGGGGAGCTTTTCACTTGTGAGTCTGGACCAGTTTCTGAGAAAGGAAAAAGTAACTGCCCATTACAGCAACACGGATATTTTGAGAAACACAAACACGGGCACACATGGGTCAGGTTACACATGCAAGCAAACACTGCTAGTCAGCAGAAGGTCAAAGGCCAGCATGGAGATCTACCAAGGCTCCTCGCGCTTTGTCCCATTTGTGATAATTGCTGTTATTTATGAGAATACAGAACCACCAAGGTCATATAGTGTTGGTCAGGCTAAGATAATTTCCCAGGAACCCAGAACTTAGAAACTTAGAAAGGGACATTTACTCTCCCTCCCAAGGTGTGTGTGTGGGGTGGGAGATCTGGGTCATGCTCCCTGCTTCCTGGTAAAAGAGAGAAGAGGGCTAGAATTCAGCTGTCCATTGCTGAGGATTAACATTAAATGGGAAGCTAGAGATCCTCTCAAAACTCCCTTTAGCACTGAACTTTATTCTTAGACTTCCAGTCTTACAGAACAAGGTAAGTGGACAGCTGCTGGTGGCTGTATTAACTAGTCAAATGCCGCAGATGTCATGATGCAAGCAGGAACTCAGCTGCACAAAGATCTAGGTACCGGTGGTCTAAGTTCAAGGGGCTGGCAGGTTTGGTTTCTCCAGAGGCCTCTCCTTGGCTTGCAGGTAGGCAATGTCTTACTGGGTCCTCTTCCGCAGCACAGGACAGCCCTGCTGTCTCTCTCTCTCTTTTTATAAAGACACCAGTCCTACTCAACTGTCTTCACCTTTACTCTCACTGAACTGTAATCACCTCTTTAAAGGCTTTATACCCAAATGCAGACCCCACTGTGGGTGGGCTTCAACATGAATGGAGGTGGGGCGCACAAATCAGTTCCTACAGTGAATCTCTCTCTCTCTCGAATTACACATACACACGTGTTTCACAAATACTTGTGATTTCTTTTCTAATCCATGTTCCCTGGGAGGTACTAGGGACAGAGATAAGAAACCCTCTAGCCTCAAACCGATTTTAGTCCAGTTGGAGAGAAATATAAGAAGACAAGAGGCCTTTTGTGGGTTTTGAAGAAGAAAGGAACGATGATCAGGCAAGACTTGGCAGAGGTTTGTGTTTCCACATCTTCTAAAAATCCACCCTCCCAAGGGGCAGGGCATGAGGAACAGGATGAGTTCAAGGGTGTGCATTTCAATCTCAATAGCACTTCAGATTTCCAAACATAATGAATCCTTCTTTGATGGCTGAAATGGTAAAATCAGGCATTTAGCCAATTTCACGAAGGAGCCCCTGCCAAATTCTAGGACCACAACACCACGAGTGTGTGTGCGTATGTGTGTGTCTTGGAAAGCAAAAACAAAACAAAAACAAAAATCAAAAAGCATGAACTAGAATGAGAACATCGCTGGCCTTTTTAAAGATAGCTGTCGTTACTCCTCGTAGGAAGGGAGCCAAGGAGAGCGATCCTGGAAGGGAACAAGGCAATGGCGAGTGGTTTGGTCCCAGGAGCGGAGAGGGGTGGACAGGCAATTCATGCAGGGCACAGATTCACTGCGGGGAGCACAGTGACAACTGCTGCATGGTGTGGCCACAGAGGCTGCCAGGGCCACCCCACCTGAACTGCTGTGCTCACTGGGACTTGAAGAGGGAAAGGACAGTTGGACCACAAGGATGTGAGAGACTTTAGAGAGACCAAGCAGCAGGTGGAGGTGAGGTACTCCTGGGGTCAGGTGCATGAAGCTGCAGATTTTTTAAAAAAAAAAAAAAGACTTTGGGCTTCCCAATCTATTTAGAAAAAAAGTGACACTTGAAATCAGTATAATTTGAAGAGTAACTGAGTAATGAAAATCCAGTTCAGAACCAAAGGCATTGCCCCTTCAGTCTCACTTGCTAGTTCCCAACTTAATTTTTAAATTAAGACTCCGCTAATGAGACTCAAAAGTGTTCTCAATGAATTCAGATGGCAAGAAGGGGAAGAAAAGATGCTAAATGAGAAAATGGGTTCCATCTCACATGCTTGTCTGCTGAGGGTTGCAGCCAGAGAGGGGGGTGATACAGCTCTCGTTTACAAACGCCCATCTAACTACAAATGGCGTTTGTCGGACATGTGGTCGATGAATGAACTCGGAAGAGAACGGGGTCTGCCGAAAATACCTTCTAAGTTGTAGGCTTGAACTTGGCAATCGTTCAAAACACGCACACTCACTACACACACTCACACAGATACAGCAGCATACATACCTGCAGCTACATATTCAGTTACACACAACTAGTTTGGGCTTGTTTTCTCCATCTGTGAGAGCAGGTGGACAGTACCTAAAGCAAATGAGTGTGCAAAACAGTGGGGCTCTGTGGCTCGAGCCCGGTATGTGTGGATGCTAGAGATCATTAAAATGACAAAGGTCCTGGCACTGCTGGCTTACACTGCCCTCCAGAAAGCTCCCCTTGTACCCTAGGTGATGATCAAAACACTAAGGGCCCCCTTGCTATGACGAGAGAAGCTGAAGCTGCATTAACACACAGAAGCCATGGGTGACGTATATACTTTAGTTTAACTGATACTGTTGCTTTAGAGGCACCTGATTGGTCAGGACCTTTGGTTGAACACAAAAAGCTCACTATGTGTGGGCCTAGGTAAAACAGAGGCTTAACTCACGCATGCAGGAGCAGGGAGGGTGGGTCCATGTCTTTCACACTGGTAAGTTATAAACTGGAGTGCAGAGGACGCCAGGATAGTTTGCTAGTGATGCCAGTACATTCTATAAAGATTCAGAACCTGGTGGGGGACAATTCTGTATTCTGTCAATCATGTTTTAAATAAATACTGATTGGCCAGGCAGGAAGTATAGGCGGGTCAACCAGACAGGAAGTAGAGACAGGGCAATGAGACCGGCTGGGAAGAAGGAAGCTGTCCCCGCATTCCTGAGCAGACCACCAAAGAGGTAACGTGATTTGAAAGGTACCGAGCCATGTGGCTAACATAGATAAGAACAATGGGTTAATATGAATTATAAGAGCTAGTAAGAAGCCTGAGCTAATGGGCCAATCAGTCTATAATCTTATGGAGATCTCTGTGTGATTTTCTTTGGGGTTTGCTTGCTGTGGGGTACTACCGGGCGGGACAGAAACCCCAACGAGCAGGCCCTCATGTTACAAGAACCCAAGAAAAAAGGCACAGTGGAGAAGCCAGGCCTGGACTGGGCCACGTGGCCACCTTCGACCGGTCATCAAGGCCAGAGAGTGTCCAAAAGAAACTGGTGTGGGCTGTAGAAGCACACAGTGGCCCCACAGGAGGAGAAATGGGTCAGCTGACACAGATCACAACAGGAACACAACTCCAGGATCAATTTGTTCCCCCACTGTTGTGAAACCGAGGCTGAAGTGCAGGGTTTGAGGACAACACTGGTGTCTGCATAGGTCTCACACTTCTGTCTTTATTAAGACCTTGCCACAATCTTGCTCAGTATGATCAAGATGCTGGCTACAGTCTCTTGTGGCAAATGTCACCACAGCAGAGACGTGTACCTCTTAATTCATGTCTGTAATTGGTGTCCAATTAGCAGAATCAGATTACCTGAGCACAACCCATAAAGACAACAGCACACAGCAGGAATTCCAGGGCTTGAGAGGCTCAGAAGTTTCAGTTCTGCCTCGGCTACATAAGCAGTCCAAACCCCCTAAAACAAAAACAAACAATCCCCAGGCTAAGAAGAACAGTAACTGTTGGGGAGGGGCCAGGTCTGCTGGGATCCAATTTTCAGGGATGGCCTAAGTTCCTTACCACCACACACACTGGCTAGCTGTCACCACCCATTGTTCCCCATCCCTGCAAATGTTGGGATCTGGTTTTACTCTGAGAAAACCAGGAGACTACGTGGAAAAACAAGACATCCACATCACAGGCACTCCAGCCCAGCCTACTGGGCTTCCCTCTGCCATATTTCTGCAGGATCATGGTCTTTCAAATACAGCAAGAATGGTGTGAGATGTTCTTGGGAAGAAGGGGAGCCTGAGTCTTTCCCAGCCTTGATGCACCAGAGGCTGAAAACGGCATTAAACA
This sequence comes from Dicrostonyx torquatus, assembly GCA_028555095.1. NCBI lineage: Eukaryota > Metazoa > Chordata > Mammalia > Rodentia > Cricetidae > Dicrostonyx > Dicrostonyx torquatus. The sequence continues at coordinate 6,118,847 of JAQHUG010000055.1, read as the reverse complement.
TCCGCAAAGGCGGAGCTACAGCTGAACTGGGGGAGAGGTCTTGCTGTTGCTGCTATTTATTTGTTGTAGCTTGAGGGGGAAGGTATTGGCCACCTTATTAAACTGCAAGGCTCTGCACAGATGTCTCCTAAACAGAATGACTGCTCGGTGCGTATACACACTGCCTTTCATGAAGTTGGGACTCTTGCTTATTAGACTGGGCAGGAAGGGGAGGTGCACATCAGACAGGTGAGCAACTTGGGGGGCGTGGTTGGGGGGTTGGCCTTGGCTAATTCCAAGGTTCCACTTCATCCTCCAGAGTGAGGCCAGGAGCATGAGCACCTATATTTGGATCACCTCCTAAGCACCAGGGAGGCTACACACATCATCGGCAGTTTTCTAGCTCATGGCAGTCTTGCAAGACTATTGCTTCTTCATTTTGGGGGAGTGCAAAGAGGTTGACGAATCTGTTTCAAAGTCAGATGGTAACTGGGAGAAGGGCAGGGCTTGAGACCCGAGGTCTACCCTCAGTTTGCATGCTGTCCTTTAATAAAGCCAACTGGAAGAGGGCTGGATGGACGCAAACGCTAGGGACAGATTGTCGGGATTTTTTTTAGAGGCTGCAGGAGCCACTGAGGGTAATGATCCCTACACAGCCATTACACTTAAGCGCTTGGGCCTAAGACATGTGCACATGAACATATGCACACATCCCAATGGTGTGCACAAAGGCACAGATGTGAAAACCCAAAGGCCCGTCTCTTGGCAAAGGCTTAGGAAGGAAACCACAGTGAGCAGAAAGAACTCAAACTTGGCTTCTGAAGCTTTCAGGTGGGTGATGTAAAGCCCAGCTCTGAAAGCATCCCATGAACAGACTGCTCAGAACACATCCTAAAAGCTCCACTATTGGTAAGCCTTTTGGTAATTTTATAGAAATATTTCTAGACCACCACCCGAGCAGCTCCATAGAGCTTCAAGGGGAATGGCTTCTCCTTTCCAATTGTACTTAAAGCCCGGGCTCTTTGATAGACACATGTTCTGCAAGGCAACAGGATTCAAAGTTGTTTCATCTCTACATTTCATAATCTTGTTATAGATAAAATTTAATAGGTTCGAAATACATTTCTAAATGCTATGAGAGCTCTAAAGAAACATTCTTGTGATGAATTTAATGTAAAGTTAAACACATATCCATAAAAATTCACATCAAGTACAATTGCGCAGTAGTAGGTGCTGCTCGTGTGTTAACCTTTCAGGGGCTAATGCCAGGGTTTCCTCTGCTCTATCCAATCTTTAAAAATCATAAAGGGTGTGTTGGGGAATTGGCTCAGTAGATAAAGTCATTCGTGTGCAAGTGTGGAGATCTGAGTTCAAATCCCAGGACTCCAACAAAAGTCAGCTGCATAGCACAAATGTTTGCAATTACATGTTCCTACTGGGAGGAGAAGCAGAGGCAGGAGGATTCCTGAACACTCCCAGGCCAGCTAGTTTGGAGTATCTGTGTGAAAAGGAGACCCTGTCCCCAAAAAGGCCAACAGTGAGGATCAAGAATGGAGGCTGTCTTCTGACATTCACGCTTGGGCCATAGCATAGGAGAGAGACAGACAGACAGATAGACAGACAGAATGTACACACACATAGCAGCAGCAGCAGCCATTTCATGTCCTCAGCCTCGAGGGCAGCAACTTCTAGCTCTGCTGTCTGCTCACAGGGCTGCTTTTTCAGAGCACAATATGAGATTTCCATGCAATTATTAGAGACAGAGGTAAGAGAGTAGCTAAAGCTAGGGTCAAGCAGGAAAATACAGAATATGTAACTTAAGGTGTCTTAGATTCCATGACAGGCTCCTGACACTGGGGAAGCTGGAATAGCTGGAATCAGGTGTGGGCGTACAGCTCAGCTCTTGCCTAGCGTGCACAAAGCCTTCAGTCCCCACCACCACATCAACTGCACATGCTAACACAAACATGTAATCCCAGGATTGGACAGTTCAAGGTCATCCTCATGTACACCACACACTTGAGGCAGACCTGGGCTGCATAAGAGCCTTCATTCCAGAATAAATAAATAAAGGGACCAGTGAAGATCAAAGTGGACTAACGACTCCTTGAAAAATGGAAATTCCTTGTGTGTGTTTTTTTTTTTAACTGAGCATAAAAGTATGCTCAAAAGCACACACAAAAAACTAGAGGCGCCACAGACACCCCTTTAACTTCACCTCTAAGCAGAACAGCCACAACCATTACTGCTGCTCCATAAAAATCTTTACTCAGTATAGAACAAAAGACAAACAATGCCAAGAAACAAAGGGCTTCCTCCTCCAAACCCAAAGTCTATCCTGGGCCAAAGAGGACAGAAGGCAGCGAGCACTTGAGGGCAACGTAGAGAGGGGCCGCCCCCTTTCTGTTAGAGTGGAGAATTTTTAATGGGTGTGCCTGGGGGCAAGAAGCAGATTTATTTGAGAGGTGAATTCCTCCTTTGCACTGTGAACTAAAGAGTCAGCTTGTGGAAGAGATGAAAGACATCAGTAAGCCCAGGGCTGGGAAAGACACGGGGGAGTGGAGGGCCAGACAAAACCTAAGATGTGGAGCCTTGAATGAGAGAACTCAGTGCCCTGGACCAAATGGTCCCCAAATCCTCCTGGGTGCAGAAGGAGACACAGGCGAGGCTGGTGCTCAGCGTGAAAATGGAGTAGAGTGCTCTGGAGGAGACTGTAAGAATGTTTCTCCTTGCAGATGGAGAGAGTGAACCCCATGGGGGACAGAGGCGACAGGCAGGTGGCTCCATCATTAAGGACAACGGCCTAGGAAGGGATTAATGCTGATCTTGAAGAGTTAGATCACAAGGGAGAGAGCTGTCAAGGGTGAACACCACAAGCCCCTCAGGGGTGGCAGTGGTGGTGGAGAGGTGGCTAGGTGTTTAAGAGCACCAGCAGCTCTTACAGGTGACCTGAGTTTGACCCCAGCACGAACAGGGTGGCTCACAACCATCTGTAACTCCACTTATAGGGGACGCTCTCTTCTGGCCTCTGTGGGCACTGCACATCTGTGGTACACATATCCCCATGCAGGCAAAACATCCATACACCTAAAACTGAAAATGTCTTTTTCTGGTTTTTATTTCTCCATGTGACACTTCCTCTGTGTGTTCCTATCACTGTGCCGCCACTGTCATGAAACCCTTGTCAAAGAGGGAACACAAAACTTTGATTGAGGCTGTGAGCAATCTCTTGTTTTTATAATTTAGCCTACCTCGGTTACTTTGCTTTAACAAGAAATGAGGGTTAAGCTACTTGCTTAGGAAACCAAGCCAAGACGTCTTTCCAGGTCATCTGAATCTATACCATACTGCTTCCTCACAAGCTGTGAGAGCTTTGGAATCTGTGTTGTTTGATGACTGACTGTCCAGGCAGCCTGAAAGCACACTGTGCCCATCTTCTAGGACCCACAGAAGACATCTGGCCAACGGTTCACTTTAATCTATTGTTTATAGGACAGTGGCTAGGACGGATCAGAGCTGGTCCTCAGGGAGGAAACTGTCCCAGAGGGATGTTCCTAAACCTACAGTGGAGAAAAATGGAGTCTGTGTTTCGTCTTGACAAAAATCATGGCGTTTACTGAGGACCAGAGCCTGGGGATCTGACTCAAAACCTGAGTTTTCTGAGTAGTCACCCCTGAGCCTTTTGTGCCATGAGATAAAATCCAATGGGAACTTCCTCATGCATACAGCAGTAAAACACACATGGCGGAGCAACGGCAGCAGATGACGACTGTGGCGTGGATGGGAAGACGTGCACAAAACCAACACAGAACAGGACAAATTCCAGTGCCCCATGCAGTCGTCCTCATGCATGGTTTACCAATGGCACATGCCCTTGTGCACACCCAGACACAACAGGCATCTGACAGCGAGGGAACCAGTCTCCTCTCCCCATTGGCTGTTGGGCTTGTGGCAGCTTAATCCTGCTCCGTGTACTGAAAATGCCTCTAAGGATTTCTTTCCATTGCACTAACTTATCCTGTGGGCTGTCAGCAGCCAATGGAAAGAAAAACCTGTTGTGTGTGACAGAATTTACTTTGCTTCATTCACTGCATGCTAGGGACACAGAAGCGGTAAGAACAATAATAGTAGCTGTCGTAATAGCGACCCACTATTAGACTGAAGAAGGAAGGTGAAGGGAACCCAGAGGAGGCAGGGTATCCTGTTGATGGGGGAAGTTTGAGGAGTTCCCGTCGAGGCTGACAGCTGCTGGCTTCTTCTCTAGCTAGGCTGAGTGCCTGAAAAGGGCCCTGGGCTGAGTGGCTGAGATGGGCCCTTTGCCTCCCCTGGGCAGCTTCAGCCAGACACAAAACTGAAAAGAGAAGCTCACAGCTCGTGGTGTGTGTGTGTGTGGAGTGTGTGTGTGTGTGTGTGTGTGTGTGTGTGTGTGTGGAGTGTGTGTGTGTGTGTGTGTGTGTGTGTGTGTGTGTGTGTGTGTGTGTGGAGGGTGTGGGAGGCGCTTCTCCAAGGACACGCAGCGCTTAAGCAAGCCAGGGTGAGCGGCTGGGTGCAACTGTAAAGTCAGCAGCTTCTCCCTGAACAAAATGCTGCCAAGTTCAGGGGCTATGAGGCCCACGAAGGACAAAGGAACAGAAATGGCAGCAGGGAAGGTCAGGCCCAGCTTGTACCAAGTTGTAGCAGAAGGCAAGAAGCTAAAAGGGGTGGAAGGGGATGTGTCTTATGTCCTCTTAGGGCAAAACCATCAGAGGCCAGATGAAGGGGCAGACCAGAGTGAGAAATATCCTTAATTACGAAACACAGACTCATGAAAATAATTCAAGCAATGGTGACATTTAAATGAAAAACTAAATCTAAGCTTGCAGTGGTTGGGGTGGGGTGGAAAAGGAGAAATCCCTAACAAGAATTTACTCTGCTTATTAAGAAAAAAAAGACATCTCTAAGCTAATTTTTTTTTTTAATTCAAACACATACAGACAATACAGAAACTTAGATACAGGCTCTTGGAGACACCTGCCAGCTGGCCACTCCTGCAAGCCTCCGAACAAGACCCACTTGTGTTTAGATGTGCCCCAGGTCCCTTGTTAGACAACAGGCTTGTCCCCTTGTGCGGCTCTGCTTGGTTTCTATTGTACAAAAGCTGAAGGGCTCTCCAGTCCGTCGAAACTGCTAGAACACTGAAATCGTTTCTTGCAGCCTAAATGGCATTCAGAATAAACACTGTGAATTGATGAAATGACCAATTATGTGAAGTAGCCCTGCCTGGTGTAATCCAAACCAAATCTTCCCCCATTATCCTCAAACTGGGAGGTGATTGGACAGCCCAGGCTGCCTGCGATTTGTGAGCCAAAAGACAGTGCCACACTCCGAGGGCCAAGGAAGACCTTGAGCACTTCTGGCTGATTCTTCCTATTAGTTTTATGCTAGAAAATACCAATATACTGTTCAACGGCTCACAAGCCAAACAACTGCTAAACAACCGAGGACGTTGGTTCCCTGCTGTAACTGTGACGTCGCTTTAGTCTCAACTTCACTTCAGGCTCTCACTCCCAGCATAAGACTTTTGTTTTGTTTTTCAACTTCACGCTGGTGTGAAAACTATAGGCCTTGTGGGGAGAGCTGTCCTTGAAGAGCAAGGTGTGGTTGTACACATCCGTGATCCCAGAAGGACAGAAGTTGAAGGTTAGCCTTTACTGCACAGCAAGTTTGAGCTAGCCTGAGCTACATGAGACTACCTTCAAAAAGTAAGAAAAAAAAAAAAAACTCTTTCTAGACGAGGGGTTTAGGGCATTGACTTCTTATGGGCAGTAATGACTGTGCAACTGTCACCGGGCACATATTCACAAGGACAAACCACTGTCACTTGTGAATTGTGCTTGACTTGTGTTGTCAAGCACGTACAGCATTAGGTGAATTCCTGTGCTATTTCCTCCTTACAGTAGTTAATCTGGATACAGTCAAGGAACACCTTCCATGTGCCACATGTCCAGTACCATGTCCCCATTGTGCTGCCCTTAGGGATTTCCCTCTCTGGGAATGCCTCATCTGTGAATCATGCATACATGCACGCACGCACGCACGCACACATCTTTCTGGTTTAGGCCTTGCTGAAATGTCACTTCCCCAAGGAAGTAATGCCCCCTCTCTACACACTTCCTGCCAAAAAGTGAGCCCCACCCACGTGGCTCAACTGCCTGTCTTCCGGTTCCTGCATCCTGTACCTCATTCACCACCCTGGCTGCACATAATCTCTGAGCCTGGGTTCCTTCCTGGTCTGATATCCAAAGAAGAGGGAAGATGTGTGTGCATGGCTGAGAAAGCAGCACAGAGGTCAGGCACGGTTCTAACTTCTTTGCATTCCTGTATCTTTAGATGTAAAGTTACTGGCATCAGCAACTTCTGGACAGCCCTGTAAGACCCAAAGGAAAACAAAGATCATTTGGGAAGATTCCCTTAAAGTCTGAAAGAACTCTTTTACGGTAGAGGGGTCTCAAGAACTATAAATGAGAGGACAAAATGGTAAAAACTTCACAGAAACAAAAATGTTAGCACATCACTGCCCACAACCCCAAATTTACAAAGATTCCTATGGTTTTCTAATGCACAATATAGAACATACACACACACACATTATATTCAACTAAATGTAGATCTCATGTACATCTGAAACCTGTAATAGTTTAATTCCCAGTTTATATAGGAATAAGGAAATTTTTAAATCATCACGAGAAAAAAAGTAAGATATATCCACCCATGCAACAGAACCCACTGCACTCTCTCAGGCATTACTGACTCCCTCTGTGGTTTTGTGTCATAGATACGAACCAAAAAACCTGATCCCCACAGAGTAATCTTACCTAATGTGGAACAGAACAGACTGAATCCTGTAAGAAAAAGCTCCAAGCAAACAAAACCCCAACTCTAAAAATAACCCAAGGGTTAATGATACCCATGCAATTACTATAGCTCTTCATGAAAAGGAAAGACACCGGTTACAGTGAACTTTACTTGAGAAAAACCCAAAGGGTGGCCCAACCATTGGTCCTAATCTTAGCAATTGTGTATCAATTCCTTCTCTTTTCTTAGTCATTTAGGGCACCCATGATGGCTATAAAAGTAGAATTTACTCAACTGTATCTGTATCAAGAAAAACACCCTCAACCTCTCTGGATCCTAGTTTCAACCCGTGTGCCCATGGAACAAGAACCATATCTCCCACCATTGTTAGAACTACTCCAGAAAAGTCAATGGTAGATGCCTCTTCTTAACCACAGGAGCATCTGACCCTTTCATACACATGGCTCGCTTCAGTGGACCCGTTCACAAGACAGGCTGAACAGCCGGCCCAAAGGCATCAAATCCCCCATCCTGCAAGGGCACAGGTCTGAAGCTCTTGGCACACTCCCGTCCACTTGCTTTCAGTGTCTGTGCTTCCCTCTTGTCTACAAGTCCTGGATGAGTTGGGGTGGAATAGTCAACAAGGATTGCCTAGTTTACACATAGAGCAGACATCCACAACAGCCATAACCCAAAAGTAACTTCTAAAAGAAGCAGACATATATCATCCATTCTCAACCATCCTTTCTCCAATTTTGACATTGCAAAGTAATTTAACGGCAAAACCGGAAGTGAAAGACAGCTTGGATTCCTTGACAGGATCTAGCACCACATTTGAGGATAGGTTGGAACACAGTCCCCCAGTCGATGACACTAGATAACCAACTGTCCCCGGAACATCAGAACAAACTGCAGCCAACCTTCCAGGTATGCAGGAGACAACAGGGAGCAAACGTATCTCCATGATGACAGAAGTGTCAATATACCCAAACCAGCCGTGATCGTCCCAGGTATCAGAAACACACGAGAGTTTGCGTATACCAACCTGGTGTGCACTACTGTGCACTACTGTCACTGTTCCAACTCCACCAAAGAAACAGCCCTGGGACAGAGGCCTGTTTTCAAACTCACAATTCCCAGCCACCGAGACACTTGAGCAGGAAGAACTAAGAAGTGGGCATTCAGACCCGGGGTACAGCAGTCACACACCTCTCCAGAGAGCCGCTACTAACCAGAAGTGAGCGCCCCGACAGGCACCATGCACAAAGAAGGAGGGAAGGAGATGAGGGAACAGGATGTGCTGCTCCTAGACACCTACCTTGCAGAAGGGCTCCGTTTCTCTTGAAGAAGGTACTGCCTGGCCAGATGGGTGGACCTGATGTGCTGGAAGAGAACACAGATGTGTGTGAGGTTTGAGAACTGGGATCCACCTCACTCCCTGGCAGCGCTTTCCTTGGCAGCCCCTTCTCCAAACTTCACACACGGCGGCCTTGGAACCTTTCCCCAGGCATGCTTTAAAAATAATTAGGTTTAAAACAGCCTTTCTTTCCCCACAGCAAAACCATTTGTGCAAATGTTCTGGTGATCATCTTGGCCGGGGTCACAACTGGCCATTGAGAGAGCACCTACAGGCCACCAGCAAATGCATGTGGTTGGGGATTTGATTTGGCGATATCAGTCAGCACTGATGCTTGTTAACCTTTTCCTGAGCCCACGGGTGCCTGCTCATGAGTCCATGGATACCCATGGATGCCCGTGGCAAACAAGCCTTGTCCATGTCTTATGAATGAGCACGGCTGCTGGCTTCCTGGCTATACATCAGAACTTGCCGGCAATACAACCGCAGTGGCCTTTCTTGCCATCTCCCCTACCAAATCCTCTCCACACAGACGTGACTTTGATCCACTCCTGCCCTCCCTTCTGTTGTTTTGCATCTTGTTTTCAATTTCTTGGCTTAAAATGTTGCACTCCATATCCCATAAAACACTCTGCAGATGCGTTGCCACCCACATTCTGGTGACAGCAGAGGCAAGAACATGAGCGAAATCAATATTTCACTAAGGCGCTCACTGCATTTCTAGAGGAGCATTTTCACTGTCTAAAGACAGTCAGTGAAAAACTTTATAGCCACCCAATCTTAGTAAAAAAAACCCTTTGAGTGGAAAGGGGTTATCCTCAATCAGTGTTAGAAAGCCCTCGGTTCACATGCTAGCACATGCAGGCCGAGGGCGATTTAAATCACTCTCACCAAACAGTATATGGCAAAAGATGTTGCTAAAGCAGCATCAATCATATTCAACATTTAACAAATTAAAATTGGCCAGAGAAATATATTTGTAAGTCTCTCTCTCTCTCTCTCTCTCTCTCTCTCACACACACACACACACACACACACACACACACACACACACCTGAATAAATACAAGAACGCTTCAGTAGTCAGCTGGAGTCTGGTCGTGAAGGAAACAATGCTGTTAACAAGGACAGGAGATGCCAGTGGCATTCTGCCTGCCAGAATTTCATTACCAGAGGTACAAATATTGTCATAGCTATAGGGACACAGGACATGATTGAGGAGGAGTTAGGAAAGAGAAAAAAGCTCCCACATAAAAATGCTATTAAAGAGCACGATAATGTCAGATGTGCTTGCAAACACGGGCACGTCTTGTCTTACTGCGCTTCGCTTTCGCACGCCTTGCTATGCTCCAGGTTGCTGTTTCTGTTCTGTTTTTCTTTTTAAATGAATTACAGGTCTGCGCACTGTGTGGAGCAGCAGTATCAACACTGCTGTCCTCCGTTCCAATGATCCTTGGCCTCTTTAGCAACAAAGAAGCTTTATATTGAGGCTTGTGCATCTATTTGTAGCAATACTGCCAGCATAACTGACTGTAGATATGCAGTGTAAATCTAAGGTTTATATGCACTGGGGCTCTAGTGCAGCACCTGCTTTACTGTGGAGGCCTAAGTGGAACCTGCAGACCTGAGGAGTGCATGTCCCGGGAACTTGAATGCTCACAGACCTTTCTCTTTTATTTTGCTTTGGACCCTCTATACTAAAGCAATCAGAAGTAGTGCGTTTCCTACAGGCCAGATTGTCAGCCCTGGCAGGCGGGGCTTCTGGGTGACAAGGAGGTCGACTGGACAGTAGCAGATCCAGCTGGGGACACAGGGCTGCAGGACAATGATAGCAAGCTGCTTTTCCTCCCATGTGATTCCTTTCTTATGGCATTTGGGGGCCTTTAAAGGCTCAGTCAGGAAGAACAAGGTGCGTTAAAATGTTTAAGCTGGCCTTTAGCAACGCCGGCGAGTTCCCAAAACTGACCACCTGCTTTATTATATCTTTATAATAAAGCAGGAAACAGCAAGCTGGCTGCAGCCAACACTGAGCTGGCTGGTTCATAGAGATATTTAAAAACTGAGGACTTCATTATATGGAGGAGTTCATTGCTTCTGGAGAATTCAATAATTGAGTATTACTGCAGAAGCTTGAATATCCAGCTTACTGCCACCCAAATCTCCTTTTTATCCTGACCTTGATTTGCCTGAAAACTGAGGAGATACACAGGACAGAGGAAATATGGGGAGCTGAAGTCAGATAAACCCGGTGGTTTTAGATAAGGAAAATTCGCTGTATGATGGAAATCTCCTGGAGGATTTCTACAGCACTCTTTCGACACCTTAAGTCACTGATGGGGGGGATTCTGTGGTCACTGGGCTCTGCTGTTCCTCTGGGCCATCCTCAGGCGGTAGAGGGAGGTCTGGCCCAGCATAATGCCTGCAGCAGCCCCTTGCTATCAGTACCTGGCGCATTCAAAGGGTAGGGTGTGTGTGTGTGTGTGCGTGTGCGTGTGTGTTTCCAGAGGTAAGTAAGCTGGGAATTCCCCAGTGCCATATTCCACATGCCCCTTTGAGATTTTCCCTCAAAATGACGTCACCTGACTGCTTGGAATTTGAGGATTACTCAAATGCCAAGAGCTGTGTTTGGTGCTACAAAAGAATGGGGGAAAGGGGGAAAAAAAAAAAACTAATGAAACTCCTACCTGTGACCTCTAAGAACTTAACTGTCATACATCCCTCTGATGCCATCTAGAGAGACAAGGAACGCATGTAGGAAAGCTAATGGCCCTGACTCCAGCTGCAGGCTGGCAAAGCACAAACTTGATTTTTATTCCCGCAGCTGGAGACATCCCTGGCTGATTGGCCTTTAGAGCTCAAAGTTAGTTAAAAATACATCCAAATGAAATTACTTAAAAATGCATATTAGCTGCAAGCATTCACAGAAAATAGTGGTGTGATATCTGTGAGGGGCTGTGCCCTCCTACCCCCTTTTCCAAATCAAGAGTGGGGGAAGAGTGATACACACATGATAAAAACAGGCTCCTGAACCTTGTCCTGTAAATACAAGTGGCTGGCGAATGTCACTTCCATGCAAAACGGCCAGGAAAGGCCCATAACTTGGGGGATTCTAATTGTCTCACTATGGTTTCCACACTGCTGATCATTGGAATAGCAAGTGGCCAACTTTTCCGTGTAGCGGGCAAAACGGAGAACACCTTCCATAAGTGAGCAACCACAGTCCTGGGTCTCAAGGGTCTGTAAGCCGGGGTCAGACAAGAGCAGACCTGGGCTTCCGGTGTCTGCCTCGCTCCCTAGCTCATCCTCCAGCTTGCCTTTTGTGCCCTCCCACACAGAAGTCTTCGCCATCCTTCCCCACGGAAGGTCTTTTGTTAGGAATCTCTCTTAGGCAAAGGCTCGGGCTAGAAAAGGCAATCTGACTAACCATATGTGGAAGACAGTGGGTTCCTATTAGCAGAAACAATACAGTGCCCGCGCTGCAAATGTCTCATTTCAATAATGTGCAAGCAGTGACCTTCAGCACTATCAATCAGCCTTACCAACTCGGTGACAAAGGAAGCAAGCCAACAGGTTAAGAGGGCCTTGCCTGCCAAAAAGTCTGTCTCTGAACTAGCATTTCAGAAAACTCTTCTGCTGGTTTAGCCTGGTGTTGAACCAACAAAACCCAAGAGAGGCCCAACAGCTCCCTACCAGCTCCCTACCCATCATGTATCCCCCAGAGGCCCACAGTATTCAATTACTTCTGGACCTCGTGTTCTTTTATGTGCCCCCAAGAGGATGCTGGGAGTTCACAGTGATAGAGCCCTGAGGTGTAGTTCTTGGAATCTGCCCTACACACATGAGCTTCAATCACCGTGAAATTGGGGTGTCTTATAAACCCAAAGCTCAGGCAGCTCTGATAGGACCCACCACTCTATTCACCAGTCAGGGCTTTTTATGTGCCCAATGGCAAGCAGACTGAGAAAAGTCTGCTCTTCTAAGGTCCCAGACGCCAAGCATGATCGACCACAAAGAACAGAATACTTCACCATGGAGGAAACGCGAAGGAACGCTAAATGAACAAAGCCAGCAATTCCATGAGGTTGCGGGGCTGGGAAGAAGGTCTGGACAGTGGTTATTTAATGGGCAGAGGTTTGGTCTCGCAGGGTAAAAGGACTGGAGACTGGGCACGCAATGGCTCCAGCACTCTTAACACTACAGTGCCACACACTTAAAACTGGGTAAGATGGACGGTGCATCTCATGCCAACACCTGCTTACTGGAGGTTGCAGAAACTGATGTACAAAAATCATGAGAGCTAGAGCAAGAGCACCAGGCATGTGGAAGGACACAGAGGGGCTCCGGGATGAGTGACTGACTGGAAGCCTGGCGTGTGGGCAGAAAGACCGAGATGGGTAATTCATTCTGTCTGACCGTCCCGTGCTGTTCACCAAAATGGCGCACAGCACACTGAAAGCCTGCTCAGCTTACTTTAGTCCTCATGGCGGCCTGAGCTTGCCTGCTCGTCAAGCATCTTAGCAGCGATTCCTGCTAGATGTCAGCACTGGGAAGGGCATGTGAAGGAACCCGCAGGGTTTGTACATCCTCCACTGAATGCTTTGTCAGGAAAAAAAAAGTCAAGAGTGTGTACACACACACATACAATTCATTAGTTGTACAACAGGGGGACAAGTGCAGGCAATATGCTAGGTCAAACCTACCTGAGGAGAAAGAAGTGGGGAGGGGACAAATGGAAGGAAGGGAGGGAGGAAGGTTGGAATTCTGTCCCTGGATAGATTACCAGGAAAATAACAGAGTCGCCTTGAACCTACCTCAGACCCTAACACAACACCTGAGGGAAGGATGTGATGTGTCTGAAA
>JAQHUG010000055.1:6090964-6104883 GCA_028555095.1 Dicrostonyx torquatus | reverse complement strand
AAAAAAAAAAGGTAAATCAAATGGGCGTGTCTGGGCATTAAAGGGAGTGGCAGACAGCTGGTCCTATCTAAGGCAGAGTGAACAGCGGGGGTGGGGGGAGACAAGTGCCCCCGCAGATCTCCCAACCTGTGCAAGCCTCAACTGTCTGCTTGTGAACTACGAAGCAAGCAACCACCTGCAGCACCTAAGAACGAAACAGGATGAGGCGTCAAAGAGAAGGGTTCTGTAAACCGCAGAGGTCCCCACTGTCGTCCTGATTCCAAGAAATCTGCAGTTTGGAGAAGTTTCCTGACACACTCGAGGCCACACGAGGCCACACAGTGACACATGAGACAGCTGTGGATCGGTGCCGGTGCTTCCTCAAGCACCCTGGGCTCTCTGAATTTGGCTCTTTTCTGCATTCCTGTGACAGGTGCCGGCGCTTCTCATCTTTTCCTGAAGGATGTTTTGAGAGTTCCCAAATGCAACTGGCTCGCTAGTCCAGATACAACCCATTGTTTTAAAATACCGATGGCTAAAGAAACAGCTTCAGAGACACCTCCTCCTCTAAGGAAACTTAAAACAGGACAGGTGGAGACCCCAGGACTGGTGAGTCTTCGGAGGTCGGCAACTGTCAGGGCGCAGTCACTAAAGTGATCAGACAAGCACCATCTGGGACCCCAGAAAGCATAAGCCACAGAGTGGCAAGATTCTCCGAGGGCAAAGCACCGATCACTTTATAACCTAAGCAAATGTCATCACAGACCAGCCTACAGATGGCCCCGTGTGCCATGACTGCACATGCCCTCATATGACAACAGGTGACAGTGGCCCTGGGCCAGATGAATTCTCATTTTTTATATCAGTAGTGACCAGCCTGATCGCAATTATCAATTAAAAGGTTTTTTTTTGTTTGTTTTTGTTTTTTGGGGGGAGGTGGGGGGAGGAAAGAAGAAAGGATGGAAGGGAAGGAGAGAGGAAAGGAAGGAGGGAAGGAGGGAAGAAGAGAGGGAAGACGGGCTATACACTGCATTAAAGTCCTATCAGACAGATGGATGGACTAGAGATTTGGTGATGCTGGAGAGCTGGGATGTTACAGCTGTAGCCAAATTATCTTGGTTCTTTAGTCCCTTAGTAGCTATCCACTGTCAGACCCCTTCTATTTGATAAATCCTTTCAGAAAGTACTGACAGAACACTTGCTTCCAACAACCCAAAGGCTCAGGATCTTGGTGGGTAGCATCTGAGACATTAGCAGAATTTGCCGGAATGTACCTCCCTAATATTCCCATCAAAGCTTCTTGCTATGATGACTTCTGTCACACTGAAACATGCTATTTGGGGCACCGTGAGAATTTATGCTCCAAGGGACCAGGTGGGAAATCTCCCAAACCTTGCTCTTGGGGTTCTTGGGCTCCGGAATTAAATTTCTATTGTTTCGGAACTGCCTAGTTTAGGAGATTCTGTGGGAGTAGTTCAAAGAGGGGAAGAAAACGGAAACCATCCACGGCCACCCTCCTTCCCCATTCCTCACCTTTCACCCTCTCAAGTAACAGTGCTCTGCCTCTGGTTATGTAACTTCACTATTGTCTGGGGCATTATCTGTTTAAAATTCCTTCTACCTTTAGCCTCAGAACACCCTCAGCCCCTTTCTTTCTAGTCCTTTCTGCTGTCTTCTGGTAATCTGCTAGGAATCCCGGGTTCTCCTTGGCTTCTGGAAGTGTCATCATGACCTCGGCCTTCATGTTCACATAGCATGTCCCCACACTTCCATGTCTGTTCCAAGCCCTCAAGTGTGAGGATACCAACTACATTGGATTAATGGTCTACCCTACAAGATCTCATGACAGCTGATTTCATCTTTCATATTGTGAGGTACTAGAAGGTTAGAACATTAATCTGTAGGTCTGCAAGCTTCCATCGTGTATCTGTCGCTGTTCTTCAAGTTATACCGTCACTGCCCAAACACAGCACACTTGTGCTTTTCTGGCCTTGAATCTTCACGGAGTCACTACAACACTGAGAACTTGGCTTGTGACTATCAGATATCAGCTAAGAGGCTGAAACTTTAAACTTGAACTCAGCATTCCTCATATAACAAAAGAGAAGAAAGTAAAATCTGCATCTGGTGACTACTTAAGAAATGTTCCGGGCCACACTCCTGGAGTCTCTGACAACTGTCTCCTCTGCACACCCCAGTCAACTCTCCCCAAAGTCTCCAGCACTTCCTCTGCCTTTGCAGCTTCATGATTCTGTGTCCCTGAGAAGTTCTCCATAACAGTAAGAAGGCCTCCCTACCCAGGCTCTCCCTCACAGCCTCTTGCACTGCATAACTCCTCCTTATCCTTGCCAAGTCAAGTGGGCACACTCTCACCCCAATGCTGTGGTTGGCAGAGGTATCACTGGGGACATGGGTGCCACTGGAACTCCTGCTTCATGTCAACAGGCATCTCATTTTCGTGTGTCTTCTATATAATGAATTGCTATGCAATTTCTCATTTGAAAACTTCAGTGTATATAGAAACATGAGAGCTCATGGGGCAGGGCAGGTGTCATCAGCGCTGTGTCTTACTGTCACTCAGAAGCCCAGCCGTCCTTTCTCAATATCTTCCACTGTTCTCCAGATGCTGCCTGGGCGGGTCTTAAAAACACACAGACCATATCTAGGACTCATCCGAGCCCATCTTCTTTTTTGCCTGCCCTTGTCCTGTGTTCTCAGTAGGGCCCCCTTGCCTTTTAGGGATCAACCAATCTCAGATCCCAGCAATGTATTTTCCAACGACTTCTACCCGATAAACTCTCTGAATTCTTCTGGCACTTAAAGTCTATCCCGTCACCCCGGGAATAATCCATGGTCCATACTGTCTCTCTTCTTTATACCTGTCATTCACTTTTCAGGTGTGTGCATTGTCCAACAGTGACTCCCCACCTAGAGGTAGGCTAAGGTCGCTGCACACAGAAGACAGTTACAAAAAGGAAACGGGAATGCTGCTCGCATCTCCCTAACACAATGGTCAGACTTTAAGAATTAAAAACAAATCTCTAATGGATCTATCATTAAATCTTTTACAAAGGAACATCCTAGACAATGTCTTCTTCCCCAACGGTCATAGAAACATTCTTTGGAAAACGGAAAGAAAATTATAAACCTCATCACTGATGGTAAGTAATGAGGGAGATGATTTTGAACTCGTCTTTTCTGTGATTTCTTGATTACCTGGGAATATATAAATAACTAGATAAGAACATGTATATTTTGGGTAATACAGAAGGCCTTTTTGGGCATTCTGAAGAAGTCCTGTCTAAACCCAAGGCTGGGTTTCAGAAGCGCCAGCTCAGTGTACATCTTACTGAGCAGTTACAAAGGTGTTTATCATTATCTTAGTGCTACACGTTTCTAATTTTACATATGAAAACCATGGCATCATTCAGCAGAAAGCGCATTATTTGCATGATGTATTTGCATTTGTAAAACACCCACATTTACTTTTACTGCTTAATGGGCCCCGTTTAAATGGGCCACTCTACATAAATGGAGTACACTGGTTCCCAACTCAATGGTGCTGATAAGAAAACTACTCCTTTTAGATGCAAATGAGCCTACTAATCACAACTGAAATGGTGGCAGAGGAGAGCTGAGCAGCTGTTCCTAGAACTCCACGTCTAAGGCCAGTTTGGTTCCAGCTTAAGCCCTGGGGCAGCATGGGATTTCCCCAAGAAGACATCTGTCTACAGACTTGGGGATCAAGTCCACGTTTTCCAAAAGAGACAAGAGATTCTGTGAGTCCACTGTGCACATGTGGCCAGGCCTATCCATGTCAACACACCAAGGGGAAGCACAGAGAAAAGGCGAGGTCCACACAGGTAAAGAAGGTTTATGTAATGACCAAAGCCACCAGACAGCCCATAGGTCTCACTCTTAACACGTATAGAGCAATGGAAACAGCATAGGGGTTCCTCAAAGAAGCAAAGGTGAGGGAGATGGCTCAATGGGTAAAGGACCATAGAGAACCTGAGTTTGGATCTCCATCATTCCAGGAAAACACCAGTTATGGACAGATGAGCCTGTAACCTGGCGGTAGTGAAGGGAGAGACAGGAGGACGACTGGGAGGCTTGCTGGCCACAAGTCTGGGAGAGAACAGTGAGCCCAAGGTACATGAGAGATGCTACCTCAAGAGAATAAGATAGAAAGCCACAGAGGAAAACATACAAAATCCTCCTCTGGACCTCCATGCACCCACATGGGCACTCATGCCTATACTCACATGTGTACACACACATATACCACATAACATACACAGAAAGAAAAGCTTATGATTCAGTTGTTCTACTTCTGAATATACAGCCCCACCACTACCACCACCGTCAATAAAACAACAAGGACTCTAGATATTGTGTATCATGTCCACAATGGCCTTATTCACAACAGTAGGTTGTGGTGGGAGGACGGGGACAAAGTTCATTGATGGATGAATGAAAAAGTGAAATGCAGTAGATACATAAAGGAATATTCTTCAGCCGGAAAGGGAAGGTGATTCTGAGGACATTCAGTGAAGTGCAATGAACCAGTTACAAAAAAGACAAATTCTGTATGAGTCTGTAAATCTGAGGTGCCTGGAATCATCAAATTCACAGACAGAAAGTAGACCGGCAGTTGGTTGATGGGAGATGGGTGGAAGAGCCCTAGGGAGTGGCTGTTCGTGGCCATTGTTTCAGTTCTATTGGAGGAAAGTAATTCCAGAGGCAGAAGATGGTTAATGACAGCACAGCAGTGAGCAGCTACAAACTGTCACGATGGTCATGTGACACACGATGTGCACTTGGCCATGCTTCAATAGATGACAAATGATAGATTATAGATAAACAATGATAGGCAGAGATGGACGGTAGATGATACAAGATAAACATAGACAGACATAGATGAACAGAGAGCTAGACGGATAGACAAGTGGAAGATGGGTAGATACAATTTACATCTTTTTTTTTTTTTTTTTTTTTTGGTTTTTCGAGACAGGGTTTCTCTGTGGCTTTGGAGCCTGTCCTGGAACTAGCTCTTGTAGACCAGGCTGGTCTTGAACTCACAGAGATCCGCCTGCCTCTGCCTCCCGAGTGCTGGGATTAAAGGCATGCGCCACCACCGCCCGGCCCCCTACAATTTACATCTTGAGCGGCCCCCAAAGATTCGGGTTTTGGGGGCTTGGTTCCCAGAGTCTGTTTGGAAGGTTAGCAAAGCCTTTAAAGGAGGGAACTGTGTGACGGTGTGCCTTCAGTGGAATTATGGAACCCTGGGGTCCTTTCTACTTCATGGCCCAAAGGTGACAACTTCTGCTCTGCCACTTGTTCCCTACCTTTCCTCGGGCCTGAAAGCAAGAGGCCTATCAGTCTTGAACTGGAACCTATAAAAGCACAAACCAAACCGAAATAAACCTTTTCTCTTGATAAGCTGATTATTTCAAGTTGTTTGTTATAGTGGAAAAAGGCAAGAAATAATGAAGCAGCCACTTCCTAAGAAGGCCAGCAGCTTTGCTCTGCTATTCCTAGGCTCCGGAAATGAGACCTATTCCACACTGTCTTCACTTGGTAATCATTCAGAAACTCAACATTCCCTTACACTGGATGCAGACATGTCCCACAAACAGATATATATACTCGGGGACTCTAGGATGTGTCAAGAATGGCAGACACCTAGCATGATTGTAAGGACTGTCGTTTCTAGATCCCTGGATGACTAGGCTGTTGTTCCTTCTGTATGGCAGAAGCCACTAAGAACCCTTCCACCTGAAGCTTCCCTCACGTGACTCTCCTTCAAGTCCCAACAGTTTTGTTGTTGTCACCAGATTTCAAATGCCACCTGCCCAGCCATTCTCTGGTTGCAAGCCCTCACTCCCACCAGAGAAACTAAGTTGCAAAGCTGTCAGCACCCTCACTGGGCGCTCAGCACAGGCCTGGTCCCTGGCACATGCTTGGTAAATTCTGGTTTACTGTCACAACCCAAGTAGAAGCCCCTCAACATACTCTCTATACTGTGCTCATAACACATTGGAGCAATCAGCTCACAACTAACTACGACCATGAGCTGCCTGGGCCATTTAATAGGGCAGGACTTAGATAGGCAGGGAAAAGAGAAGAGGACGCTGGGAAGAAGACTGGGTCAGAGCCAGTTGCCATGAAGCTCCCACCGCAGATGGATGTATCTTAGAACAGTCAGGTAAGATCACTACCTCGTGGTGACATACAGACTTTTATAATGGGTTAGTTTAGATGTGAGAGATAGCCAAGAAAAGGCTAGAGATAATGGGCAAGGCAGAGTTTAAATGAATACCGTTCTCATGTGGTTATTTTGGGCATAAGCAACCAGCGGCTGAGCGGACTAGCGGCTGAGCGGGCCAGCGGCTGGGGGCTGGGAGTTGGGTGCAAAGAACACAACATGCACCTCTCCACTCATTTACAACAGTTGGCGCCCACGTGGCCGGTTAAATCCACTTTAAAAACCTGAGGAGGCTTTAAAAGGAATTCTAGATAAAGTTTAGCACAGCTGGCGGCTTGCCATAGCTCCTTTAAGAGAGATTTCCTGACTCAGCAAAAGCTGTGGCAGTTTTGGAACGGGTCTTTCCAGTTGTGCTGCCAGCTAGAACTCATTTCAGTGGCTTTTGTGGGACTGGATGTTTGCATGCCTGCTAGGTAGCTGAGACCATGCCGTGTCAGGGCAGACGGCTGGATCAGGCTTAATCAGGCGGGAGAGCATGGTGGATTTCTGCAGCCATACACGGAGGTGTTTCCAGGCTGCGCATTGCTCTGCGTAGCAGATTCAGCTATAATTCAGATAAAAAGCTCAGTCTCCGGGTTAGAGTGCTGAGCTTGGCTCCTGCCTGGAAGGAAGGCATTGCGCACTGTGACTCAGAGGCACAAACAACCCCCCCCCGCCGCCGCCGCCATGCTGGTGGTGCAATGTGCATGGCTTGGAGGCAAAAGCGGCTCTGCCATGTTGGACTGAGCAGAGCAAGCAGGCGGTACTTGAATTTGATCTGTGACTGTTGCAGCTTAGACTCTTAAGAGCTTAGCATTTTAAAAGCACATAGCACTCCTTGATAGTGAAGAATTACAGATTCATAATATTACAGATTCAGACATAAAAGATCTATAAATTGGTCACAGTGTTATATGGATGTATAAACAGCAATGGCAGCTGTCTATTCCATCTTAAACCAGAGCAGTTAAGCAGAGCACTTAGTGAGACCAATCTCCGGCTTTTAAATCAATTCTACTCATGAACACTACCTTCCAGCATCACCACCTCACCTAACAGCACCCTGCTAGGGACCAGGCCTTTAACAGAGGTGCCTATATGGACACAGTGGCCAAACCCCAATAACCACAAATACAGAGGAGGGTGGGGATGGGCACGTTTGTCAAATGCCCCAACTTCCTGGAATGGAGAGAGCGGTACCCATGTCTCCCACACAGGCTGTTATGACCACAGAGAGGACCCATACATGGCCGAGGCTGGGGTTGAAGGATGGAAAAAGCCCAACACTTCTTCCTCTACCGTGGTCTCACAAGGATACTGGCAAAGGGAACCAGCTGGGTTTTCCAGACAATGTCACTGGGGTAGGAATGTTTGACACAAGTGACAGCATCAAAGCTGTAGCTGAAACTCTACTCCTTTAAGAGGAGATGCCTGTTGCGTAGAAATAATTCAAGGGCAGGGTTCAGTCTTCTGTGTATGGTGGTAGTGATGGGGCAGGGGAACGACAGAGCCCAAGGCTTTAGACACCAAACAGTTACACCCCAAACTGACCACAATGGTTTTTGTAAGACCTTGAGCCAATCCTAGAACTAAGAAGCAAAAGCTGGCCACAGGAGCTGTCTATAATTTGACAATTGCACCACTTTGAAGCAATAGCATGCTGGATATGACTATCAGTGCCACCACCTTATGTGTCCCTTGAAAGAAGTGACTGTTATCAGAAGATACTGCCACCTATCTGCAGAGTTCTGAAGAGACCAGAGCTCTAACACCTCATCCGTGTTTTGGTCATGGTCATACCCCTGGATGTTCCTCCTGATACCGGACACCAGTCAGATGAGAAAAGAGCCTATGTGTTTGGAGAACAGAAAGATTCTCCTTCGTTTTCCAGTTTCTTCCTTTGGAAGTCACTCCTACTCAACACCCCACCAAAGATAAAAGGAAAATTAAAATGCTGATTTGGGGGAAGTTGGTGACAGAGCAGGAGACCTGTCTAAATGTGTCTTTGACAAGGGAAGAGAGTCCAGGCTCCACAGAGTGGATTCCTGAGGACCAGACGCAGAGGCTCATCTCCATGGCTTAGCAGACTTCCTTATAAGCTGGCTTGAAAGCAGAACGAAGCTATTTTAAATTCCCCCAAAAGTAGTCTCTGATGTCTGCCAGAGTAACACTTGTGACTGGCACCTGCCTTTGTCTGGATACCTCCCATTGCACATCCATAGCTGCCTCCCTCTTTTGTCTTCCCTCTCCAGCTGTTCTCTCTCTCTGGCTGTTTCCTCACAGGCCATTCTCACAAGTGGTTCAATTGTGACTCTTCCCCCAGATGTCTCAAGTGTGCCTCTCAGTCCCATGCCAGGTGTTTAGCACAGGGAAACAAATGGAAACAGGCCTGAGAACCCCAAGTCACTGGTCCCCATCCAACATTACACGGACTGAGGTCAAGACTCTTGGGTACCTCAGTCCTAACCACATTAGACTCTTCCAGGGAACACAGAGAATCATCATTCCCTCCTGAGGAAACTCAAAACTAACATTCAGGGCTGGAGAGATGGCTCAGTGGTTAAGAGCATTGCCTGCTCTTCCAAAGGTCCTGAGTTCAATTCCCAGCAACCACATGGTGGCTCACAACCATCTGTAATGAGGTCTGGTGCCCTCTTCTGGCCCGCAGGCATACACACCGACAGAATATTGTATACATAATAAATAAATAAATATTTAAAAAAAAAACCTAACATTCAAAAAAGTCAAGTCAGATGAGCCGTGGGGGCATGGGCTTGGAATTCTGAGGCCGGAGGATGGTAACTTCAAAGTCTGTCTGGGTTACAGAAAAACAGGGCTATATGCAAAGCCCAGTGGAAGAGCACCTGCCTATAGCTTATGTCCAGGGGTTTAAAAGGTCATGGGTTGAGCTCTACAATGAACGTTTCCAGACATTTCCTCCTAGGTGTGAATGGAACTGTGGTTTGGACATTCTACTCTGCTTCCTCAATTTTGATCGAATTTCTTTCAATTAATATAAAATAACTGTGATACATATGCTTTTTTATATGTGTAAATACAACATGCAAGGATTATATCCAGGTAATTGGCATATCTATCACCTCACACATTATCATTTCTTTGTGCTGGGAATAGTCAAAATCGTCCCTACTATTTTGAAGCATACAATTAATTGTTGTCAATCACAGTTACTCTACTGTGCACAGAACATTAAAGTTATTTTGCCTAATTCCTGTGGCATCAAACAAAGTCCACATAATTAAAGCCTTCAACATATTCAGGAAAACCTTAGGTTCCTGTGGCCTCCTTTCATAGACTGCTTCCGGGCACAGGTTGAGTAGACTCTACCTCAAGTCTACCTGTGCAATGTCTCCTTCTCTTCAGTGTCCCCTGATGTGAGAGCTCCTGCAGGGTGTGGCCCGCCTGCCCTCCCTCCCTCCCTCTCCACCCACTTCTCGCCACTTCTGCCTTCATCATGGGCAGTGCCCAAAGGAGTCACATGCCCCTCAGTTTGAGGACAGCTCCACTGGCCCTAGCTTTCCCAGGGAAGACATTATTTAATTGCATGAAACTGTTGAGCTTTACGCGTGTTTATGCAATGTTTTCACTTTTTATACAGTCCAGTCTAGTATGTGACATGAAGCACATTGGCCTCTGGCTCCCTGTGATCTGTGTCACTACTAAGTTGCTTAGCTCCACACCTGCTCTACTTCCTTCCTCTGTCATCTTCACTTTGTGCTCTTTTACTCTCAGGATATCAAGCTGCAGGGGGTCTCCCTGGACCCAGCAAATGCTCTCGGCAGCTATCTCTTACTAGAACAGCTTCCTTCCCGAGCCTTTATGCAAACTCGGTACAGTCTAGAAAATACTGCCCCTGCAGGCTGTCTCCTTTCTCCACGCTCTGTATACAAAGTAGATTCTGTCTTTATACACATCAAAGCATGCTAAGTTGCTGGCAAGTGCAGATGTATAGCAAATGCCTCTGAAAGGAAGAGAGAGAGAGAGAAGGGGAGGGAAGGAGGGGGCTGAGTAGAAGGGTAGGGAAGGAGGCCGGGTGTGGTGTACCCTTCTATCTCAGCACTCCTGAGGCAGATCTCTGTGAGTTTGAGGTCAGCCTGGTCTATACAATAAGTTCCAGGGAAGCCAGGACTATGTAAAGACCCTATCTCAAAAAAAAAAAAAAAGCCGGGGTGGCCCATGCCTTTAATCCCAGCACTTGGGAGGCAGAGACAGGCAGATCTCTGTGAGTTCGAGGCCAGCCTGGTCTACAAGACCTAGTTCTAGGATAGGCTCCAAAGCTACAGAAAAACCCTGTCTCAAAAAACCAAAACAAACAAACAGGAAATAATAAACACATAAAAAGAAAGGTAATTAGTTCTATGAAGTGTACAGACCTGTTATCAAAACCCTCTTTTTATTGCTAAGAGCACTTTGTTCAAAATGATGAAGTCACTTAAAAGTGTCAAACAGGAATAGCTAGTAAGGGACTCAAGACAGACAGACACAGACACACAGACACCTCCCACAATCTGTTGACTTTTGTCATCTACAGAAAGGAAAAGGAAACTGAGGGAATGACTCAAACACATCGACAGTCTGGTAGCTGTTTCTGAGTGAGAAGGAGCTGCTGTCGGAATGGGCACTCAGATGGATGGTCTTGTGGTCTGCTTGTATCACAGCATCCGGCTAGACTCGGCCAGGGCAGTCAAGCACTAAATTAACAGAGCCATCGCTGCAAAGGTTCAAGGGCTCTGAACAGGGGATGCCTACCTAACTCTGAAGAACAGATTCCCACACCCCTTTGTCTCCCATATCAACAGGCGCAAGCCATGTGCTCTCAACCCTCTCTGTGTCTCTGTCTCTGTCTCTCTCTCTCTGGCGGCTGCTAAACGCAGCTGTTTTCAGTCCTTCCTGGTGGTCACTCCACTAAGAATAGCTCCAATGCTGTTGCGGGGAAACTTGAGCAGAACGTGAAAGCGGATCCCCTTCTAGTCTGAGCTGGTTCAACCTTGAAAGACAGGCAGCTATGAACATTCCCCCACGTGTTTACATGGTGCTGAAGGAGTTGTGTACCTACAGCAAAACACAAAAGACAGAACATGCAAACAAAAACCATGAAGGGACAGAGTCGCAGTGCCAGGTTCGCAGCCTTAATCATGGCAATCTCTTCTGTTTGAGACCAGACTGAGAAACTCAGCTGTGAGCACAGCTGTCATGAAGATCCCGGGGACAATTCCTGGGAGTTGAGATTTCTGATTGCCTGGGAGAGGACTAGCAGAGGTGACAAAAAGTGATGACATAGAAAGTCTTGTAAATAGGAGTACCGGGTTCTTTAAAAATCCTATTAAAAGCAATCAAAAGCTGTTTATAGAAACTCAAGCAACAACAATAAGCCCATTCATCATCTTGGCCACTCATCTGCTGCCTCATGTGTAAGCACGGAACAACCAGAGACTCTGGGTGTCTTCTGCGAAGTGGGTCCCAACTGAAGCGAAAGCAGTTAGAGAATCAGAGAGGAGGCTCCAGGAGCAGGGGCTGTCCACCTGTTGCCTTCCTCTGACCTTCTGTAAGGCATGAGCACTGGCACCTCCAAAAATGCAAGGAGGCGGCCACCTAGACAATATATAATCTGAAGTGCCTGATGCTCTATGTGGCCTCAAGGGTCCTCTTGATGCGTGTAATTGAGAGAGAAAAAAATGCTGACCACCATCCAGGGATAAGTCTGTAAGACAGTACAGTTTCTTTCTTTCATTTTTCTTTTTCTTTCTTTTTTTTTTTTTTGGAGCCAGGGTTTCTCTGTAGCTTATTGGAGCCTATCCTGTAACTCGTTCTGTGGAAGAGGCTGGCCTTGAACTCACAGAGATCTGCCTGCCTCTGCCTCCTGAGAGCTGGGATTAAAGGTATGTCCCTCCACTACTTGGCAACAGTGCAGTTTCTTATAGCACCTACAATTAAACAGTATGTTTTTCTTCTAAATTCTATGCGTGTACAAGATGACTCACATCACATGTGCCTAGGAAATAAGAATTTTGTTCTATGATGTTCTGTCCTAGAAAAACTTGTGCTGTGTCTGGCTCAGCCAAAGAGGGGAGGAACAAGCGGCCTGCTTGCCTGCAGTAGGACTTGTCCCTTGGTGAAACATGATAAGTTGCCTTGACAACTTATCATGAGCACGTGGGTGAGCAGGCTGGCTAGCATACTCTTAGTATCAACATGGTTGTGCGAATGTGGAAGTAATCATCTATGGTATAGACATTTGAACAGCAGCGTGCACCTGATACACTACTACATCTTTCTTTCTTTCTTTCTTTTCCTTTTCCGAGGCAGGGTTTCTCTGTGTAGCTTTAGAGCCTGACCTGGAACTAGCTCTTGTAGACCAGGCTAGCCTTGAACTCACAGAGATCCGCCTGCCTCTGCCTCCCGAGTGCTGAGATTAAAGGCATGCGCCACCACCACCCGGCCACTACTGATCTTTAACACTAAATTTACACTTAATGCCAACAGCTTGCTGGCAGCCAACACCAGGATGAGCTGTTGCATGGCAACAGTCAAGCAAGCTTCCTCCTAGGAAGGGCCACTGCTAGATCTAGACTAATTCCAAAATGGACAAATATTTAAATTTTAATGTTTGTTGAGGATTTGGGATGGAGAATATTGAAAAAACTGATTGATATTAAAAAGATCCATGATGTGGATTTGCCTTTAGATCATGATCAGAGGCTGCAACAGAACAGTTTAGAAACCTAGGAATTTCTGTGACTGTCTGACTCCTACAAACATTATACTAAACAAATCATGCATCTGTATTTTTAAAAATGTCTCTCTGTGTGTGTGTGTGTGTGTCCACGTTAGTACGTACATATGTGTGAAGGTGCTTGAGGGAGCTAGAAGAGGGCATCAGTTCCTTGGAGCTAGAGTTAGAGGTGGTTATGGGACCAAAGTCAGGTCCCTGAAAGAGCAACAAGTGCTCAGCTGCTGAGCCACCTCTAGCCCTGCACCTGTGCTTCCATAGGGACATGTTTTGTCTATTTTTCTAAGAATCAAGGTGAGAAAAAAAGAACTTGAGAGACCCAAGCATTTGAAATACACACAGTCACCTGGGTATATCTGGGTTCCAGTTCAAGACTGCTCACTAAAATTCACAGGTGCTCAACATCCCTTAAACAAGACGCCTAGTATATGCACAGATCTGGTCACCTCTGGGTTATCAAATGCAATGCAAACACTATGCAAACAATCACTATACCATAATGTTTAGGAAGTAATGACAAGAGAAAAGGTCTGTACATATTCAGGATGCATCCAGGATAGATACCCCCTCCCCAAATAGTTCTGGGTCTCTAGATGGACAAATGTGAGGACATGGAAGCCAAAAAATGTGAGGCCTGGTGGTACTCACAGAGAAACCAGGAGCCAGTCCTACCATTTTCATGATTCTTACAAACCTCAGCAGTTTTATGAACAGTCTCTCCCTGCATTCTTGGTCTAGAGAACCCACTTCATCCCCAGGAGGGGAGCTGAGAAGACTGTGTGTGCGCACGCGCACATACACACACACACACACACACACACACACACACACAGAGAGAGAGAGAGAGAGACAGAGAGAGACAGAGACAGAGACAGAGTCCAGCTCCTTTTCCCATGCAAATATATAGTGGTCTCTCCAAACTGGGCTGTTCAAGCTGGTAAA
>JAQHUG010000055.1:6023698-6088468 GCA_028555095.1 Dicrostonyx torquatus | reverse complement strand
ACAGAAACCCCTATCATCAGTCACACCTTATACAACTTAAGAGGTAAGGATGGCTTACAGTGATTCGGAGTGTGGATTTAAAAAAAAAATCATTATTTAATGGTATTTGCTGACTACACAAGATTAAATTTTCAGTATCCAGAAATAATACTTTACCAGGCTACAACAAACTTGTTTATTTATATATGTGTTAATTTTGTGCTAAATACTTACTATTTTTCCCTTTACAGAAAAAGCCTGCAGAAGCCTACAGTGAGGGGAAGTGCCAGGTCTTGGAGACAGAAATTGATTTTCAATGAACTTTAAACCTAACAACTGAAACACAGCAAATAACCCATTTGCCACTGTGAGGCCTCAGGTCTGGGCTGCTCTGAGAATGGATTATTCAGTGACTGCACTACCAGAATTCCCAGAAAACAGTCCCCGTGGAAAGCTAATGTCATTACTATTAAATTTCATAGTCATGACTTGGAACCCATCTCCTTTCAGCTAACTCAACCCTTTCTCCACCTCTACACACATAAATTAAACTGTTTTGCTTCAACTGTCTCTCTCCTCGCTGTTGTCATGAATGGAATGATCTGGGGGCTCCTCAGATCATCTATGTAAATCTACACCAGTCTCTAAATGGAAATAATTCTGATGGTTACAATCAAAACATGTGTGCTGTTTTCAGGGCTGAGAAGAATATGGAATTAATTACAGTGGGTGTGTGAATGAGTCCACCTACTAGGTAATGCTGAAGACCAATCATTTCCCATGACTCTGAGGAAGAAGCAGGGCAAGCAGAGACCACTGGGAGGCCAGAAGGCAGTCAGGACGAGGCAAAGGATGTGTGCATGAACAGGCTGAAGGAAGTGGGAAGGAAGCTGGGTGAAAGAAGAGATGTTGGCTTGTAGGGAGACCAATGGTGAAGACAGACACACAAGAACAGATATCTGAACACTGGGGGGTGGGAGGGTGTCACAGGAACCTGAGTGGTTTCTGGATACCTGTTTCCTAGCTATAACTGGTGTGTGTGTGTGTGTGTGTGTGTGTGTGTGTGTGTGTGTGTGTGTGTGTGTGAGAGAGAAATGTCACTGATGGATATACAAACCCTGCTTACTATTCTTTCTTTATGATATGTATATATATATATATATATTTTTTTAACAGAAGAATCCAAACTTCAAAACCAGGTTTGAGGCCCCCTACCCCATCACCCCTTACAGGCCTCTCCCATGTGAGAGGGTTGGGACTGCTCTGTAGCCTTTGTGGATCAATACTCTAGAACCCCAATTCTGTCCTTTGGAAGTCCACCAGCATATTCCATCTGTCCTGGGACTCACCACAGCCCTCCATACACGGGACAGAAGAAGGGAAGACCAAAATCCAGGATACTGCTTCTTCCATCACATAGGTGATGCTGGTGGCATACTTAAAAATTTATTTAATTAAAAAAAGAAAAGTGTGTGTGTGTGTGTGTGTTTGTGTGTGTGCGCACATGTGCATGCGTGGCGTGTGTAAGCATCGTGCAAGTGTGTGCAGATTTCACGGCACAATCTATGCTTTAGGTAATGAAAAAGGAATTAAAAAGCTTCATTAACTGGCTTAAGGCTGGGAAGGAAGGAGGGGTGGGGATGGGTCTGGAAATGGCTTCCTGTGGATAAGCAGTTTAAACCTAGTTGAAAAAGCAAGATGCCTTGGTGTAACGCAGTCAGACTACAGGTGCAGAGTTTACACTGTGAGAATATCCAGGCAATTCACACCCTTGTGGAAAAGACTATTCAAAGGGGGAAAGAATAATGCTGACTGGTAAACAAGGAAGGTTCTCAGTCCCAGCAAAGACGACAGAAAGCAGCAAGTCTCAACGGTCCCCACCAACTAGATTAACAAGATACCTGAGACTGACTAGATCTGGTGGATGGGAGAGAACACGCACGCACGCACGCACGCATGCACGCACGCACGCACGCATGCACGCACGCCCGAACCTATGACCCTCCAGCTCAGCTTTAAGAATTAATGTTTCCCTTCCACAGATTGTCAGTAATGAACCCAGGCTTTAAAGTCCACCAAAGGCTGTGTCTCACAGCTCCTCTTGCTCCTACGACAAAGACAGCTTTTCTATTTCACCTGCGCAGCAGAGACACCAGCTTCTGGACCACGAGACTGTTAACATTTCATTACATACTTAGTAGAGCACGTAGCTTAAAGTCAGGATCAGGTATGTTACTAGCACCTGCGGCAGCTATCTGCCAGGATGCTCTGTACCAGGGCCCACAGTCTGCCCCTCGGCTGCCCTGTGGGCTAACTGCTCACGTCACTACCTAACTGCTCTCAGCTGAAGATTCCGAGAGACCTGGGAGTTCCGAGATAAAGGGTTGACAGTGCGAAAAAGCTTGGCCTCCTGCTTCCAAGGGGGAACGTGTAGGTGTAATTATACTCCAGTCAGGCCAAGGCTCGACTTAAGGCCTTCTTTGCTTGGTCTCTCCTTATCTGCAGTGTCCCCCCCCCCTCCCTGCCCCCCAGTACTCCCTCAGCGCATCCCTCACATGCAAATCCCACTCAGGCTCTGCTCCTAGAAAATCCACCCCCAGATTCAACTGTAATGATTCTTTTTTTAATCAGGCGACGGTGCCAAAGTCTAAGTCTCGGCATGTTTACTAAGGCACAGCTATATTATCAAGAAATGAAGAGCAACCTGGAACCACACAAGGGGACGTCAAACATGGTGAAAAAAAAGAACATCTTGCATATTAATATTGGCGGGTGAGAGAAGACGTGCATGGCATGGTGCTGAGGGAAATAGTCACATGACAAAGTACCATATATACAAATGCATGAACAAAATCTGTAGACACAGTAACATACATGTCAAGAAGTAGTCCAAGCTGGGTGTGGTAACACAGGCCTGCATTCCCAATACTCCAGCAGACTGAGGCAGGGAGGCTGCGAGTCGAAGGCCAGCCTGGGTAACTTAAAGAGACCCTGCCTAAAAAACAAAAGGTGCTCCAACACCCATGTGTTGGTTTGAACAAGAATGGCTCCCATAAATCCATATGTTTGAAGATCACCAGTTAGTGGAATTGTTTGGGAAGAATTAGGAAGAGTGTTGCTAGGGGCAGGCTTGAGATTTCAAAGGCCCTTGCATGGCCGTGTCCCTGTGTCATCGCCCCCGCCCCTCGCCGGCAGATCAGGGTGTTAAACTCTCAGCTACTTCTCTGCACCATGCCTGCGGGTGCATTGCTAATTCTTCGAAACTGTAAGCAAGTCCTCAATTAAATGCCTTTAATTAAATGTAAGTTGCCTTGGTCACAGAGTTTCTTCACAGCAATGGGACAACCCATGTCCCTAGTAGCACTGCCAGGAGCAGCCCAAGGAAGTGTTCCTCACCAAATAAATGGAATATGCATGCAAGGAATCATCAGCCTTGAGAGTGAAGGAAATTCTGACACCTGGCTGCTACAGCATGGTCAGATCTCAGGGACAGCAAGTGGACAGCAGATCTCATGGAGAGATCTCAGGGACAGCAAATGAAAGAAGCAGGCACTGTCTGATCCAATGAGGGGCGGCCTGCTGAGGTCAAAGTCACAGTAGTAGAAAACAGAATGGCGGCTACCTCAACTAGATGGCATCAGTTTTGAAAAGTGGGAAAGTTTTGGGGATTAAGGTCAACAATACCGCAAATATACTGAACATGACAGATGTACACATGGTACAGATGGCCAAGGTAGCCAGACATGGTAGTGTCTACCTGTGATCCCCACACTTGAAAGGGAAAAGCCAGAGGATAAAAGGTCTGAGTGTCTGCTTTGGAGAGGGTTCCAAACCAACTTAGGCTGAGATCTGACACCTGATATAATAATCATCATCATCATCATCATCATCATCATCATCACAAGTGACTATGGCACATTGTATTAAATATTATTTAACCACAATTTAAAAATAAGAAGATATTAATACATTTTTGTCTGCTATGTTAAACAACATGGAAATAAGGGTAGCTGTAGAATTCTTTGTGTTCTTCCATTTGACCATTCTACCTGAGCGTGCATTCAAGTTTGAACAGTCTGTCTGCCACAGAGGCACGTATTGAATAACTGGTCCTTATTCTTTTGAGAGATGATGGAAACTTCAGGAGGTGGGGGGCTAGCTGGAGGAAGTAGATCACTGGGGGCATACCCAAAAGAGAAAATTTATCTTACCCCTGCCACTTTCTGACCCTTCCTCTCCAGTTCCTGGCTATGGGGGGTAGATATGCCAGACCAAACCCTTGGTGTAATATTTGGCCTGACCATGGCCCAAAAACAGCAGAACCAACTACCATGGATAGGAACTTCTGAAGCCACGAGTCTAACCTCCATTATGTTTTTCCTATGTAGTGGTCCATGCTGGCCTTGGACTCAGGACCTCCTTAAGTCTATCTCCCGAGTCCTGGGACTGGATATGCCAAAACAATCAGCAACCAATTATCCTCATAGGTTATTTCACCTATGTTTGATGCTTTTCCCTCAATTCCGGTCTCTCGGTAGGGCCCGAGACAATAGTTCTAATGAGGCAGCACAGTTAATTGCCAAAGATACTCAAAATCAGCATACCCCCAGTAGATAGACTATAAAACTACTACAAGTCAGATAAAACCAGATGTTATCTAGTCCATCCACTCAACCTCTTTACCTGCCGAATGTCAACGCTAACAAGCAGCAGACCCAACTGAAGAACCGGGGCCCTAGACTTCTCTGTATCTCCTCCTTCCCCCGGTTCTGTGCCACTGCTCTGCTGTCTGCATATTGACTGGACACAGCTTTCCACACATGGTCAGGAAAGCAAACAGCTGGGAGATCCACAACTGTTGGCCTTGGAGAACTGAGATATGCTTGAGAATGGAGTGAAGACACAGCCCAGGCTTAGACAGGCTCAGAAAACTGCGGGGGACTGGAGATGTCACTTTGTCACAACGCCTCATGTGGGCTTCACTTGCCAGCAGCTCGGAGCTCCTCTTCTACCATCAGCACGAGATTTGTGTCGAACCGGGCATGTTCATCTGGTGGCCCCTTGAGAACTAAGGATTCCTATCAATCTCTGAGGTGGAAGGGAAGCAGTGCTAAAGGGGCCCAGGCAGACCCTGGCTCTGAACTTCAGTCTGAGGGACAACAGTGAAGGGAGACTGCAATTATCCTGCCAGATCTGGTTTCTGGCAAGACTCTAGCTTGTAAGCTTGTAAGTTACTGCAGCAATGGATTACCTCAACCAGGCTCCCACCTCTATACCCTCCTGGGTATATACCAACATGGAGTCTAGCTTGGCCTGAAAACTTATTATAGCCAATGGCATATGAGCAATACAACACCGAAACTGGATATCCTTACATATTCAGGCTTGTTTATTCCCTAGAGGAAATTCCTATCTTACCTTGCAAATAAGCTTGAGGTAGTTTTTCAAAAGATTTTGGATCCCTTGGAGAGAGGCTCCAGTTACCCCTCAAAGAACCCTAAGTACCTAAGTGAGCCCAGTCAAAAATCACAGAGACCAATAATACACATTCAAGTTCAGTCTAAGCCAGCCTACCAGCACACCAAACAAAGGGTAAATTACTTAATTTGTGGTGTTTTGTTATGCAGGAGATGGTAACTAATACACCGTTCTGTCTCGTAAAAACATGCCTGAAAAGCATGGTCCCAAGACTGCAATTCTCAAGATATAGGTTTTAGTGGGAGGTTTCATGTGGAGGTTTTAGTGGGCATCTATCTATTGTTTAAATAT
The DNA here is from genome assembly GCA_028555095.1 of Dicrostonyx torquatus. Lineage (NCBI taxonomy): Eukaryota > Metazoa > Chordata > Mammalia > Rodentia > Cricetidae > Dicrostonyx > Dicrostonyx torquatus. The sequence continues at coordinate 6,082,720 of JAQHUG010000055.1, read as the reverse complement.
TAAACAGCAAAAGCCTGTAGGCATTACTAACAAAACTCCTTGGACAAGGCTGTCTGCATGTGACAAATGACAGTCACTTTCTATCAGCAGCAACCGTCCTAAGCCTTCCTATCACCTAAGGAACATTCTTCCTGAAGTCCTACCCGCTGCCTCAGCAGTCTGAGTTAGCTCTAGAACAGAGATGTGCTTTCCTCTCTGTGAGTTCCTTCCATGTGCAGGAAGCGGAGGATATCTAGACACCCTGGAGAGTTGCTCACAAGCCATTACACTGTGGTTGTTCTCTTGAAAGTGCCTGATCTGCATTAAGTAGCTTGAACTGTCACTGGGGAGAAAGGCTAGCTTCAGCGGGGATAGAATCTAAGGGTCCCGAGGGCAGACTTCACACCTGTGATTGTCTCTTAGCAGCACAACACATCCGATAGTTCCCTACTCCCTTCTTTATGTGTCTGAGATGACAACAAGCCTGAGCTGGGAAAGTCTGATACAGTCATCTGGTCAACCTCCTTTTCCACATCATTCAGAGGTCCCTCTGTTTGCCTGATACTAGTTGACCCAGGCATTTCTTGCACTGTTTATCAGTTAGGGTGTCTTAGAGCCTCAAGTTCATTGTTATTAGTGAACCATGCTTAAACAACTGTCTGTTTCTCATTTATTCGTTTGTTCATTCATCCTCATTCATTCATTCATTCTTATCTTGAAGAGTCATACCCAGTCACAATGCCAGTGAGAAGCTGACAGCACAGAGGACACCACCAAAGTGGGGTAACTACAAAACATAACCTCAGCTGACAGTCATGAAGCACCTTGTATGTGATACACACTCTAAGAATATTAGAATGTGCTGACTGAAGAATGTTACACACACAGCTAATAGAATGTGCTAGATAGTGAGCAGAGCTGAGATTCAAACCTGTCACACTGTCATACAGCTGCCAGATGGAGTTGAACACAGATAGGATTGTTGAACTGATGGATCTGGGTTTTATTTTACTAGACTGGCTCTATGGTGGCTCAGTTTTAGACAAAATGATTTTAAGGTGGACAGAAGGGAAAATGAGCCAATTAAAAACCAGGCTACTGCAGTAAATCCAGAGACAAGGTGGGGGAATTCAGGACAGACAATGTCACAGGAAGCCTGGATTCCAGAGACACTTTCGGTGCAAAATCAACAGGTCAGTGTCTCTGGATACCGGGAGTCAGGGAGAGACAAATCAAAGGCAGAATAGGCCTGAAATATTAGTGGTGGGGGAATTTAAGGGGTTTCCAGGTTCAGTAGGTCACTAGGAAGACTCACAACAAAAGGTCACAGATCAAAGTCAGACAATATAGAAACTCATAAGGTCAAGTCCACCACTAACTGCAGTGCCATCTACCAAGAGCCCTCTCTACATGGAACATACAGGGAGAGCTCTTTCCTTCCAGCAACAAATCCTGGCAACACACAGAAGGTGTTGATACTGCCCACACAGAGGTGTGTCATGCACAGAGCCCACAGGTTATATTGGAGGCAACTCACACAGGCGCCTTCCACCAGAATGCATCAAAATTCCAAACGGCTTCCACAGACCGCACTGTATGTACAACAGTGTAGACACAGACAGCACTCTTTAGTGTTTTGGAAAGGTGGGGGAAGCTCTCCCCATATGCCATGTTTGCAGACACCAGCCCAGGGCCAACCCTGTAAAGCCAGTTGGCCAGCTCTAAGATGGACAGCCTCAAGCTGCTACAAAAGATTGAGAAGTGGCGAGAGCTTGCGTAATAAGGTGACATCTTGTGTCCAACACACAAGTGCTCAACTCACCCACTGACAGCAGTTCTCAGTCACACTGGGATGACAGTCCACACTTTTACCATATCCAAACAGATTGCCAAAAATACATACAAATACATCTCAGGGCAAGCAGGTTTTAAGGTTGCTAGCAGTTACTCACTATCCCGGAAAGGAATCCCTGGGAAGACGGCAATCTGCATTTCATTATTTAGATAAGTCAACATTAGGTCTGCTCCAGAATCAAACACAATTAAAGCTTTAATTAACTCGAACTCAAGCAGCCCAATAGTCAAATAAAAAACCATTTTCAGGCAATGGATAAGAGGAGAGTAGAGGTCACTTCATTTTTAGATGGGTTACTTCCCTTGCTCTTGTGTCTGAGTGGTGCAATGTGTGAGCAGAGACTAGACGGGGATGCTCTACCTATGCTCTCAAGGAAACCAGGGGCTAGGCAGGGAGCCAGAAAGTCCCAGCAATCCCCCTGCCTCTGCCCCTCAAACAACACTAGGGTAGGTACACAGAATCACCGCCGGCTTTTTATATGGATGCTGGGGATTCAAATTCAGGTCCTGGCACTTGTACAGCAGGGAACTGTGAGTCATCTTCTCAGTCTTGATTTTTAAGAGAAAGGGACAAGACAGAGCCTCCAAACAGAAATATATTAAAAATAATAATTTGTAGAGCCTCCCAAGGGTAGGCTCATTTTTATATCTACAGTCCAGTCCCCTCCACCAGCTCTCACGCCATCACTCAGATGCTCTCTACCAACAGAAAACAAATCTATCCACGGTTTCATGTGGACTGGCAGTCATAGACGGGCAAACGAAAGATTTGGTAGAAAAGATTACAATAAGCTTTCTGTTATCTCAAGGCTTTATAAGATGGGGACTCTCAGGATTACCCACAAACTGGGTCCTCTTGTATCACTGAACCTAAACTGTCTCTCAAAGGCTCATATTTGAAATGTTTGTACTCCGGCTGCTGAAGCTTGGGAGCCTTTAGGAAGTGACACCAGCTGGCAGAAGTGTGAATCACTAACAAAAGGTAATGTCCATTTTTGGTTCCTAGAATAGGAATTATTAGTGATCTAGGGTCCCAGTCATCCATCATGTAAAAAGCCCCTGCTACACCCTCCCACTGCCATGAACTGCTCTATCCTTGCCCACCATGATGGGCTGAAACTTCTTTCCTTTCTTAGTTGTGTCTGTTGGGTACGTAGATCTCAATAATGCAATGTAACAAATGGAATAAACCTGGTATTCATCTTCTAAAGACATATTTACTTTTAAGTGTGTGTACCTATCTATAAGTGTATGCACACATGTTGTATGTCGTCCTCATGACTATGCACACAGAAGCCAGAAAAGCATGCTGGATCCCTTGGAGCTGAAGGTATAGGCATTTGTGGCATGTCTGCCTTGTTTCGTGAGTGCTGAGAACCAAACGCCAGCCTGTATGATTGCACAGCAAGCATTTTAACTACTGAGCCATCTCTCCAGCCTCTAAACCTGGTTGTTTTTTGAGTGGGTTTTCATACAACTTCTAAACTACTAAACATAGTAGTTAACTAACACACAAGCATCACATAAGAATCTGATCCAACTGTTGTCAGCAGTAAGACACATTCCTCTTGGGGCTCCTCTTAGACAGAACTGAAGTCCTGCTCTAATATTAATAAAAAAAAAAAAAAAGGAGCTGGGAGAGAGCGCGCACACAGAGCAGTCACTCGTAAGGACGAAGATGATAACTGAGATCTAGGGTTAAGAGTAAACAAAACATCCCTCCAGGACCTACTACACATAAAGAGACCTGTGAGAACGGGTGAACTGTTACAGCAGGTATAAACCCACCAAAGGACGATAGAAAGATTGCTCAGCAGTGAAGCTCTGGCAGGACCAGAGTTCCGGTTTCCAGCACCCACATCAGGCAGCTCACAAATACCTGCAACTTCAGTTCCAGGGGGTCCCTCCCTCCAATCTCTGTAGGCAGCTGCACTCATACGCACTTAGCCAAACCCACACCCATATGCACACGTATATGTGACTAAAAATATATCTTTAAAATAAATTCTAAGGGCTGGGAAGATGGCTCACTGCTTAAGAGCACTTGCTGCTCTTATAGAGAGCACAGGGTTCAGTTCCCACATCCACATGGGAGCTTACAACCATTCACAGTTCCATCTACAGGGCTCTGACCCCATCTTCTGACCTCTGCAGGTACCAGGCACACACATGGTTCACATACATGCACACGGGCAAACACTCAAACACATAGAACAAGTTAATATTTTTAAAAAAGGAGCACGCACACACACACACACACACACACGACACTATCCTCACAGAGCTTTTATGAACGGCCTGACATGCAGGAGTCAGGGTCAAGGAAAATGGATTCTCCTCAAGATGAAAAAGAAACTGAATTCTGGTCACACTACCCACTCCCTTTCTAGACTCTGGCTTGAAGATTCACTGACTAAACAAGACAGCCTTTAAAAAGAAACCTCTGTATTCTCCCAACAGATCTCATATCCAAGTTCACTCGTTCAGAGCCAGTCATGAGCTTCCTTCTCTCAATCCCTGCATTTCTTCTTCCTTTCCCCCCACAAGAAACAACAAGTGCAATCACAGATCAACTTATTGTTTTTGTTTTGTTTTGTTTTTCGAGACAGGGTTTCTCTGTGGCTTTGGAGTCAGTCCTGGAACTAGCTCTTGCAGACCAGGCTGGCCTCGAACTCACAGAGATCCGCCTGCCTCTGCCTCCCGAGTGCTGGGATTAAAGGCGTGCGCCACCACCACCCGGCAAGATCAACTTATTTTTAAGCATCTGAAGAGCCACAGGACATTGATCTACACTCCAGGCACTCAACTGGATTGTCTTGCTGTCTTGACAAGAAACGGTAAATTATTTCTTGAACAAAAGCAAGGATCTTTTAGGTGCTATAATCTCATTCCAAATCCTTTCACCCACTCCCTACTCTTTTGGCCCTGACACTGCAATCCTCTTTGGGTAATCTGAGATCTGGCGGGCACCAGGCCTGTAGTGGCTTTTGCTTTTCCTCCCACTCTGTGGCATTATTTGCTGCTGGGAGGGGGCACATTGCCAGGGTTCAGGGCCCCATAATGACTTTGTTCTTACAGGGCAACTGTTAATAATTAACAGGAAGCATTTTGCCTTTAAGTCTCACAGCTTGAGTAACTAAGATCTCACAGTGCCAAAGAAACACTTAATTCCAGGGTGAGACGGTTCCAGCATACTCTAGTGGGCCTCACATAGCCTTAACTGGCTTCATTCATCTAGTGATAAGGTGTCCATGCGTCTTCTCTGACAAATGCCAAGCCTAAAGGGGAGGTGGGATGGGGAGAAGAAAGGCATGGTTTCTGTCCTCACTCAGTTTAAACTCTGCTGAGGAGAGGTGGCCACCAGTGTGAGAGCCAGGACAGATGCTGGGGCGTATCCAGTAATAGTGTTCTGAACTGGAAGAGGTGACATGGGAAGGCCAGGAAAGAGATCGGTATGGCATAACTGTCAAAAATGAAGAGTATCCCAGTAAGACTCAAAAGGGGACTAAGAAAGGGGTGCCTGGCAGTCAGGAGTCCCAAACACAGGGATGAAGTCTCCACCTGCAACTATCGGAGCAGACAGGTGCTCAACTGGGAGTGTAGTAAGTCACTCACTCATTCATTCAAAATGAGTGATATTTGTGGAACAATGGACCAGGTACCATTCTAAACCCAAGATACAGCAGCAAAGGATGCACTCAAGAGCACAGCCCTGAACAAGACAAAGCCTGCGCAGTCAAGGCACTCACACAAAAGAAATACATAAGATGTGTGCGGTAACAAAAGCTAAAGAGAAATGTCAAGAGGGGCCACGGGAAGAAAGGAGAGAGGGTCAGAAGGTCTCTCTTCTAGATGGGGCAGACAAGGAAGGTATTTATGAGAAGGTGAATCTGAGCAAAGACCTGAAGAAGGGGCGGAAGCACAGCAACGAAGGCAGCCACCCCCAGGGCCAGCGCGACAGACACTAGAGACAGAGGACGAATAAGATGCATCTGGACTACGCTGCCAGTGTTCAAGTTCCGACTCCATTGTGTCACTAATACTATGACCTTGGGCCTGGTTTAGAGGAGCCTGGAATGTTTCAGAAGGGGTTTTGTAGCTCAGTTTCTCATACTGTCCTTAATAGTTCCTCAGATGCAGCTTAACGAAGTCCTTTAGACACCACCGCAGAGACAAGATATGGAAGTGAACCATCACCATGGGGGACAGGGAACAGGGTCAGAATGGAGCCATCTATGAGCTAAATAGGAAGGAAGAGTCTACTTCAAAATAATTAAACACACAGCCAAGTTGCCAGCTCTGGCCAGCACTGGTATTACATCGATGGCCAGAAATTATTACTACTATGTCAGGAAGGTGACAGGGCATCTCTAATTTCATGCAGAGAAAACACTATATATGATATATATGAGCTATTTATTATCAATAGCCCCTGCACAAGGGAACATCAAGAGAAACTCAGCATGCATAAACATTTGGTGGCAAATATCTCAAAGTGTGTCTGTGTACCTGTGTTACTGTGTGCGGCTAAACTAGACCATAAAACACTTTTAAACAGACCCCACTTATTAAACTATCTTGGTCTAGGGTGGTGGTTCTCAACCTTCCCAATACTGTGATCCTTTAATACAGTTGCTCATGTTGTGGTGACCTTCAACCACAAGACTATTTCACTATGCTACTATCATGAATCATAATATAAAGAGCTGAAAGAACGGATATCTGATATGTGACCACTACAGGGGTCATGACACACAGGTTGAGAATCACTGATCTAGGACATATTAGTTGTCACTTCACTGAGTGACAGGCATTCCTGGCCTTGTATGGCGGATTGGTGACATAGAGCAAGACAGGTGACATTACAGACCCCAACGTCATATGGCTAGTACAGTGGCAGGGCTCTGCACCAGGTACGCATGGGTGACTCTAGTTTACACTCTGCCCTTGAGTGCTATGAGAATTGTGCTAGGTAATAGCTGCACCATTCAGCAACCACGCCCACCTATCATGTACCATATGGCACTTACCTAAGACATTACTCATAGAAAATCACCACAGGCATGGGCACAGACCATCTTTAATCTTTAAAACATTCTTACCAATGATACAAAGCAACACTCGCTATTTAGGCCATGCCTTCTCATTCAACAGCTACCAGGTACGGTGTGGACCCTGGAGGTGAGTACGATGTCATAAGGCCCCTACCTTCTGAAACAATACACCTTCTTTAGTAGGGAACAATTTCCTAACGGTAAAATCTTTATCAGCCCACACCTATTTTCAACTGTCTGGATAGTATAAACAGACAGAGGAATAAAAAAGACGCAAGGGTTCTCCAAGTTTGGGATCACATAATTTTGTCTTCACTCATATAGTGATCTAAGGAGAATCTTCTCAGACCCAAATGGTCCTCCCACTAAGGCCCCCTGAATACCCATCTTTGTCACATCCCACAATCCTCCAGCTGCTGGGGAAGTCACCAAGAGTGTGAGATACACACTCAGCAGCGCACTGGACTATAGTCAAAAGTAATGAATTCTCTGATAGAAAATTGATCTCGCTTGTTCCCATAATGTAAGCTCTGTCAAGAGAGCAAACAAACAAGGCTATAATAATTAATTGAAAAGAAAGACTCTAATTAAAATTTTATATTAGTGTACATAATGGCCAGAAATAGTAAACATTGCTTTTTAAAAAAAAAAAAAAAGTCAGAGCTGTAAAACAAAAAGCTCTGCCTGTGCAGATAACCAGCAAGCTCTTAGTACCGTCAGTCAAAACACACACTCCAGCTCATCCGCTAGCCCACAGCAAACGGCACAAAGAAGGAAGAATGCAGAACCATGAAATATTTAACCACAAGCATTGGATCAGATTCAACATCTACTCACTGAGTGTCTCCAGCTTCTGACACTCTGTGCACACTCAGTACACACACAGATGAGGTGTGAACAGCGTGACCAGAGCCATGGAGGGCTTTCCAGTGACTGAGTGCAGTCATTATCGCTACAATGACACCCTTGGAAGAGAAACAGCCCATGTATACAGAGATTCACAAGAAAGTGTACAATGACAAGAATCGTCCTGGTGGACCGAGAAGTTGAATCCGACAGGCAGTGAGGACTTAGGATGGAGTCTTGCAGGGGAAACTACATACAAAACAACCGAAACAGCAGCTGGAGTGCTCAGTTGCAACAGGAAGGAAAGAAGGGTGTTCTGAATATTTCCCTCTCATTTCATACATGACACGTTTCACAACTAGAAGTCTTGCTCCCTGTCTAGGAACCCCTTGCAATGAGCTTGGGTACTGCCCATCTTTGGGATTACCAGCCCTGGGACGCTGTAATACAGCTTATAAAATTGAAATGAGAGGTATGGGGTCAAAGTTCACACTATCCTACAAACTTACCCCTGGCTTGTGGAGCAGACAGGATGTATAACTTTCACCCAATGGATTAATGCAGTACCATAGCAGTACCATAGATGGTGGAGTTGACAGGCCTGTCACAGATAATACCGCTAGGGAGGATTTTAGGGCAAGCCATTTGGTTCACTTCTCCCAACTACTGGCCTAACACTCCAATGGGCCTACCACTCAGAGAGTTGTCTAAGTGATTAAGGATGCCACTTTTGAATTCCTCACAAGCCTGACAAACATGAGTTTGCTTGCTGTCAGTAGTACATGCATAGTTTCCCAGAGTCCAAGGGACTGTAGAGATGGCCCAGCCCAGCCACCGAAGTTTACAAAGCAAGGAACTAAGCTCTGTGAAGATGAAGTACCCTGAGTTTACCAAGCATCAACATAAAACACCTAGGTTTCAGATCCCAAGCAGTGATTCCCCAAAACAATTGTTAATGCCTTCTACAATGTCACCCTGCTTTGTAGACCTCCAAACAGCCAGGAAAGCTAACCCCAATTCAGTTGATCTGATTGAGATGATGAAGATCTGGGGGCCACAGTTCTGACAGCCACAGAGGCTCTGACAGAGTGGCTGGAAGCACACACCTGGCTGGCTTTACCAGTAGCGGGTAAAGCAAAGAAGCGCTTCCAATAAAGGATATCCAAAATCGCCGGGTGGTGGTGGCGCACACCTTTGATGCCAAGCACTCAGGAGGCAGAGACAGGCGCATCTCTGAGTTCAATCAAGACCAGCCTGGTCTACAAAGCGAGTTCCAGAACAGCCAGGGCTACCCAGAGAAACCCTGTCTAGAAACACTCCTCCTACCCCCAAAAAAGAAATAGTCAAAGTCCTCAAACCAGTAGGTGACTCCAATCTGTTGTGTCTTTATATACACAGTAACTGCTTTGCACTAGAGTTTCAAAGATCTTAACTCAGCTCCAAGAAAGACACGCATAGAACCTCCCTGAGCCTGCCCCACTGCCTCCTTTGCGGTCACCCCAGGTGTTCTCAAACTAAAAGTGAAGCAAAAGCGGAGCTGGATCCCGCGAATCGCTTCAGTCGACTCAGGAGGAGCAGCCTGTCACTGAAACTGTCATTTGCGGAGCACCTGCAAGTCTTGTAAAGGAAGACTGAAGAGAGGTTAAGGCCGGTTGTCTACAGGGTAGGGTGAGACAGCAACTGGAAGATGGGGTGAAACCAAGAAGCAAACTGGGACACAAACTGTTCCAAGTCGGGACTGTCAGCCCAGAAAGACCGTGGCTCGGTTTGACAGGCTGTGGAAGTGATCAAAGGTGCCCAGCCCTAAGCTGGCCCATTGGCCACTGTGCTGCTGGGGCTCTGCAGAGGAAAGGGCCTGTCTTGTCTGCCTCAAGGGCCTCCTGTCCAGACCTGTTCCCCTACCAGGGCAGAACCAAAGGAAAGAACTCATGCTACAGTGCAAAATAAATGTGCTCCCCACAAAAAAAGTGGGGTGCCTCCTTTTCACCTTTCTTCTGTGCCTAGTCTGGGTAGGATGCTAAAATATACATAACACGAAACTACTGTCAGCGCCATTTGGGACATTCCTATTGCATAATCGATCTGTGTCCAGAGCTCTTTCGTCATCCCAAATAGAAAATTTCACAGGAGCTTTCTGTAACTGTAACTTATACTGCTTAGCATAATGTCCTCACGGCTCATGCGGGTTGCAGCGTGCAAGTCAGAACTCCATTCCTTTTTAAGGCTGAATAATACTTCCTTGTGCACATTCTGTTTAACCACCTGCAGATGGATGTCTGGGTGGTTTGCACCAGCACCGTGGTTTTTTGTTGTTGTTGTTGTTGTTGTTTTTTAAACAAGGTGCTAAGTGTATTTAGCAGTGTGCTGACGTGAGGGAAGGAAGATAAAAGTCTCGGACTCTGCCACGAACCTCTGCGTGTTCTCATTACCCCCATAGGAGACTTAAGTGTTTTTACTTGTAAAGAGGAAGTGAATTAGACTAGCATTCTCCAGAAACTTTTGGCTATCCTCTGTAGTATGAAATAGATGTTTCGTTCTGACTGACTTCACACAAGCACACAGACGTAACTGAAACTGAAGTTGTACAAACAGTTGTCACCCTCCCCCGCCCCCTGTGCAATCACGCTAGCACCTTCTATCGACTCTATTATTTCTCGGAAAGAGAAAGAGTTCCAATCACTAAATTGATTTCGCCGCCACCACTGAGTAACAGCTTACACAAGAGACACTATCTTAGGTATTTTTCCCCTCCAAATTGGTATCCCTTAGAATATGCTAACCGCCAGCGTGCTACCACTTTTAAAATATCAATTTCATAAAAAGTGGGAAATTCTTTAGTGTGCTAACCACAAACAAGTTACTGTGAGCTGTATTCCCCCAAATTTTTGACCATGAAAATTTCACATACAGTCAAAAGTAAAATCCCAACATCTACTGAACATGGTTCCCTCAAGCCCTTCAGGGACCTCTGCACTGGATGACAGCAAGGTCCCTTCAATACAGTGCTCTACGAAGTGGGACAGAAATTCTCAACATGGGCTTTCCTTTGCACGAAACACAACTAAGCAGCAAAAACAGTAAACACAGCTCCCAAAAGACACATAGCATCCAATCCAACCTACAGCTTAAAAATTAATCGGTCTCATTTTAAGAACAAGTTTATATTCGGAACAAAATAAAGCGAAGAGTATCAAATCCAAAGAGACCTAGGACACATCTGAGTTCCCATAGAAAGCACGGGAAGAGGTTCTATGCATTTTTATTTTTGTGTGGGTTTTCTGGTTGCTGCTGTTTTTGAGTTTGTGCAGTACTGGAGACTCGCAAACTCATGCTAAAGACTCTTAATGAATGTCAACAAAATTCACTGCTTTAGCTACAATGATTCTAAAAGAGTATTTATCCAAATCCAAAAGGTGGTTAGTTTTCCACAGCAGTTAGTTTTCATCAGCTTTCCATACAAATACAATTTCAAGACGAAATTCTAAACATTTATTTGCTAGGATGAAGAAAAGAAGCTGGATTCCAATGGTGGCATTCAAGGATAAGGAATCCTTTGGATGCAGTGAACTTTGATGCTTTTTCTCTTACTAAAGTCAGTACAAGTAACTCGCAGATCATAAACCCAAAATTATCAGTTTGGGAAAATACTGTATGATCCTGACTCCATGTGCATCTACCTATCTTTTCTAAACTGGAAGCCACCCTCCTGGGTGAGCACACCTACCACTCACCAAGGAGGCTCAGTCCTCCCCTCCCCCTTGCCCTCAACAACTCCTTAGCCACCTTTCCTCAGGCCCCTTCCCAACAGGCTCAGGCTTGCAAGGCTCTCCTTCCCAGTGCTTCTGTTCCCTTAGCTCCACCCCATTTGGGCTCTCCAAACCAGTCTCACCGCCCTCATTATGCCTCACAACCTCAGCCCCCTTTCAAAAGGATGCTAACTCTGTTACTTTTCTCATCTTGGCTACGAATATCTTCAGGAACGGAGTTCAAGCGTATAGTCCACCATGGGTGAAGTCCCAGTGATAGAACTTCAGGCTTTGGGCACACTGCATCCACGGTCAGGAAGCAGAGAGAGACTGAGGCTAGTGCTCGGCTTATTCCTCCCTTTTCCCATTAAAATGTTTGGTATTATTATTATTATTATTATTATTATTATTATTATTATTATTATTATTACACATGTGTATGTGCCCAACATGTATGCATGCATGATGTGTTGGCACATGTATAGACGTCAAAGACAAGACAACTTGGGGGGCAGTTCTCTCGATCCAGCTTGTTTTGAGGCAGGGTCCCTCTTGTCCCTGCCGTGCTGCATAAGGCTAGCTGGCCTCAGGCTTCCATCTAGCCTTAGGATTGCTGAGGCTATGGTTCCCTTTGTCATAGCTGGCTTTTTACATGGCTTCCTGGAGTCAAGCTCAGGTTCTCAGGCTTGTACAGCCTGGACTCTCATCAGCTGAGCCACCTCCCAAGCCCCTACTTTCTCCTTTTTATTCAGTCTGACACATCCAGCCCAGGAAATGGGGCCGCTCACTTTTAGGGCGGGCATTCTCACTTCAAGTAGGCTAATATAGAGAATACTGTAGAGACAGGCCTGGAGGTTTGCTGATTCTCAGCCTGTCGAGTTAACAAAATTAACCATCTCCTACACCATTCCTCGCCAGGAATGACATCAACTCTAGACGCTGGACAATGTTTCCATCATGAGGTGGCAAATCGCGGTGGGAAAAGAAAAAGTGCATTCAAGCTGGCAAGGTCCCAACTCAGCCATCTGCGGCACAGGGCTAACCTTCCTCTCGGACCTCTCAAATGGAAAAGCGCAGTAAAGTCTAGCTCACTTGGATCTTGGGAGGGACCTGGCACATAGTAGGTGTTCATTCAGTGCTCTCGCCCTACATTTAGTACAGTTTGGGTTCAGAAGAGAAGAGGATATCAATCTGAAATTCTAACCGTGCTAAAAGAGCTGACTTCCAGTGTTCATCTCACAGCCGTCTAAAGCACTGGGTAGAAATAGATTTTTGTTTCACTCAACATCAAAGAGTTGTATTAGAGAAATTCAGATGCTTTTCCCGCAACTTTGACTTCACCAACCCGATGACAGAGCACACCACATCTAAGAGCTGAGGGCAAGAGGGGCAGTGGCAGAAGAAGGGACTTCAAAGGGCTTTAGTACGAATAAAATTCCATCGGCATTAACGTGTGGTATGTGCAACTGTTCTTCCCTCTAAAAAGCTGGGGCGCTGCTGAAGAGTGAAGGGCCTGCAGTACTGAAGAGGATGCCCCCCCACCCGACCGAACGCGCGCGCGCACATACACACACATGCACGCACATACACACACATGCACGCACGCATACACACATACACATACACACACACACACACACACACACACACACGCACGCACACGCACGCACGCACCCCTGCAAAAGAATCCAGGGTTTGCAGCACCAGGGACATGAAGGTTTAACTGTTGGGAATGAGGTGCTCCCTCTGTTGGCAGGTAGGACAGACACTACTCCGAGGGCTTTCTTGCTAGGGCAATTCCCTGGAAAGGAAAAGCAGGAGAGCAGGGAGGAACCAACCAGCTTTGTTCTCATCAAAGAGGAAAAGAGTGGAGGGGGAAGCTAATGAGTTACTGCGGAGAGATGTAAGCAGGATTAAGGGTCTGCTGGAGAAAGAGCACAGTTGACAGATTGGCCAGCGTAGGTTGGGGTTAGGGGCGGGAGCTAGGGCCCTTACCTTAGAAGTGCCTGTCAGCAGCACAGCAGGCCTCAGAGGGAAGCTTCTTAGCAAGGGCACAGGAAAGCCACAAAGCTAGGCTATCTCAGGCCTGGGGCATCTAAGCCAAATCTGTCCCTCCTATGGCAGCTGCAGAGGCCTATACCCTGAGAGTATCTGGTACCTTGGGGTCAACAGCCTGGAAGTAAGAACCTCCCACAGAGAGGGTCTCCTAGGCTTTAGAAATAGCAGTTTCCAAAGAGTACTCACAAGAGCACAGCAGGGCTGGGAGGCAGAAACACCTACTTTGCCGAAATCACTCAGGTACCTCAGAAGAAAGAAATGCAGAGGCCAGCTCCTCATTTCCCTCCAAAGACAACCGGACTTGGGACCGAACATACTTTGAGGTGTTTGCATAACATGTGCTGGCGCACCCGCCAGTAAATATCTCCCAAAGAACCTCTATGTAAATAAACCATTGTTTAAATACCCAAGGAACAGACAGAGAGAGCACTTACAATGAACCTGTTTCCATGGATCTTAAATCCAGCAGAGTGCTGATTCTAAAGTATAAAAAAAGTATAAAGTGCCACAAAACCAACCAAAACCTAGTGCAGGCAAAAACAAGGCCACATGAATATCGAGGAAAGAGAAATCCTATGCTGCCTTCTAGGACTAGAGACAAGAACTGAGCGTCCGATGCATTTATTTGATGTAACATCCCCAAAGTTCTCATATGAACAGGTAGTCCTAAAGCACAGCAGCAATGACAGGAGGGAGGGTCAGAGAGGGTGAGGAAGTTGCCCACGTTCACTTACTGATGGAGTGCCCAAGCAAGAGTCACTTTCTGAGACTTACTGAGACGGAATCTGGACCAGATATGTGTTCAGAAGCTGGGAGGGAGCCTGGCGGGTCGACTCTGCCAGTCTGCAGCAGGGCAGCCCTGTGCTCCATCGTGTGTTGACAAAGTAACCAAGACACCATGTTGACTGGCTGCAGGACCAAGATGGAGTCCTGCTCACTCATGTCTCACCCCTTGACAGCCTGACATCTTTAGATCATTTTCATTTCCCTGCTCCTGTGCTCCTTCCCAACTGGCTTCTTCCTCCCGAGGATGGCCCAGCTGCTGCATCCATCTGCAGACCCAATTCAGGTCCCCTCCACAGCAAATGCTGTGGTTGGGGCTGGGAGTGGGGCAGGCTGGCTGAGGGCAGGCTAACACGTTGTCCTTATGGGCTCTGCTGCTAAGTGAGGAGAGGGAAAACCTCTCCCTGTGCTGCAGTTTCTCCAAAGGATTTATTAAAGAAAAGGTAAGTGGGGGAACAGTTTTAGCTCAAAGATGGGGAAAAAAAGGAAAAAGAAACGCTACTTTCCTCATAGTTAAAAACAAAAGTCCTGCCGGGCGGCGGTGGCGCACGCCTTTAATCCCAGCACTCGGGAGGCAGAGGCAGACAGATCTTGGAGTTCGAGACCAGCCTGGTCTACAAGAGCTAGTTCCAGGACAGGCTCCAAAGCCAAGAGAAACCCTGTCTTGAAAAACCAAAAAAAAGAAAGAAAGAAAGAAAGAAAGAAAGAAAGAAAAAAGAAAAAAAGTCCTTTTGCTCACAATTGGAGAGGGAGGGAAGGGGGAAAAGGAGAAGAGGGGGGCAAAAGGAGAGAAGGAAGACAGAGGCAGAGCAAAATGGGGGGGGTGTAAAAAGCTACAAAACACGGAGGACTTTCTCTCTGACTGAGTTTTCTGTCCACCTTTACTCTTTAAGAACAGTGCCACCAGGGAGGGGGCCGGCTCAGTTCCTCGGAGGCACAGGGTGCGGTGAGCAGATGGTGAACAGACCTCCACCAGAACTTTCCACATAAAAGTACACATGACATGTCTCAACCTGGTTTGCTGTGATTAGCAACATGTTCTCAAAAAAAGAGATAAGATTAGAAGACAAGTCTGGTGGCTGATGGATGCTTTCTCCAGACGACATGAGCATCACCTCCAGTCGGCGAGGGCTGTGGAATTCCTGACGTTTTGCAGAGTCTGGATGACGGTTTGATAGATAATATGAGCAGAACTTGGTGTGCGAAAAACACCAGAGGCTAAAGAATGTGAACAGAGACTTCGAACAAAAACCACGCGACCCTGCGGGGCAAAAACAGCAGTTTGACTCCTTTGAGAAGATTTCTATAAAGGGTGGGTGGTGTTCTCATTAATTCACGGCATAAACAATGGGGGGGGGAGGTCTGCATGATTTGATAGACAGCTTTTGAAAATGATCTTCTACTTAGCAAAACACTGCAAAGCGAATCTTGTTCACACGGAAGCAAGTGTCACTACACAAGGGAGGTAATTGCAGGACGGAAATCAAAGGACTGGATGACACAGAAGGAAGAGTAACTCAGGTCCACTGTGGGCCTGAGAGCTGGACTTACTCCCAGGAGAAAACCTAACCCCTCACTCCTGAGGAGCAAGGGCAGACTGGCCGGCCTGATGCTTGGTTTGCACTTCACACTGTAGGCTTTGGACAGCTATAAACATCATGCCAAGAAAGTACACAGCACCCCACTGCACGTCACGGGCAGTTCAACAGATCTAAGAGCTCAATCTAGAAGGGAAGACATGGGTTCTCCAGTGATGGCAAAGCCCTTTTGGATGACCCAGCTGCCTAGCTCTAAGCAGCATCACCAGGGTCACCTCACCCCTTCCGTCCCATCCATCCGCACTTTAACCCAAGCATCCACCCAGCTTTTGATATGTCTGTTCTGACAGGAGATCATTCTTCCAAATTTGAGCCCAGATCTTTCTGTGTATAACGGCTGCCTCTTGGATCCAAATCCCTCTTCATTGTTAGTACAGGTGGCTGCTATGTTCACCTGATCTGACAGATTTCTGGCTGTCACAAAGGATCTCCCAGCCAGCAACAGTGCCTTCCTATTATCTTAAAGGATCCCTCCCATGTGGACAGAAATCTCCTAGAGAGGCCTTTGATGATGGTGGTGGGGATGAGCGGGTCAGCAGAGACACTTAGCATTATTAAGATGATTGGCTGCACCTCACTACCATTCTGACTGGCACAGTCCACTGCTGCATACAGTAAACAAATCCTTCTCCTAAGCTCCTCAATTCTCTAGGCACCATGCATTCCACTGCCCCATCTCGTGTGCATGTGTCTGTCTGTCGCACATATATGAATGGGGGATACTAAAATTCACATCATGCATCCTTCCCGATCACTCTCCCCTATATTTTTGAGATTGGGGGCCTTGCACTGAGTCTGGAGTTCACAAGATTTGGTATGGCCTGTGAGTTCCAGGGATCCTCTAGTCTCCTCCCTGATGCTAGAATTACAGACACATGACACTACACATTGCTTTTTACGTTAGGCACGGGGGAACCTAATTTAGGTCCCTCACACTTGAGCAGAAAGAGCCACCTGCCCTGCTCCGTATTATATTTTTACGTTTTACTATTGTATGTGTGGCTGTGTGTAAGGGGACAACTTTCAAAATGATCCTCTCCTTCCATCTTTATGTAGCCTCTGGTGACTGAATTTGGGTCAGGCTTCCACAGCAAGAGCCTTAGTGCCTGAACCATCCCACTGGTCCTCATCCTCTTTTTCAATCTCTAACCTCCCAAACATTGACGTAACCAGAAGTTGGAAAAAGAGCAGGCTTGGGTGTGGCAGCGGTTTGGAGTTTTTCTTTTGTTTGTCTCGTATTTATGAAGATTATCATTTCTCGTTTTACACTATAGCAAAAAAAAATGCCATCTTTCTTTGTATTATATATCATTTGTTTTCGTGCAATTTTTCTCTTTAGAGTTGTTTCATATTTCTAACACAGATCCCTCTCTTCTTACTCCTTGGAAAGTGAAAGGTCTGAGGACCACGCCATGAAGTCAGCCCCATCTGCAGTCAGCTCCTCCCTACTTGAAAGCCTCAGGTGCTCAGATGCGAAAGCTGCCAGGCCCTCAGCTGGGCTGTCAGGAGAAGCAAATAGACTCTAAGCAAATATGAAAAGATTCC
The DNA here is from genome assembly GCA_028555095.1 of Dicrostonyx torquatus. NCBI lineage: Eukaryota > Metazoa > Chordata > Mammalia > Rodentia > Cricetidae > Dicrostonyx > Dicrostonyx torquatus. The sequence continues at coordinate 6,065,257 of JAQHUG010000055.1, read as the reverse complement.
AGCCCCCCTCCGGGCTCCATCCACACCTCAGCTTTCTTCTCGGGAGGCATCTAAAGCACACTGCATCTTTGTTTTCCCTGGCTCAGGAGTCAGAGCAGGAGAAACTCAGCAGACTCCTAACAGGCACTGCAGGTCCCCAAGAGCTCAGAGATGACAGAGTCACTCCAACTAGCTTGGCTCTCTGGGCCAGGAATTTTATTCAGAACCTGAGTAAAATAGACATCCTCAGCCACACGGCTTTACACATTCAACTTCCAAGTATGAACAGACAGAATGAGATGCAATGAATGGGCCCATATTCATGAGATCCACCGAGACTCTAACTGCCCCACGATAGCACAGGCTGTTTTCCAAGTAAATAAAATGCCACAGCGCTGAATGAGAATGAAATGTACAACACATAGCATACCCGAGGCAAAATGCTGAGGTCAAAGATATTCTACGAGACCAACTCACAGAACATAACAAAAGTCAATAGATAATGAGATTTGATATAAAAATGAAATTATAGTCAACTAATGGATTTTAAAGCTCATACCGGGCAGCATAACTCTTACAAATAAAGAGTATTCCTATATTTGAAATGTTTTCCATTACCCACCTCTCCAATTTTTCTGACAAAATGAGATGTACATCTAGAGTACTAGCGCAGAGAACTCAGCAGTCCGATCCCGTATCTATTTTACATTAACTTAGCACACTCGCCTACCAGTTTAGCACAATGAGACCTCATATTGATTTTCTGTTTTTTAATAAACCTTTAAAAATGATTCTAAGAAAAAAGTACCAATTTAAATATAACTTTCCAAATATGTAATATCTCACCCATTAAAATAAAGTTAATAGAAATATGTGTGTTGACAACAAAAGGCATTCAAAGAACTATTTACGATTTCCATCAGGTATGGGGCTTACTATGAAATAAAAGGGTAATGCTGCGGCCGCCAACCCAAGTCTTCCCATGCTCGACCAAACTGAAACACAAAATGGCATGATCATCTAACAAACGTCCTCACTACAAAGTTAAGCCTAGTTTCACTGAAGCTTTGTGGTTCTTCCCTCACACCACATTTTACAGAATTAGAAGGAAAGATGTTGTGTGTGGTGGAGGGAGGGTTGTATCATCAGATCCAAGCAATGAATAAACTATTTTTGCTGTGTGCAAAGTCAGCATTTTGAGTAGAGGAATTAACACTGTTATGTTAACGAGCTTAACATTTTAAGGATCTACTGACCTCTTAATTGTCTAAAAGGATAAGTTTCCAAAGCACCTCAATAGCTTCTTTCCCCTTTCCCAAGGAGCCCTTTACCAGTGTGAGATCTCACCCCAGGAGCTAAGACTATTTACCTGGTGGGCCCTGTCAGGGATGTTCAGATGAATGAACGTTAAGGTAGATATGCAATGACTACACACTTGGCAGGATTACTCTTTGTCTAAAGAATTACAAAGCATGTGAACACGGTGGCAGGAAGGAGCCACTAAAACTTTGCTGAGTTAACATTAAAACAACCATTTTCACTAAGGACCTTAATATCAGAAAGGCCAAATACTTAGAAAAGGCCACTAATGTCCTACTTGTGGCTCCAAATTAAATTGAATTTCTGCAGAGACAGAGAGAGAGAGAGATTGAGAGAGAGAGAGAGAACATAAAGAGCATGTCTGGGGTTACATATATACACATACATACACACACATACAAACACACACATACAGGTTGAGACAGGGTTTCTCTGTGTAATCTTGGCTGTCCTGAAACTCACTCTGTAAAAACCAGGATGATCACGAGCTCACAGAGATCTACCTGCCTCTGCTTCCCTGGTACTAGGATTAAAGGCATATGCCACCACCACCTGGCTTCTTTAATGTATTTTTTAAAAGTAAGACTAAAAATGTCTTCAAATGTTTTCTAAACACTACATGAAAACAAATGATAAGATGCGATGCCATTCTTCTCAAAGTGATGGTTTCTTAAGAAGAAACAATGAGCCCCTCAAGCCATGCTCCTGACCACTTAGAACTCTCACATGGCCAATCTGTCACAGTGACCTGATGGCTGAGACTCAGGGATTTCTGCAGATTACCAGAAAACCCTACCAAGCTCACTAAGCCTGGCTCACAAACAATCACTTCCTTTCTGTAACAACTGATCTTGCAGGAAACTCGCTAAGCCTTCCTGGTGCATCCCACAACCTGTTCCTCATCTGTGCTGAAGGCAGACATAGCGCTTTCCTGCAGACTGTTTGGACTGATGTCTCTACTAATAAAAACACTAGAGCAGATAGAACTTGCTACAACAATCTGCTGTCACAAACACTGTGGCTAACAGTGTCAACAGGTTCTAGGACATCAACTTATATTGAAACATTTAAATGCCACCTGATAAGGCCCTCAAATGACAAAACTTAGTTCATCCATTAGAAAGCTACCTCTTAATTTCACCATCAGAAAGGCAAAAAGAAAAAAATAGGACTTTCATTTAAAAGTTGATAGGAAGCTGAAAAGATGGCTCAGCAGACAAAGGAAGACACTTGTCACCAAGCCCAAGGACCTGAGTTCAATTCCCAGGAGCCATAGGTAGAAGAAAAGAACTCCCGCAAGTTGTCCTCAGACCCCTAAGTGTATGAACAGCTAAACACAAAATAAGCAAATGTAATTAAAGTTGGTAGGAACACAGATGAGAGCAGAGCATCGCTTCAGAAGGCACTCTGGCAGCCTCCATGAAAAGCGCACCTATGCTCTCACGAGAAAGGCCCTGTCTAGGAAGGGCGGCCATACACACTAGACATTAAATCAGTCTACTGTGCTATCCAGAATAAAAGGCAAGATATCTAAAAATACCAGTCCTCCCTCCTCTGAAGCCCATGCTTACACCTGACCTTTGCAACAGTGTGGATTCCTGAAGCAAGTTTTGGCCTTAGTCCCTGAACTCAGATACAGAGACTCTACAAAGCACAGCTGAAGCTGGGCAGTGGTGGCGCACATCTTTAATTCTAGCACTCACAAGGCAGAGGCAGGCGGATCTCTGTGTGTTCGAGACCAGCCTGGTCTTCAAGAGCTAGTTCCAGGACAGGCTCCAAAGCTACAGAGAAACCCTGTCTCGAAAAACCAAAGGGGGGAAAAAAAGGCACAGCTGAAATGAAAAAGGGCCAAGAAAGAATGTTAAGTGACTATGACACCCGTCTTGTGGCTCAGCAGATCCTACAAAGAGTGGGAGGAAGTAAGAAGCCCTGATGGATGGTCAGCTCTTCAATGGTACCGTGACAATGACAAAGAAGTCCTTAGACAACTGCTTGGTCAGGCAAGGGTAGTTCACCTTCTTACAGCAAGAATGATCTGGGCATAAAATAAGGAGCTAACCCAACTAGTCTGTGTTTGGGAAGCTGGTTCTTAGTTTTGCTACAGCTTGGGGAGTTCCCATATCCCCCCATTCGGTGTCCCGCCATGTCAACATCCTACATTACTATGACACATCTGTCACAACTAAGGTATCAACACAAGCACACTACTGTCAGCACAGGTAACGAGTATGCACTTTCTCTGTCTAATGTCCCTTTCTGCTGCAGGGTCATGTTTCCTACGTAGTCACCATGTCCCCCCAGCCTGCTCTAGTCTGTACAGGTTTCTCAGAGATCCCTTGTTTTTGATGACCTCAGCAGCTGTGAGGAGCGCCAGCTCAGTGTTCTAGAGACCATCCTGGTGGAGGACAGAGCTGATGGCTGAGTTTTCCCTGGGCTTAAAACAGCTTACCGGTTTCAACAGGAACTCCACCATTTGGCTTGGAATTTATACATCCCCTACATGCCAAAGACCCACATGCTGAAGGGTTAGCCACTAGCTTGAGGCTGGGAGATAGTGGACGTGGGGCCCATGAGAAGGAAGTTAGGTAACTGACAGGGGTGTGGGGGAGAGGAGCACGATCTTGAAGGGGATATTGGAACCCTGTCCCCTACCTTCGTCTTTTCTCTCCTTGCCCACTCTGCTGCCCTACTGTCATGTGGCAAGCAGCCTCCGCTAACACATATTCCTGCCACACGCATGCATGAGCGGCCACTTTCCTAAAGTAATAGGGCCAAGGGATATGAACAGAAACTGCGAGCCAAAACCATCTCTTACACCTTTATTCATTTGAGGTACTGTCACAGAGGCAGGAGACTGGCTACACAACATGATATCATGTTAGGCGTGCCTGCTATCTTCTACCACGGAAGAGGAACTCAAAAATTATTGGCTTTTATTTTATGTATATGGGTTTATGCCTGCATGTATATCTGTACAACATGTGTGCTCGGTGCCCACAGAGGCCAGAGAGCTGCTGGAAATTGAACCTAAGTCCTCTGGAAGATCAGTCAGTGGTCTTACTACTGAGCCATCTCTCCGGCCCTAGATGAGGAGCTCTGATTGATGGGTAGCATTTGTCAGGTTTTCGCACTATAAACATCCTTTAGGGCCATTCTCTATAGCCCACTCGTTGCAATAAGTTCTTATGGAGAACTATCCCCATCAATGACATGGGGTTTTTCTTATGAGAAATGTAGTTCATTTATTCCTATCAATGCAAGATCACAGACACTTGTTTTATATTTTGTTTACAATGCAATTAACACCATGGAGTCCATTGTTCCAATTGTCCCAGTTGGTTCACAGAAGCAATTTTAGGATGGTACCAGGATCCTGAAACACACCTATCTTTGCATTTTCAACACACCCATACTTTCTGCTTCATTAAGGGTTGAACTATACCTTCCTTTTAAAATTCCTGATTGTAAGCCGGGCGGTGGTGGCGCACGTCTTTAATCCCAGCACTTGGGAGGCAGAGGCAGGCGGATCTCTGTGAGTTCGAGGCCAGCCTGGTCTACAAGAGCTAATTCCAGGATAGGCTCCAAAGCTACAGAGAAACTCTGTCTCGAAAAACCAAAAAAAAAAAAAAAAAATCCTGATTGTAGAAGTCTTAGGCCCTGGTATCAAATTTGTATCATTGAGCAAATTAAAGTCACACTGGAATAAGGTGGGCTCTTAATCAAAAATGCTTAGTCCCTCCTTAAGACGGACAGATTTAGAGGAAGTCATGTGAAGTATAAGACAAAGATGGGGTTGACGCTCCTACAAGTCACAAAATGTCACAGCGAGTCAGGAAGCCACCAGAACCAGGGGAAAGGCCGGCAGATCTTCCCCCACAGCTCCAGAAGAACCCAGCCCTGCTAACGCCTTAGGTCTGTGAGGTAGTCCGTTTACGCTGTCTGACTCACTCATCTGTGATTCTTTGTCGTGGTGGTCTATGTAAGCTAATACAAAGGCTAACAGCACCGAGCTCTCTGCGTTTCAGTTAAAAACGGTATTTAGAAATAAGAAAAAACGCGGGTGTAGAACATTCTAACAAAATCTTGGAAAGCAGGTGCAAGCCGACATAATGCAATGTTTAGCATTACATTTGGGTGTGAACAAGGTTTGGGGCAGTGTTTTCCGATGCCTTGATTTCCTCACAGAGCTTCCCGCCACCTGCAGCACAGTCCATCGCTGCTGCCAAGCACACCTGCGTGCCAGAGCAATAGCGCCCTTCTTGTATAATCACCATCTTCCCAGCATGCCACGTACCAGCTCCAGGGAAGCCAGGTGCCCTTCACAGTGACTCCACACGGGGTGGAAAACGATCCTGTGAGCCTCACAGTGGACCTGGCCGGATCAGGTGAATTCAGCATTTTGGTGTCTGTTTATGACTGGCTGTCCCACACCGTCTTCCCAAAGTCGCAGCAACAGCATGATTTCACACACTCCAGGCTCCTCCAGCAAACTCATTCAAGGGCACAGAGAGAGCAAGGTGCTCTCTGAAGTCAAACATGGAAGAGACAGGTGGGAATCTCACCTGTCACCTCATTCCGCATCCAGTGACCTCGATAGACTTGAAATCTCAGCCCATGCATGGGTAACTAATGGAAAGTAACTGTGCCCTCTATCCTCAGTTAACTGGGAGAAAGGGAAATTATCTTTACTATAAAAACTCTGGTTCATCTGCATTTTTATGCCCCTATTAAAACTCATTCTACTTTAAGCCCCAGAACTCTGTTATGATCCTTCATATTATTAAATAATCGCAGTGCTTCCCTTGGGGTCACATTTGGCAACAAGACGCTGGCCTAAATGAACAAATGAAACAACCCAGTGAATAACATATTTTTAACTTGCTAGAAGCAAGCGAGTGTAACATACTTCTTGGGTAGAAACTAGAGAAACAAGTGGAGTGGGAATCAGAAACTGTGAATATGGAAAATATTTCAATAATTAGTGCTAGGCTCCCCACCAATCCCAGGGAGGAGCAATTCTCTACTCCACTTCCAGTTTACATTTCAGGAGAGGTTACAACCACAAGCAGAAAGCCAAGCATATGGCTCTGTCCTTCTGGACATTTCTACAACGTAAGATAGGATGTTCTGGAAAATCCCATTTTTTTCCTCCTACGGCTATATGACCTTAAGTTGTCATTTCAAATAAAGGATGCTTCCACTGATTTTTATGAACACAGACAAAAGCTGCTACAACCTTGGTGTCCACCCCCCTCCAGCCCCTAAAAAATACCCTTGTGAACCAACTGTAGTTGCTATGGAGGGTTATTTGTTTCTAAGGCAACAGCGTATATCTAAGTACTAATGGCCTGTCCTTTTGCCAGGCAACAAACAGCCTTGTGATGCAAGTGCACCTGTCTCGGCTACGCGTTACTATGGAGACACTCCAGTTGCTATGGCTACCATCACGCTAATCGCCTAGCAAAGGCAGACATACAGCAGTCTTCTCATAGAGCCCAGCTGCTTCTCCCGTCTCTTGTCGGAGACTGATTGTCTAGGGCCTGTGATGGAATGCACAAGAACTTCATTAATGCCACGTCAGAGGCTCACTTTGTGTGCCCTCCTGCAGAACAAACAACAGAGCAGAAAAATCTGCTAGTGGACTATAAAATTCCCCAGGCTTCTGACATCAGGCCATTCCCAATTAACATAATGTCTACTCCAGGGGCAATTTCTTTTAACTGGATAGTTACAAAAGAAACATTGCTGCATGTCTTTTAGAATTTCTTGGTAGGGGACTGGAAAGATGGGTCAGTGATTAAGAGTGTGGCTGCTCTTCCAGAGGACCAAAGTTCAATTCCCAGCACTGACACGGTGGCTCAAACCATCTGTTTGATGCAGTGCCCACCTCCAGACTCCAGACAGCAAGCACACAAATGCTACACAGACATAAATGCAGACATATATACATGAATCAACAAAATAAATTTCAAAAACTTTCTTGGTAGGGTTGATGACAAATCCAAGCACCATGAATAGCTAAGGCGCCACACTTTGAAATCTGGTTCCTTGTTCTGTATGGCCCTTTCTTCTAATCTCGTATTAACATGCTTCTTCAAACCGTGACAATTTCATTAACCACCCCCCATTATATATTGTAAAAATGCACTCATGACCTCAATCCCATGACAAACAGACACGTGAGGAGGAAAAGTGGCCACTGCTTTCAAGGCAAACACTTAGTAACCACAACAAACCCATCACTCAGGAGCCTGTCTACATGGAAACGGGATGACAACAAGAGAGTGAGCCTTCTCTCTCAACATCTGTATAGTCAGGCTGTGGAAAGGTGGGATCACCTGTATGCCTTGCCGCTTGTACCTCAACAAAATGTGACACACAGAAACATGGAAGCTGTCAACGCTCCTCTGTAAATGTTTCTACCAAGGAAGACATTATTTTACCTACCGGGAAGCCTGGAGAGACACTCCCTGGAGCAGAGAAATGGTAAGGTTTGAAGGAAATACATCAATGGATGTACCTCCTAATCATACTTAAATTTTTTTCTCATTTATTGCAGTTATTTTTAAAAACCTCAGACAGCCTACTAAATTAGTTTTAGAGCCTGACTCCTCTAGACTAACACAATTCCAGGAGACTTTAAAAAAAAAAATCAGATAGTCCAATTTACTTACCTTTGATAAGCCTGAGGGGTGGGAGGTGGGTGGTAGGGTGTCTTTTTCAAAGCCTGAATTAGGTTTTGTCTATACTCTGGGTCTATGCACCACAATGACCCTTTCCCAATACTCTGCAAAGAAAAATTAAAATGAAAACATATTAATACAGTATTATTAATTACAGCAACAAAGTACAGGGTATTTTGTAGTAAACAAATACACAGCTATACTATGGTTACTCTTAAAAGCCTCCTGTTATTTGTTAACAATTTCCCAAGCTTAAATGTTATCCTCGGACAACAGGACACCATAGAAGGCTCGTACCTTCTTCTCACTGAGCTGGACAAATCCGAGGAACAGGTTGCTACCAGACCATGCTGATACAACAGCACAATCTGCACATCTGAACTACCCAAATATGAGAATCCCTTATTTTTCAGATGAATTTAGAAGAGACTATAAAGAGAATATAGATTCTCTTCCAAATTCTATAATTTGGCATTCGTGTTAAGAGCACTGAGACAACCTCCACGCTCCATTTCTGCTCTTAAGTCCCAGCTGTTGTCAACCACAGTACACTGGCATGATCTTACAAGAACAGAAAAATGAGCCACTCATTGTTTTTGCCCCCTCCAAACTTGCTCACAAAGGAACATTTATGCCTGCAAGGGAATTTATAATTTCCTTCCCCCAAGAAACAAAAGACTTCAGGCAACAAAAGCAAACCTAATCCAGAATCCAATGTATTTTTATATTTTTATTTTATATTTATAATATTTTATATTATGGGGTGGCTGGGAGGGGCACACGGGACTGGGGGGGGGGACACTTCCATTCACAGCAATCAGCTCCAGTCCTAGGAATCTTTAGAAGAGGTCACACTTTAAAAAGTGTAAATTTGCTAAAGCGGTTCCCTGGGGGGGGGGAGGACGGGACACGAAGCTTCTGCCCTGAAGGCCACATTTGGGCGGGCTGGAGGCAACTGGTTAAAAGTAGGCATATCTTTTTAAAAGTGGATGGGGGTGGGCCTTAAGTGCTTCCTCCAACAGCGCTTTCACTGCCCTGCTTCCAAGGGTGTCAGGGTACCCAAACCATTTGATGAGGTCACTTCTAAATATTTACTGATTTGCAAAGAAAAGCTGAATGAGCCAGTCCTACACCGACCCAACCCTGCTTCCCTTAGAGTTTCCCTCACTGTCCTCCACAACTGCTCTCCTCCAGGAAGCCTGGTGGTGTCTTTCAATGTTTAAAAAACAAACAAGAAAACCTTTTAACTAACACAGGGAGGAAAGTACAAGAACCAAAAGACCACCAAAGCTAAGCCAGTCCAAAAACCTTTGAAGAATTTTTTTTTTAGTTCTGTTTTTCAGTTATCACTTCACCAAATAGCTCCCTTACAAGCCTTATGCATTCACAGCGTGTGTTAAATAAGTCTCAAGCCTCAGGAACATCAGGGCAACTAGAATGAACTCTTTCTGGTCTACTGGGGACAGGAGAGGCCTACAAAGCCATGATCAAAGGCCACAGGAGCCAGCCTAGTCGCTGGGTCCCAGAACATTTATGCTAAAGGCACAGATGCAGGGCTTAATCATCTGGGCAGGACCTGAAAATCATCAACTTTACCCAGCCTTTCTTTCCATGCTCACATTTTTAAGTCTGGTATAGTTTGAAGGGCTTGACCCAGCCTTTCCAAGCAGAGCAGGTCCTCAATCTCTACCTCTTCCTATGGAAAAAGCTGACTGGTGCACTTTAAAGGAAGGTGAGGGGTGGGGAGGGGTGGGGAGGGCTGGGAAGACATACCAAACTACACTGACATAAAAGAAGTCACCAAAGCAAGTTAGCTCTTCAGGGGACTGGCCTGACCCTCTTCATTAAAGGCTCCCAGTTGAGCCCTTGGCCAGGTGTGGGGAAGGCCATGGTCAACATGCAATAGAAGAAATACTTCTGCAAGGAGATGGTCCCAGCAGCAGGAAACTAAGGGCTTTCAAGGCAGGGACAGCTTAATCTCTCACCTGGAAAAAACCCTCAACAAAGCGCAACCAGCCTTCTGGGGTAAGCAAGCTTAAGCCAAGAACGTGGTTCTTCCATCCCCAACTCAAGTGTCCTGTTTATGAGCTCTGATACTATTTAAAGACGAGATGGGATAAACCCCAGATCTGTGCCCAACAATCCCCCAGTAAGTGATCCAGCTCCTGAGAGCTGAAAAATGAGACTGGGCAGTCTGCAGCCACATAATCATGCCTGTGTGGCCATGGACAAGCCATGGTGCCTGGAGAGAGACAGGCAAACCCAGGTATGGTGTGACATCAAACCCTAATACAGAGGCCATGCCTGTGGGTACCCAAGAAAAAAGTGATAGGTTAAGGTACTGAAGAGATCCTAACAGAGAGAACATGCCTGACTAGACATGTTTCACTACCTTAACACTGATGGTTTGATAGCCCAACATTGGCATGGGAGGAGTTTTTGAAAATTGAAAGTCCTGCGTGACTTGGCTGAATAGCATGTTGGTAAGAGTCTTAGTATTCTAACCGAACCCCTCTCACCACTCTATCTGCATCCCAGGCACCCCATACACCAAGCTCTGACCACTGTAACGTCTTCATTCAGGAAGTCAACACCACTGACAACCACCCAGCTTCTAGAACTTTCCTTTTGCGAAAAGAATCATGATCACCAAACTGACGCTTCCAAATTTAGTCAGTACATATACTAGTACTCATTAAAAATATTAGGCTTTGGTTCCTAAGAAATCATAAGGATCCTTTGGACTCCGCCGAGGTCTGGGATTGCCAGCACTTTACAGGTTAGGAGCTTTGGTCATTGGTTTTCTGACCAAACAGGCACTGACTGAAAAGTAGTGATACACTAAAAGGCAGTGTATCTTACACTGAGAACTGCAGGCATTCACAAGAGGAAGAGCTCAAGGCAATGCTGCTTGGGTACGCACCCTGTCAAAGCCTCTGATGGTTTTAGGGTACAAGCACAGGCCTTGAGGTTCAGGGCAGTGGGAAAGGACAGCACACCTAATTTCCATGCCTTCTCTTTTGGTTTCATGTGATGATTCAGGTGCTTTAGTGAAAAACTTCTGAAATGAAAATGTACAGGGGATAGAGCGCTCAAGTTTTGAAGGCCAGGAAAAATTATAATGAATGTCTCATGCAGAAGGGGGTGTGATTTGATTATAATTGTGTAATAAGAGTCAGAGCATTTATGGAGATCTCTGCATGTCATCTGAAGACAAGAATAAAGAGCTTCCTAATGGAAATAACTGTGAGGGTCATGCACCATTAAATGTTAAGGAATTCAAAACAGTAAGACATGTCACATAGGTATGCATTTTCATAATATATATATATACACACACACACACGTGTGTATATGTATTATGTGATTGTGTGTATGTCTGTGTGTGTGTGTGCTCTGAGCATCTGAGCCATCTCCCATATGCATGCACACACACACACACACACACACACACCCATACACATCATACCCACCTCAGAGAAAATTAACATACAACAATAGGGAGGATAAAGTTTTTATATCTTTTTAATTAAAAGTATCTGAGAAGCCACTGACAACTCTATTGATAACAATAAAAAATCAACATACAAGAGAAGCAAAAAAATTTTTGGGAGGAAAACGAAATGAAATTTACAAGAAAAAGGTCCGTTCTCCCCCCAAATTTCTGGAGAAGTACGGATGGAGGGAACCTTTTCCGCAAGCTCATTATCACCACACATCCCACAGCTCCGTAAAATGCACTAAGCAGTCAGCCTGAGATCCATCTTTTCAGGTTCAAATTCCTTTGCTAGACAGACAATTCCTGAGAAAAGGCATAACATTTGAGAGAGAGGGAGCACGAGAGCGAGCTCATACATAAAGGCACATGCACTGTGAAAAGAGGACAGAAAGGGACAAGGATGCCAGGCTTCCGCTCCATCACTCTGCCTCATTAGGCTAAGACAGAGCATCAAGATTGGCAATTGGTCAGCAAGCCCCAGGGGTCTGCCTTTCTCCATTCCCACAGAGCCGGGCTCATTGGTGGGCACAGGTACAAGCATCTTTACGTGCAGGCTGGGGACATGACCTTGGGTCTTCATACTCTGACTAACAGGGCCATCTCCCTAGCCCCAGAACACAATGTCTGTTTTCTCAAACTGTAATCCACAATGCTTTGACAGGTCATGAAACTAACGTAATAAGTCAAAGTAGGATCGTTTTAAAGGAATAGTACAGAATCAAACAGAAAAGAGTAGAAATACCTGTAGTAACATGCTGTGAGATATTTGTGTGTACATCTGTATGTTCGGTGCGCATGTGTGCTCCGGTCACAAGGCAATACATAAGTCTAGCTGGGAGCTGGCCAGCAGCGTTCAGCAAACACAGCAGTAGCAGGGAATTTTCCGTCCTTTTCATCCCTTTCTAGGGTAAAGGCCTCTCCTAACAGACATACTTAATGTGGTATCAGAGGCTGAGCTTGGAGAGTGTGGTCAGAGACCCTGCTTTTAAAATGTCAGGGAACTGAGTGTGCGGTCTCTCACATGCCATTTTGGGGATGTTTCCAACATTACCCAACCTCACTAACAGATCAACCAAGGTTCATTTGTTTGTTTGTTCACTCCTTCCTTCTTTCCCCCCTCCCTCCCTCTCTTCTTCCCTTCCTTCTCTTCTTCCCTCCCCCATTCCCTTCCTACTTAGGTACTTTCAGTCACCATAGAGGAGATATAAGAAATAAAAGCAACACAAAAAGGTGGCTGCCTCCATGCAGCTTCATTCCAGAGAGGAAAAAGATGAGCGGTGTAAATGAACACCCTAGACGGGAAGGACAAAAGTGAGGCAGCAACTGTTGTGCAAGGGATGCGGGGATTGGAGGGAAGTGTGGACCAGATCCAGTATCCACACATGAGGATCACAGGCACTGAGTCATGGAAGGGTAGAGGAGGAGGAGCAAGGGGAGGAACAGGGGGAGGAGAAGCATGGGAAGGAGGAGCAGGAGGAAGAAGAGGAGAAGGAGCAAGGGGAGAAGCATGGGGAGGAGGAGCATCAGGGGAAGAAGAGGAGCAGGAGGAGAAACATGGGGAGGAGGCACATGAGGAGAAACAGGAGGAAGAGGAGTAGAAAGGAGGAAGAGGGGGGAAGAGAAGCAGGAAAAGGAGCAGGAACAGAGGGAGAAGGAACTGGAGGAGAAGCAACTGGAGAAGAAGGAGGGGCAAGAGGAAGATGGGAGAAGGAGGGGGAGCAGGGAGAGAAAGGATGCAGCTTTAGAATGTATTTTGGAGAACTAGATGGATACGAGAATAGATTCAAAGTGTCAGGGAAAGAAAAACAGTGGTTTGGTTTAACTAACCAGGTCAAAGAAAAGAGATGGGAAAAATCCAACATGCTGTTGAAAGCATAACCTTTGACCCTGTCTATTAAATGTACTGGCTATGATATTTGTAAGAATTTACTGGGCATAGGAGTATAGCTCAGGTGGTTCATGAATTCATGGAGCTCTGGGTTCAATCCCCTGTAATAAACAAAGCAGGTGTGGTACTGTATGCCTGTGATCCTAGCACTGGGAGGTGGAGCTTGAAACCAGCACAGCTACTCACAGAGCAGAAGGCAGGGAGGGCAAGAAGGACGTGGAAAGAGCCTTTCTGAACACGAACTCAGGCCACCTATTGTCCCTCTGCTGTACCCTCACTGACCCAACCTCTGTAGCTGAAGCCATGACCACAGAAGGCAGGTCTGAAGTGATCTGGCTTTTGAGGCTTATATTGCCAACTGGCTTCTCTGCAATAGGGCTTGGTAAACTTTCTTAAAGGGCCAGAGGGAATCTTTCCATCTTTGAAGTCCACGGTCTCTGTTGTTGACAACGCAGCTCCACCCTGGCAACCGTGACAACACAAAAGCAAGCAGAGATGTAACCATTGAGTGTGGCTATGCTTCCAGGAGGCTTTGCGTGCAAAGTCACAGTGCACAGCTGACTGCCCGCTGCCCGAGAGTCCAACACTTGTATTCAGGTTCAACTCAGAAGCTCTGTAACTCTGGGAACAGAAAGGCCCAGGTGAGGGGCTGCTGAGGTTCAGAGATTAAGGCTGGTCCTTCTGGACTGGAGTGGGGAACAATGGGAATCATTGGTCAGATGCTCCGAGACAGGAAAACGGGGTACCTGCAGGGAGGTGTACAGACACACACTAACAGTCATGTTCGTCAGTAATGATACCATGTAGCATTAGTGGGCTGGGCCTTGCACTGTGTGCAGTGTGTACAGTCAATCTCCACTCCTTGCTGATCAACTGAGTCTCCCACAGGGCCCATCACCCTGGGTTTTGTGTTTGTGTTCCACGTTGGGCCACTACTAACACTGGCTTCTCTGGGCCATGGATCCATAGTTAGTGAGAAGCAAACCACTCCACAGTGTTTCAAACGGTAGCCCTTAAGTTTGGTTGGCATGGCAACTAGAGTCCACACACTTCTCAGCTGTGTGACCCTGGGCAAGATACTTAACTGCCCTGAGCTTCAATTTCCTGGTCTATAAATGGGACTGCTATAAGAGCATCTGCTTCTTGGGACAGTGGTTAAGGATGAATGAGACAATACAGGGCTTGGCACATAGCAACAGCACAACAATTACCAGCTCCTGTTACTACGAAGGCAATGCAAAGCTAAATGGCCATCTCGCCAACACTGTGCTCCAAAAACACACAATTACTTAGTAAAAGGAGCAGGCATTCGTTAAAACTGTGAAATAAAGCTGGGCGGTGGTGGCACATGCCTTTAATCTCAGCACTTGAGAGGCAGAGGCAGGCGGATCTCTGTGAGTTCGAGGCCAGTCTGGTCTACAAGAGCTAGTTCTAAGACAGCTAGGGCTGTTACATAGAGAAACCCGTTTCAAAAAACAAACAAACAAAACAGCGAAGTAACATAGGCAAACACACATCCAAACATGCATAATTCACATCCACATATACATGAGAAATGAGACACAATCAACATAGCTGTCTGATGTTACTCTCCATCAGCCTATCGGAAGCACTGTGCTTACGGAGATGGAGGGGGAAATGAATGGATGGATCGAGAGGTAGAAGAAACACCAGTCAGCCACAGTCAGGACAGTTGGGAGTTCCGAGTTCTTTAAAGAACTCAAGCTCTGTCGCCATGCATCCTCGGAGCCCGGTGACCATGTGGGAGGCCAGAGGTTTCTGCTCCCAAGAGTGGCCATGCAGACCCCCTCCTGGACAGGGTGAGGAGAAGCCTGTCTCAGAGGATAAAGCAGAGGGCAGAGGTGAGAAGGGCGGCAGAGCCAAGAATTAGGATAGAGGTGGTGGTTCTGCCCTGTGCTCATCTAGGGAGGCGTTCTTACACAGAAGTTGGAAACCATAAAGTTCATTCATTTGTCACCAAGTAACACTCGACTTTCTTGAGGGGCATCAGCTGACATACCTTACAACACATACAAACTCTGCCCAAGTTCAGGGAAGCTAAAAGTCTTCTCTTCTGGACCAGTTCAGCACATTTTATCCTGGTAGCTAACTAACCTCTGGGGACCGCCAGGCTACAATACAGCTTCCCCAGACCCTGGGTTCTCTGCCTCTCCTCGACTCCTGCTTCCTCCTCATGTACAGCCCAGTTCACACTCAAGGAGGAGAAGGGGTGAGAGGGTGAAAGCAGCACCTTCAGAGCCCACACCCCACATAACTCAAGCTTGCCACTGCATCTGGACTTTAGTGAACCACATCCCCAGCACACGCACTTCCATGGCCTAGGCAAAATTGGGTTTTTCTTGGACTCCTTTGGAAGCAGACCACTTAACGTCATTTGTACAGAACAACAGGGCAGAGGATACTGGGCAAGGTATAGAGACCCTGAGGAGAAATCCATTTTCCTAGTGCAGGACCTCTAGAGGAAGGCAGGCAATAAAATATAAAGGATTACCTATGCTGGCCAAAGGAGGCCACAGAACCATCAAGCAGGGAAAAGATGAGGCCTGAGGGAGGAAAACCTTCTGACTGCATAGTGCATGTGCACACACTCAGCCCACTCCTCCAATGGAATGCTGGTTACCCACAGCCCCTGCCACCAAAGCACTGATGCTCCTGGCATCTCTGTGGCATGGAGTGTAGCTGGAACAATCTTCCAAGAGGCTGAGAGGCAACCATCCCATGACTATGTGTCCATAAAAGGGGACCAAAAGTGAGGTCAAAGCTTCTCTGGAGAACATTCCAGAAAGAAGGCTCCCAGCAGCAAGGGAATACACCTGCATGGTTCCTGTCCATGCTGCTAATATGCTGGGTTACTGGGGGTGGAGATTGGGGGACAATCCATTTCTTCATCTGCATCTCAGAGATAGTTTCCCTGATCCTAAATGTTATGAAGGCATACACAGCACCACACCCAGCCCATAAGAGGCGGCAAGTCCATTTAACTTCTCTGGTACCAGGAGAAGTTACACAATACTGGGGAAGAGGGTGGGGGTAGAGCAGAGAAAGGTCATTCTAACAAATAGCCATAATATACAGATGTGGGCCTCAAGAGAGTAGGGGAGAACCAAGATAAAATTCAGCAGGGGGCACTCCCAGGAGCATTTGGTCTACATGCAGTTCTACCAACTGCAGTCAAGACACTGGGGAAGACCTTTACTTCAAAGCCATTGGGAGAATCATCTCAGAAATGAGCCAAATATATGAAAGAGGGAGGGAGAAAAACAATGACTGCAGACAATTTTCTTCTTGGGAAGTCAGTGCCCCTTCCTGTAACAAACCCTAGAAGCAGAAGGGAAAAAAATGAAACATTCCAGCTAAGTGTAGTGGGTCACACCTTTACTCACAGAAGCAAGTAGAACTCTCTGAGTTCCTGGTCTACATAACAAGTTCTAGGACAGCCATAGTTACATAGAGAGACCCTGGTCGAAGAAAGGGAGGGAGGGAGGGAGAGAGGGAGGGAGGAATGATCGGGGAGGGGAGAAAGGGAGGAGAGAAGCAAAGTAAAGATCCCTTTACTATCTAATAGTTTAAAGAGGTCTGTATTTTTCTTTAACCAAAACAGAGGGGATAGAAAAGAGAAATACTCTCTTCACACTCAACACACTGTCCTGAGAACCAAGATATTTCTGTAGGCAGGGAAGACAGGAGATTGGGTCCCACAGCCCCAGGGCAGGATATTCCAAACTGGCAGGCCATGCATCCTCTAGGTAGCAGAAAAGAAATGCCGCCACTCCTGCCGATAGACATGCCATGACTTTAGATGGAAAGCACCTCTAACGAGCTCTGTGGTGACTCTGACTCTAGCTCCTAGTTCTCTCAGAGGCTCACTCAAGCCCCTAAATGATGCCTGCTCACTGCATACCTGGCTATGTGAGAGAGGTGGGGTAAGAATTCTTTTACACGCCTAGTATCTGCAAACTCTTCATCTATAGTCCAAGATTTGACTAAAATCAAATTAATCTCTAGCAAGAACCCATCCCACCCTGTCATTTCTCTATCAATGTCACTGCCAGTAACATCAGACCTATGAGGTCACACCTGCATCTGCACACATGCACAGACGGACACACAATAATTAATTATAAAATAACAATCCACAGGTAAAGTTAGTTACTGACACACCTGATACACCGAGCTCAACCCTGGGTCTCCATGGTAGGACAACTGACTCCCTCTTGATGTCCTCTGACCTTCACACACATGCACACATGTGTACAATAAATAAATGTAATAAAATTCATAGTCTATGGACTGTTCTGTTCTATGTATGGGTGTTCTCTTTTGCAATAAAATTGGTCAGTACTAAATTTAACAGTCCTTCTTGCTATGGAGCCCAGGCTGGCCTCAAACCCATAAGCAAATTACAAAGAAGACAAATGGTGGGATAGAATTATGTTTGAGGGCTGTTCGATGTCGGCGAGTGAGGGGCTTGCTTCCCAAGCCTATTGACCACAGAGTGAAGCCCAGAAGACACATAAAGGAGAAAACCAACTGGACAGTGGTGGCACACATGGCTTTAATCCCAGCACTTGGGAGGCAGAGGCAGTTGAACCTCTGTGAGTTCGAGACCAGTCTAGTCTACAAAGTGAGTTCCAGGACAGCCAAGGCTGCACAGAGAAACCCTGTCTTGAAAATAAAAAAAGGAGAGAACCAAAGTTGTTCCCTGATCTCTACACATGCACTGTGACACACACACACACACACACACACACAAACATATATACATGTGTACACACACACATAGACTCACGCACATCCATACATCACATACACATAAAATAATAAACTCTACAAAAAAAATTAAGTTCTGTATTTGACTGCCTTTTTCATGCGTTTTTTACAGCTTAAAAGGCAAACTGACTTAAAGCTAAGAGACGCGAAGAGAAAATAAGCACTCACCCCATTTACTTATAAAATTCTTGGCTAATTTTAGAACTTAAGAGACTCAGGAAGGGATGTTATAAGGAAGCCTGATGAAGTGGAGTGGGGAGGGGCTGGGCTCAGGCTGACTTTGCACTCTCTCCTGCACCTCCACCAGCTTACAGGTGACTCAGAAACTGCAATAATATTTTATGAGGGCAATTACCACGGCTGGAGTCTGACATACAGACACCCCTGGATAACACAGACACCCCTGGATAGATTACAACTAACCCTCCCGGGGCCACTTTATCTTTTGGTTACCCATAGTTACTCATTTATTTTTAAATGTTCCAGTGTGATCTTATCTAGTTGGCACATATAATTTGATCACCTTATTTCCAAAACTAAAAGTTGCTGGCAGCACCTGGCCAGGTTCTAAGGCTAGTGGCAGGCGTGCAAGAGAAGCAGGGCACTTAGCGCCTTTTGCTTTAAAATAAATAAATAAATAAATAAAATCACAGGATCTGAGCTCTGAATCCAAGTCATCAGGCTGTGTGCTTGTCTTCAGGGTGTGGCCATGGCCCACTGGTAACCGCAGACACACCCTCCACCATCTCCACCAGGACAGTCCTGCGAATTCCTGAGCTCTCAGCCACAGCAACCTGCTAAACTGCTAATCCCACTTTCCAGTGACTTTAAGTTCCAGGCCAGGCACTCCAACACTGAAGGACAGCCTTTATTTAACACAGTGTCTGCATATGGCCCTCCCCTGTGTCGTACCACGTTATACAAACAGATCTGAAATCACCCAGGACAAGGAGACCATGAGCCTCATCCATGGCCAACACGTGAAGGAAGTGGAAGAGAATGGATGGACTCTATGGTAAGGGCAGTGCCCGCCCAGAACACACTCCACGTGGCTCTAAAACAGCTCACCATGCAGTGACCAAGCGTAGAGGCCAGAGTTTCTACACTCAGTGACTTAAAAGACATCACGTGTCCGGTCAGCTGCCTCCAAAACCTTCCTTTCCTGTCTGGGGCATGCTTTCTCTCTTAGAGGCCCATTTTGGAGAACTTAAAAGGCAAACAGGACAGAGTCTCTACTATTTTATCTACTCTTCTTTTTAGTCTGTGATAAAATTCTCTGAGCAAGGTAACTTAAAGGAGACAAGTTACCTTGGCAAACCGGGGGCAAACTGGGCTGACAGTTGAGGGTAGAACCCACCCCAGCAGAAAAGGCCGGGCACATCAGTCTGAAGCAGCTGCTCACACAGCGGCCACAGTCTGGAAGCAGAGCCCCATGAATATTTGAGTCCAGCTTTTCTTCTTTTCATGCATTCAGGACCCAAGTGCCGGAAATGGTGTCTCTCTTTTATAAAAGCCTGATTCTTTCAGGGTGGGATTTCCCACTTGGTTAATCTAATCAAGATAATAACCCCAGCTGGGTGGTGGTGGCACACACCTTTAACCCCAGATGTCAGGAGGCAGAAGGAGATGAATCTCTGAATTTGAGGCCAGCCTGGTCTACAGGGAGAGTTCCAAGACAGCCAGAGCAGCCCGGAGAAAGTCAGTCTCTAAAAACAACAACAAACAAGCATACAGATAAAAAGCCCCCCACAAACTTGCCCCGAGGCTAACCTAATCTAAATAATCTCACACAGGTGTACCAGGAGGTGCGTCTTCTAGGTGAGACTAGATCCAAGGAAGCTTACAGTATTAATAACCCCCTTGACTTCTCACAGATGCTACTCCTGTGGGTCCTGCTGCTGAGGGCTACCAGCTGGATGTGAAAACCGTTATCAGTCACATGGAGATTCTCCTAGACTACAGGCACACAACCTGTGAGGTCCTCACATGGCCAGACCAGCTGGACAGCACGCCAGTTAGTTTGTCAGTCTTTGGGTTCACTGAGAAGCCACAGCAACCTGGGGCACAAAGAACCCAAGTCCGGCAGGCAGGCACATCCCTTTGACTGACAGCGGGCAATCACTCTGGCTGCCCCCAGTGGAAGGCTGGTGAGAAAGGCTTCCAAAACTTGGCCCACATTTCAGATTATCCAGAGAATTTTAGGCAAGGAATATTGAAGGCACTCAGTAGATTGCCAAGCCGAGTAAATTTCAGCCCTGCTTCCAACTCAGAGGCGCACACTTTCAATGAGGGTGGCAAAGAGGCTTCAAAGGAACAGCAGCTGCGATTCCATTAACGTTAACTGCCCATGTGCCTAGCGCGCTCAAGCATCTGACAGTGGTTATTTCACTTAATTCTCCCAGTCAGCCTAGAGGGCGGGAGTAGCCAGATAAGGAAATTAAGGCTCAGACAGGCTAACAAACTCGCCTGAGGTCAATGAAAACAGTGGGAAACAAGACGCGGACCCTCCCCACCAAAACACACTGTGATAGATGCCGCAGTCAGACAGGAGAGACCTGCACTACAAATGCTTCCCACATTTTAAAATCACAGTTGATTTTCAAATCGGCCACTATAATAAACAATGGACATCCCAGAATAGGGGTGTCACACAAGTTCATTCTGTGGTACATGTACACACACACACACAGAATTCCTATGATTCTACAGTCCTCGCTGCTCTGTCCTATTTGTGTTGCTGGCATGTGACCATCTATCTGCAGAATCGTCACCTCTCCTCTTAGAGGACAAATTCTGAACAGTGACTGCATATCTCAGGTGAACCTCAAAGACTCCAGGAAGCAACCTGAGAACGTTTTTGAAACATTTATAGTCATAAAAGTCAGGCTCTGTAAGGAGGGAAACCTGGTCCAGATTATGGTTAGCAAGAGGCAGTGACAGGGTTCAAGCCAGCAATCCCCAGGTTAGCAATGTGAGAAAACCCAGCCCTTTCACAAACATTTCCAATTACGTGTATATCGTTCCCAAGGTTCTCACATTTGCATAAAGGGCTATACGAAGATAAGCCACATCCCTGAAGGTAGGAACAGCTTGTATACATCTACCCTGATACAAGCTTTCTGTATTCTCTTGACAAGAAGATGTCTTATAAAAATGTATGCTACCAAAAAAAAAGAAGAAAAAGCAATACCCAGAGAAAGAGCCCAATGTGGTTTTTTTCAGATTTATCTAGGCTAACCACGGGTGGTGGCACACACCTGTAATATCAACATTAGGGAGGCAGAAGCTAGAAGACAAGAGTTCAAAGACATCCTCAGCTACATATCAAATTTGACGCTAGCCTAGGCTACATGAGAGCCTGCCTCAAAAAAGGAGGAAGGAGAAGTCCAACAAAAATACCTAGACCTGTTTAAACTGGATCTGATTGGCTGAGGAGGGAGCTCCGGGTTTTAACGTGCTTGCTGTCACAACATGAAGGTCTGCGTTGCATCCTTAGCAGCCACATACAAAGCATGATTCTAGCGCTGGGAGGCAGGGACAGGGAGGATCCTGGGCTGCTAGCCAGTCTAGCAGAATCATTAGTCTCCAGATTCAGTGAGCGCCTATCTCAACAACAAGACAGCAAACAACAGAGGAAGCCCCAACATCTATCTCTGGCCTCCACACAAGTCAACTTGGGCTGGGAAGATGGTTCAGCAATAAAGAGCTTATAAACTCAAATCTCCAGCATCCACCTTAAAAATCCAGGTGTGACCCCATATGCAAGTGCCTCTGCAACCCCAGCTCTGGGGTGGGGGTGGGGAAGACAGGAGACTCACTGGGGCTTTTGCTGTCCACTAGTCCAGTCTGAGGTTTAGTGAAGACCCTGGCTTAAAGGACTGAGATAGAGAGTGATAGGACATGACACCTAAAATCCTCCTCTAACATATATGCACACACATGAGCACACACATACCACACACCAAACACCTCCACCCACATACACTACACACCACACATAACTCCACATACTGCACACACATTACACAAACACCCCACACACATACACTACACCGCAGTTACTGTACACACACATACACACACACACACACCAAAACTCCCCACACATACACTACGCCCCACACCGAACACTCCCCACATACACTACACAACACATCCCACATACTGCACACACACCCCAAGCGGGAGTCCACACACAACAGTGAGGACAGGAATGACAACTTAAGTGCTCATACATACAAACTCAGCACTTACACATGCCTACATATGTGAAGCACAGTTCTCAATCTTGTATGAAGACGAAAGACAGAAATGCCCTGGGAGTGCCCGGACTGTGCAGCTTACTCCCCCACATCAACAACAGCACAGCATGTCGACTTCAGGGGACGGCGGCCCTGAGAACAACCTTCAGCACGTGGTATACTCCAGGATGGAATGCAGTTTTCTTACCATATTAAGAAAAGCTTGCTTTGACCAGTTAGTCTTGGTGATTTGACAGGGTCTGGATTAGTTACTTTATGCATTGCCAGGACGAAATACTTCCTACAAGAAGGAGGGGCTTAGAATGGCTGGGAAAGTCATCCCAGCAGGGACGTGAGGCGGTGGGTCACACAGCAACCGCAGTCAGGGAGCAGGGAGGGAATGCAGGAGCTCAACAACTCCCTTTCTCCTCCTGCAGCCCAGAGACCCAGCCCACAGAGTGGGAATGTGGAACAATGATTAACGATTAAGATAAATCTTCTCATCTAGTTTCACCCAATCTGGATGGTCCTCACAGGCCTGCCTGGAAATGTGTCTCCTAAGTGGTTCCAGATCCTGTCAAGTTGGCAACCAATATTAGCCAAGGTCAGGGTCATCTAGCACAACAAAGTTCTTCCTAGAGTGTAAGATGCCCACGTCTTGCAAACATTAGCTCTGTCTTCTTCCTCTACAAAGCTGGCCCTGCAAGGAAGGAAGAAATGGATGCCCTTCTCTGGGAGAGATCCTTCTCATTTTTGTACCCTCTCCAAGCATGGAAAGCTAATTATCAACCTTTCAAAAATAAAGACAATCAGAACCTACCTGAAAAGAGTTTGGGGTTCTGCAGCTTGTGTGCGCGCGTGTGTGTGATGTATAATCAAGGTTGATTTCAAACTTGCTATGTGGATGATGATGACTTTGAACTCCTAACCCTCTTATCTCCTGTCTCCAGGATTACAGGTGCGCACCACTATGCCTGGTTTATAGAGTGCTAGGGATTAAACCTGGGGCTTCATGTGTACTAGGCAAGCACTCTACCAACTGAGCTGCATCACCAGAGATGAAAGAAAGATCTTTAGATATTAACAAGCCTCCTACCAAGACCCACTTGACCACTGGGAGCCACACTCAGTCCACACGTACTTGTGACCAAGTGCTCAAGGCATGGGGGAACCACTGCAGTGGATGTGGTAACGTCCCCCCATGATGCATCTGTGCTGAACTGATTCAAAGGGCCCAGCAGAGCCACCTGCTGCCTTCCCACACCAAGTTGACATTAAGATAATCCGTCCACAGGCTCCTTTTCTCGCTGTCTTCCTCTCTGACCCCTCTAAAGAAAAGCACCAGTGAGCCATGGAGAAGGGAGGAGGCAGGAACCAGAACATTATCCCATACTTGGTCCTACTGGATACAGAGGGTTAGTTGCATCTGCTTCTCAAGGCTATGGTCCCTTGCAAGCACAAGGAAGCTCAGCTACTTTGTCTCTTCCAGTTTCTAAGACCTACTCCTTTCTTTTTTATACCTTCAGACCCACAGGGTAAGTACATGCCCTGGCAGAGCCTCCATCCACTTCCCTCCAGGGTGAGCGCGCCATCCCAAGCTGCTTTCCGATATGCTTGCCCACAGCTGTGAACTAGTCTTTATCAAATTCTCCTCAGTTACTTCACTTTAGGGAGCCATCAATCTCCTGCCAGGACTGTGACTGACAAGCTAAAAACAGAATTGATTACCCTCGAGTTTTTCTCTGAGAAGCTACATGTCACAATAGGTACAGAGTAATTCCGATGCGATTTCTTTAAGTCATGGGCAGACAGAAAAATAGGTCATCCATACTTCTGTAATAATTTACTACATGGCATACCTTGGAAGAGCAGAACCATCTTCTTATAGAGTGAAGTAAGCTGTGGAGCAGGGAGCTCGATTACAGAATTGAAGAAGTATGCTGTTGCTAAAAATACTCCACAGGATTCCTTTCTAAGGGCATCACCCATCACTACTATGGTTTGGAGTCGCTCTAAATGCATACAAAAACCACACTGAGAACACGCTGCAAAGTGCACAAGAGTCAAGCGTGGGACTCTACGGCAGCCACTGACGGGGCAGCTTACCTGAAGCCAAAGAGTCTGAGCTCATCTGTTCTAGGAAGAACACTGCTCAAGCATACTTCACAAGACCGGTGTTCAATAACACCCGGTCACCTCATCCTGAAGATCACGGGTGCTCTGCTACAGGTCAGGGAACTGGCAGGAACTCAGAACAAGACTATAATCTCTAAGTATGAGCTGTCTCATGGTGTGTGTGTATCTCTAAGGAGTATAAAAGCTGTAAGAGCTATAGGCTGGGGGGGGGGGGTGTGCTTATATGTTTATGTTCTGTTTGGCAGTGCAAAGAATGGTGCCTAGAGACTCATGCATGCCAAGCTAGCACTGAGTGGCACGCTCTAGCCCTGCACTGATATTCTTCAGTCACTCTCAACAATCCTCCTGCCTCAGCCTCCCCAGTGCTGGGATTATAGAGGCATGCACCACCACATCCAGCTTGCTTTATAGACATTGAAGGCATGATTCACTCATGGCTTTGTAAGGACCAAGGCTCTGAGACTTTACCTAAAGCCAAATGATCAAGTGTAGGCTTATCGCAGGCTTCCTGGGAACCCTGGGTTCCCGCAGTGGGTGGTGTTAACTTCCCAGGGCTGAGCCTGTTGGTACAAGCCCTGAAGTTACAGCATTTTACACCCAAGTATTTTGCAACCAGTATGAAGAGAAGGAGCATGTTCGCAGAATATTTTTCTTAGGAAAGCAAGGTGAGATCTATTTAGGACAGTCTTAGCCTCCCTGTAGAGACATACCATGTGTGGGACATTGATCACTGTCCCCTTAACTCACCTGTACGCCTCATGAAAATGGTTTCCCTTTTCTTCCCCAGGTGTGTGTGTGTGTGTGTGTGTGTGTGTGTGTGTGTGTGTGTGGTGAGGGATGCTGGATGTCCTCTTCTATCACTTGCTGGCTTCTCTTCCCTGAAACAGGAGCCATGCTGGTGGCCAGCAAGGTGTGGCCATTCTTCTGTCTCCTCCCTCGCCACACTGGGGTTACAGGCTTACGTGACCATGCCTGGTTTTTTAAGATGGGTACTGGGAACCTGAACTTGGGTCCTTGTGACTACACCTCTTATCCACTGATCCATCTCTCTAGCACCCTAGTGCTCATAAACAGTAGCAGGTGAACCCCAAGTCTAGCATACAGCAGGTATTTAGTAATAGAGACTCTAATCAGTTAATTCACATACTCCAGAGCAGACCTGAAGGAAATAAAAACCTGGTATAGATGTTTTGACTCTGACACACAAATGTATGACTAGTCAAATCATAAAGAAAGTCAAAGAAAAACAACACAAATGAAGGTTAAAGACACAACGGGTATTTACTGACAGTAAGCACTGGTCAGGACATGAAGCAATGAATGAGTACAAAAAGCTATGCACTAGCTTATAAACAAGTCTGCCAATTTCATAAACAGTTACACATATAGTCATGACATGGGCCACCTAACAGATCCCTACGGCTTCCTCAAGGGAATAAAATTCATAGCCTACAGAGAGACATGGTCAAAAATGCTCCAAGAAGCTTAGATTATATCTTAAAATTGGAAATAATCCAGGATCTACCAAGAGGTGAGCAGATAAGAGTATCATAATATGTGCATAAAACAGAGTCCTCGGCAAGTGCAGAACTGAACTGTAAGTCCACACAGCGACATTTGCCATTTGGGGAAAAAAATGCTGGGAGGAGAGCGAAGGGGAGGGTTCAGTGGTACAGGTACGTAGGTACACACGATAGCCTGATTATTCTCTTTTGTTTAAATAGTGTGCATATTTGCAGGTGTGTGTGTGTACTGTGGAGCACACGGGACAGTTTTCCGGAGTTAATTTTTCCTTCCATCAGGTATATGAGTTCCAAAATTCAGCTCTTTCTCAGGCTTTGATGGCAGGCTCCTTTACCCTCTGAGCCATCTCTCTCCAGCCCAAGTCAAAACATCTTCCCTGAGTGTAATTTAATTATGCGTATGTAAATTATGTCCCAACAGAGTTGATTTTTTAAAAAATGAACAACAAAATCCAATGTGATTTTTTTTTAACTTTAGAGGTTAGAGAATTGGCTTGGTGGTTAAGAGTATGAAGTCATAAAGCCTGGTGTGGTGGCACATACCTATAATCCCAAAATTAGAAGTTCAAGACCAGCTTGAGCTACACGAAACATTTCTTTAAAAAAAAAAAAAGCCAAGACTTATTAGGAAAAGGAACAATTTCAGGTCTTGAAATAGAAAATGTAAGAGAAGCTCAGGCCACAAGGAAGTAGTTAAAGACTAAAAGGGGGTGTTCAAAGGGCATAAGATACAGCTTGAAAGGGTCTCGTGGGCCAAATTTGGGATAATTTGAGCATCAAAATAATGGTTGCAATTGATTATAAAACACTGACTGAGGAAAGCCCCATGGGTCCACAGTCACGGTCACAGAGAAGGATTCATCTCCCACCATTAGGAGCAATTATTACGCTAACCCTTTTCTGTAAAAACTGCTCATTACAGTGCCTTGTTAAGAACTATCAGCTAGCAAGAGAATAGCCATCTTGCAACTACTGAAATGGTTCAGCAGTGGTCACCGACGGCTGCACGGTCCCAAATCAGCCCCTGGTGGTATGCACACTCACGGTAAAGGGCAAAGCAAATCGTCCAGTGGGGACAGCAGAGAGGGATCCGGTGGGTTGGCTAGCACCTGGCATTGCCTGTCAACTGCTTAAACAAAATCAATGGGACCTGAAATTATTCAGACCTGATTTCCAGAGAACACAGGGCCAAGTTCAACAATATGAGAAGAAAACAGCTACACCTGCATGTGGCATTTAACACACACACACCCCCAACAGAAAGTTACTGAAGACTCTGGAAGACACCTACAGAAACCTGAATGTAGGTGAGACCACATATGGGAATTAGTTTAAACTTCCCTGAGTAGACAGGAGTGTTGTTGTGTAGAGCAACATATCTGTTCCTGAGCTCCATGTTGAGCTTTTAAGGGTGAGGTCCTTCTTCCAACTTTTACATGTATCTAAATTTTTGTCATAATAAAAAGGCCGATAGTTCAGCTGGCAAAGTTATTAACCACACAACAATGAGGACCTAAGTTCATCCCCAGGGCCCAGTTGTAGAGACACACAAATACACACATGCAATCCCAGCCCTGGGGAGGTACAGACATACATGTGGGGATGGCTGCCCATCCAGACCAGCATACTGGCAAACCCTAGGCCAGTGAGAGAGACCCTGTTTCAAAACATAAGATGGGTGGCTCCTGAGGAAAGGGAGCCAGAGGCTGACCT
This sequence comes from Dicrostonyx torquatus, assembly GCA_028555095.1. Lineage (NCBI taxonomy): Eukaryota > Metazoa > Chordata > Mammalia > Rodentia > Cricetidae > Dicrostonyx > Dicrostonyx torquatus. Next base: position 6,037,484 of record JAQHUG010000055.1, on the reverse strand, counting down.
CTGGCTTTCAGATACTGTACACACACAGGAAAATGTATACACACAGAAATCCTAATGTTTAAGTCACCCAGTTTGGGGTACCTTGCTGTGCTCGCCCTAATCAACTGGACAATAATGAGAGAAATGGTTATCTGAAGGGCCCTGAATCTCTTGAAACCAATTCACTTCCTTTTGTGCCGATTAGCCAGCCACACTGGACTGTGAAGTTGAGCTCCCACCATCCGGATAAGAGGCAGTCACCACCTACATTGGGGGAAAAGACAGAAGCCATTTTGGTGAGTGTGTTTGCTAAACCAGTCTGGGTTCTAGCACACCCCTTTTGCAAAAAGAAATCACCTTGCTAAATTACTTGAGCTCTGTCTGTGTGTTCTTTTGTTCAGCATCAAGAGTATTCTTTTCTCAACAAGAAAGAATTGCAGGTCAAAGCAGAAAACTGGCCCCTGACACAAATGGAGGGACAGTCTCAGCTCCCTTGTGACAACATCCACCCACTGGTACAGACTACCACAAGTCTCCAGGATACTACTAGTGTGGTGTGCAGTGTGGGTGGGAGCTGAGACAGCTACTCCAGCAGGATGCCAACACGTCTGCTACTTTAGCTGGGGAGTGACCCAACTTCTGCAATTACAGACTCCCTTCGTGTACCCACAGGACTCCTCTGAGAGCCAGACATGTCTGGGGACATCCCTAGCAGCCTGGGAGGAATCCTGGGAGAGACACTTAAAAGACACCAATCTGTCTGCTGTTGAGTGATCAGACAGCATCAGATTTCTACCACTGCAGTGCAATGTTTCAGACACAAGTCATTTCTTCTTGAAATAAAAGAAGCATTCTCGCACTTATCACTGGATCTCTCTTTAATGCCATGAGAGTTCTACCTTTGGAGAATGGAAGAAAATAAAGATAAAACTGGTAAGGACAACACAGAAGTGAGGCCCTGTTTTCTCACATCACTGGGACATTCTGAGAGACTCTGGGAAGGCAACTGATGGGGAGGGTCTTGCAGATCCCCTAGGTGGCCTTCCTACCTGATATTTAAAGGCACTAAGCCCATCTGGGAAAAGCTTGCTCCAAGAGTATGTGGCCGTTTGTGCAGCCCAAGTGCCCCAGGGATACAAGATCACCTCCCATGAAGAAGGGCTGCTCCATGGCACCGAAGAGGGCAGAAGCCACTGCATAGGCAATTCTGCATGAGGGGAACCTGCACACAGATCACAAGCTCACTTCCAGGGCAGAACGGTACTGTCCCCACACCCCTCACATAGTAAGGCTCCTCTCAGTAGCCTATCCCTCTTGATAAGTCCGATTTTTCCAAGAATACCAAAGCACTTCATTTAGGGCTTATTTTTAGATCTTAAATGCCCCCCCACACACAAAGGCCTGGGTATTGAAGCTTGGTCTCAGAACAATGTTACTGGGGAAATAGGTAGATGTTTAACAGGTGGTGCCTAGTAAAAGGTCATACCCTGGGGGTGGGGATGGAGACTCCCTCTTTCTTCTGTGTAGTCAGGCTCTCAACAAACTCCCACAGACCCTGAGCAATGGGTTCAGCCAATAGTGGGCTAACACTTCCAACTGCCAATCAAGATAATGCTTTCCTTGGCTATTTGTTACAGTGGCAGAAAGCTGACTAACACCCTCAACTCCAAACTCACACTGGCGCTGAAAAGCGGTCAGCCTTCATGAGAACATTTGACAAACTTCAGACAGCTCTGCAGTGACAGGACTGCCCAGGGATCCACACTAAACCTCTCCCTTGTCCTCTCCTGGGAACTGCAGGGTGGTTACCTGCTCCTCCAAGGCTACATGCTGGGTTGTCCACCCTTCCTCTACAGAGAGGCTACAATGATATCCTCCAACCGAGGATCATGGACCACCTTAATCCTCTAATCACTTTCAGTGTTGCCCAATTTCCCCAGACGCCTGCCTGGAGTCTACAGGAGAAGGTCCCCTTTCTGTGGAACTCAACACCAAACCACGACACACTGCTGTTTAGCAGTGCTCAGGGGTCTCATTATTTGGTCCTGAGGTAACTGAAGAAGGACCATGCCCCTTGCAGGTCTACAGCCACATAGGTAAAGCATTTGCTTTTGGCTTCATGAAGCATTCCCCAAAACATCTAACTCATGACCAGACAGTTTTCCCCAACTGCCCAGCACCCAAACCATGTGACATGTGCAGTCTGGTCCAAGCATCCTGGCACTCGCAGTCTGGAAACATGCATAAATAAGAGTCAAATCAGCTCTATCCAGTCCTTTCCATGGTCCTCATTGTTCCCAAAGCTTTCCCTGGTGTGTCTCAGCTTCCACACACCTGCTAGCTCTTGGTCATCCTCTTTAGCATTCTGGTCGATCACAACCAAACCACACCCCTCACCTTTCCCTGGAGCCCCCTAAACAAACACATTCTTCCTGCTCCCTCCCATGTGTCCTCACTCTCACCCACACCAGAAGACTGGGTCCTACATTCTTCCTCTTCCCCGTCTGCTCACCCCACCAACAGCACCTGGGACATCAACCTCTATAAAGGCAGCTGAAACCACCTGCCCATCCCCACTGCTACTAATACAATCAACGGAGTCGCTGGCTATAGCTGGACTCTTAACCAGTCGTGGGCATCCTAATGGTCCACCCACCACCCTGCCACCTTCCATTCCTGTTCATGCTCTAGACTTTCAAAAGCTCTTCCAGAAAACACCCTAACACTGTAGGCCTGGATGTCAACAGAGCTATTCCCCCAGCAGGGCACCTTCCACCTTTCCCATTCTCTTTCAAGCCTTTTCCTTCCCTCTCCCACCAGTTATTTCTCTAGGAGGCATCTCTGTCCATCTGCGCTTTCAGATCAAGCCACTGACTCGACACAACCGTTCTCTGGAGTGGGACTGAAGGCATAATGAGCTTTCGAAGGAGTTCAGCTTCCACGTGACAGATTACCTCATCAGTCTCTTTTGTGTATAAAGTGAGACAAGAATCACCTACTTTGTGGGAAGGGAGGTCACTAAATAACATGAGAAATGCCTGGCAAAGATGGCAGCATTTGCTGCAGAGGAAACATGAGCAAAATCTTAGAGGTCACCTTGAACAAGATTCATCCAAGGTTGCTAAAGGGAGCCTGCCATGAGAAAGGCAAGTGCCTGCTGGGTCTAGCAGAGGAGAAGTGGGGGTAGGTGTTCTGGCAGTGCCCACCCAAATGTCCCCTCGACACCCTATTGCTGGGAAGCGCAGCGTGCTGAGTCTTTCTCCCTTCTTCCTCATTTTTTGGCTGGAATCCGCGCCATCTGTGAAATTACACTGCAGAGGCCAGGTTCCCGATGATTTCAATAAGACCTCAGGGAGTCAGAGCTAAACATATGTCTCACAAAAACATAAAGTGATTCATACGCTTTCATCTATTAATTGGGAAAGCAGGCTTTTTTATCAATGTCTAAATTTTTACTAACAGTGAGAGAAATGTTGTGTTCTTTCCATGATGAGTGGCACAATGACATCATCAGACATGTGGGGCTTCTCTGGATGATGTATGGAGTGACATATGAGCCTCAGAGAGTAAAGCGAGTGATGGATTTTAAATAGAAATATAGGTTGAGCCAGGCGGTGGTGGCGCTCGCCTTTAATCCCAGCACTTAGGAGGCAGAGGCAGGCGGATCTTTGTTAGTTCAAGACCAGCCTGGTCTACAAGAGCCAGTTCCAGGACAGGTTCCAAAGCTACAGAGAAACCCTGTCTCGAAAAAAAAAGAAAAAAGAAAAAAGAAAAAAATATAGGATGAATGTATGAATTCTGTAGACTTGGTAAATGATTAATGTTAACTCAGAGTCTTAAAACCAGACATTTGCTTTCTCAAAGGCTAGAAATCTGAAATCAGGGAGCTATTAGGGTCATGTTCCTGTCTTTCTGGACAATCCCTAGCTCCTGGTGGCCCTCTGTAAGACTTGATGTTCCATGGGTGTGGCTGTACCTTCTGTGGTGGCATCACCTTCCACTCTGTGTCCATTACACGGATGTACTGCGGGCAAGAGGCACACCGCAGTGCATAGGTCAGAGAAGCTGGGGGAGGATCTCTCCTTCCACCATGTGGTTTATAGGCATCTAACTCGGGTCAAGTTTGTCAGCAGATGCTTTTAACCCCGAGTTATCTTGTCAGCCCTCTTTGCCTTGTAAAAACACCAGTCATTGAACTTAGTGCCCAGTCTAATTCATTTTAACTGATCATATCAGCAAAGACCTTCTCATGAAATTAGGTCACACGTTCTGAGCCACCAGGTAGATATGAAGTTGGACGTGGGTGACCCCTCAAGCCCACTATAGTGACAGTGGAGGAAAACCTGAGAAATTGCTATAGTCATCAAAGCTAAAAGAGCCACACAGGCTTTGTACTGCTATCAAATGCTTTTTCTCTCTGAAACCAATCTTAAAGGACCACTGGTGGCTCCCAGGAATGGGACTCAGAGAAGGGGCTAATGAGTGATGAGGGATGTCCATCATGCATGGGATGCAGGACTGGAGATGAACTCCATCAATTCATGCTCCCTGATTTGTCCACTTTACAAATGAAGAAATAGACTCTCAAGGGTTCAAGGCAGACCTCTATCTAGCAGAAAAATCAGAGTTAGAAGTCAAGTCTTCCTAAGCCAAACCAGAGAAGCAGCCCTGCTCACTGGTACCATGAGATGGGCAGCTTTCTCTCATTACCCACAAGCTAGCGCAGTGAGCAGACACTGAAAACTAGCTGAAACTACCTGAAAACAGGTGCGGCCTCTTGGAAAACCATTTTCTAATCCTGATTTAAAAAGCACAAAGCAAACAAACCAACCAGCCTTTCAGGAACATTAGCCACACCCCTACCACCATGCAGGAAGAGTTCAGAATGGCTTCACCTAGCTGTAAGTGACAGTGTGGACAACATGGAGGCACCGAGACAAGGAGAAAGACAGTCCATGGTCCCATTGTGCACAGAGTCCTGCCCAGGCAGGGAGCTTCTGAGACAAGGTGCCTGTGTCTGGGTCCACAGGGAGAGGGGACAAGGCCAGGCCGAATGGCAGTGTTGATCACTTCCTGAACAGTGAAGGCACCATGAGAGCTGTAAAATACAAGGCTTTATGCTTGTGGAGGGACATACCAGTGAATTCCGTGCATTTTTCCAGGGAAGATGACTTCCTACTTTGCCTTGGTTGGCAAGATGTTCAATCTCAACAAATAAGCCATTTCTAAGAATTTGGAACATTGCTTTCCCTTGTCTATATCGGGTTTGCCTATTTCCCATGGTCCGTTTACAATTCATTTTATGTCATGTGGGAATCCTTATTAAAAGGAGGTAGAGAACTGGAGAGATGGCCCAAGGGTTTTGTAAAAGCACTTACTGTGCACGTATGGGGACCTGAATTCAAATCCCCATGACCCATGTAAAAGCCAGCTGTGCAGTGTAGTGTTAGCATCTGTAATCACAGTGCTCCTACAGGAAGATGGGAGGCAGTGACAGGAGAGCCCGTGGACGCCTAAGAGACGGCTACCCTAGAGAACACAGCTACCCTAGCTGACACAGCCCAGCAGACAGACAACAGGAACCTTCTCAAACAAGGTGGAAGGTGAGGACCAACATCCAGGGTTGACCTGACTTACACACACACTCACAGACAGATAGCAGACATAAAAGGAAATAGAATATAAAGTGATAAGCATGCTATCAGGTATATTGGCTAATGTCTATATGCAGGGTTCTGGGTCTAAAAGATGTAATCCTATCACGTGGAACTAAGTTAGACACCTCACACATGGTCTTTTTCAAAGAGGTTCAAACACCCAGCACTGAAAATCAAATCCTTCCATCCTTTCTATAGACTCACATGCAAACACCCTGGTCACCCGAAAGCTTCAGGCAACACTGAGAGCAAGCCAAACAAACACTGAGATCTCCAAATGCAGAGTGTGGCGGGGGGGGGGGGGGGAATAACCAACCCCAGACTTATCTTTTAGCTGTTTCTTATGAAAGTAACACTCACTGAGGCCACAGGAGAGAAACTGACGGCATCCCTGAGGCATCAGGAGTCACGTGCTCCCTGGTGGAATGCAGACCTGATGAACAGTCACCTCAACAAGATGGCCTCTAACTAGGGCAAAGGTGAGTCTTATTGTATCGGCTGCCATAACAAAATGCCAGGGACTAACTGGGTGGATCGCACGACAGGCATTTCTCACCCTTCTGGGAGCTGAAGTCCAGATAAGAACACTCTCCCTGGCACCCAGACAGCTGCCTGCCATCTTCCTGTCCTCACATGGCCTTTACCTGTGTATGCGCACAGGACCATACAGGTGAGAGGGAACCCTCTCTCTTGCTCTTTTTATAAGGAAACCAGTCTTCACTGTCTCACCTCTTATGAAACCAGTCCAACCATTCTTGTAGCCTCATTTGACCTAACCTCTAAAAGCCCCACCTCAAACATACATCAGAGCTTACAGACCCTCCACATAAATTTTGGAAGGACACAATTTGGCCCATAGCACCAGTACGCACATACACAATGGCCACCAGTGAGGCACTTACTATGTCTACGGCTGTGCGGGGACTGGACTACTATGTCACTCTTTAAACATCCATGGGAGAGAATCATTATCCCGCATCACAGACACAAATGCAAAACAACCATCTTGCTCAAGGACGCAGTTACCACGGGGCCAAGGATTCAGACTTCGATCTGGGACTCAAATGTCTGCCTGCCGCACACTCATCGGCGATGCTCTTTAGTCTGTTAGTGGCGTGTGACAAAGCATGTCACAGACTGATCAGCCAATGGTCAACGTCAAAGCTCCAGAGAATTTAAGACTGGAAACAGATTAGAGATGGGCTCTACATGGGGCCCACAGGACAGACATGACCTGGACAGACAGAATGGAGAGTGAGGACAGGCCTAGGAAAGCCATGTAAACATGGCAGAGCCAGGCTCCACCTGCCTACTTCAGTGACTCCTACGGAGAAACAAGAATCAAGGCAGAACACAGAATGGGGAGGATGGAGGAGAAAGGGGACAGGAGTAGAAGGGTCCTGCTGATGACATAGCCAACTCTGCCACACGGGTATAGCTTGAAGCATCAGTGTAAGATCTCAGCAAATCCGCCATGGAAGCCTCGCACAAGAGACCCCAGCGCGACCCGAGCTGAGGCACTTGTCCAAGCAAAGTTCTTCCCAATGATACAATTTTATAAAATAAGATTTCTTTTTCCAATTTATAACCCCCCCCAAAAAAAAATATGTTCTGGTATTGCTTTTTCAAAAATGAGAGACAGAAATGCATTCTCATAAATGAGGAAACTGTTACCGTAAGAAAATGACAGAGCTGTGAAACCCACTAATATATTTTTCAATCGGGAGACTGTGTTCAGGGATTTTCTCTAAGCTGCTTTTTTTTTTCTTTTTCCTTTTTGAGGAGGAAAAAAAAGAGGAAATCCCAAAACACCAAGCAGACAATTTGCTTTTTCTTCAAACTGACAAGTGGTATCATTTTGTATTAGGTAGAGAATTCTTATTATTGAATGTACCTTTATTCTAGGGGGAAAGCCTAGCAAAATAAAACACCAGGTATTAAAGAAAATAAAAATGGTCCAAAGAAGCGCCAGAGTAATTGAATCAGTTCCTATGACCAAATCTCTAGAAACCGCCTGAGTCCTGGGCCTTTGGCAGGTTCAAGAGGTGACACCTGAAGGCTGTGAGCCAGCCCAGGGGAGGAAGCGGGCCCTCTCACAATCCAGAGCTCGGGAGTCCCTGTACTCACTACTTCAGACACTTCCCAAAGGCTGAGCTGAAGTAGCCTCTGCTTCCAGAAAGTTCACTCCCCAGCCCTCAGGGTGAACAACGGATCCCAGCTGCCATATTCCAGGGGGTTGTATGTAGGAGATCGTACTGACTTATGTTCAGTCTTCTGGGGCACTTCTCCACAACTGAGGGGGAAAGAAAAAAAAACTCAAGAGAAAGAGATCATGAATGAAAAAAAAGAAGAAGTAACAAGAAGGACCTGACTGCTCCTAGGTATGGCAGAGGAGAGGGATTATTATAGGTATAAGGGAGAGAACAGCCAGAGGGGAATGCGACCAGGTCATGAGAGCAGAGAGAGATAGGGAGGGTAAGAAAGGGGCTGTTGACCAAGAGAAGCAGCCTGGGCTAAGAGGCTGGTGCAGCCAAAATGACTAAATTATATAGGGGCAGGGGAGCTGGGGAAGGGAGAGCCCAGCCCAGTCTCTGGGCTGGAGATTAGCCGAGAGGGTGGGGCATGCTGGCTGGGAGGACCGGTGACAGGTAGGGGACTAAGGAGTGCTGGGAGAAGCTGGAGGCTAGGTCAGCTTTGATATGTCAACAGGCATGCCAGTAGCCATTGGTCCTGGGCTTGAGACCTAACAAGGTCACACTGAACTTACCCCAGCTTCCCAGTACCAGCTCTGCCTGGGCCTTGCCTCTTCAAGGTAGGAATGAGCCCCGTCCTCCAAAGGCAGCCTGGGGTCCAGAGCACAAGTACCTCTCAGAAATAACAAGCTATTACTAAACTCAACAAAAGCGCCTTCAGATGACCAGTAAACTGAGGTCATGCAAACATTGTATCATCAAGAACAAAGTAGTCAATACATTCAAAACTCCAGAGGACTCCCGCCAGGCTCGCCACTCCGTACCAAGAGTCCATCTGACTCCGGCTTTCACAGTTGTGAAAGCTGGGTCTCATGACTTCATGCTCCCACCCAAAGGATAGTCTCTGGAAGATGCTCCCCCAAACCAGCACTGCCCTGACTCCACACAAGGCACATTTATTGAATTCACCTCTTCAGAGATGCCCGACAATTGAGTGCTCTCTGGAGTGCTAATGCAAGCCAATATCCAGGAAGCAAGGACCATCCCACAGGTTCAGTGCACTGACCTTGGACAGGAAAGCAGAGGCCCTGCAAGGGCGGCACTCAGTACTAGAGGACTACAGAGGTCAAAGCTTGGCCTAGAAGCACCCCAAAAGCAACCCAGGGCGTAGTGAGTACACAGTGAAAAGGCACCTTCCCAAGAATTCAGGGGACCTGGACTTTGGTGGGGTAATTTTCTTTGTTTTTAAAATAGGATAACTCCTTTTAAAAACTGCAAAACAAAACAAACAAACAAACAAAAACTATTCTCCCACTATCTTGCCCTTGAAAAAAAAAAAGTCTTTTAAAAATGCTGCTTTCACCAGGCGGTGGTGGCGCACACCTTTAATCCCAGCACTCGGGAGGCAGAGGCAGGAGGATCTTTGTGAGTTCGAGACCAGCCTGGTCTACAAGAGCTAGTTCCAGCGCAGGCTCCAAAGCCACAGAGAAACCCTGTCTCGAAAAAACAAACAAACAAAAAAAAAAAAAAACAAAAAAATTTTAAAAAAAATGCTTTCATTGAGGGAAAGCGAGGGAGGAACACAGAGGGGATGGTAGCGGGGGACAGGATAGGACATAGGAAGAAAGCATGCCAGCACACTGGAAAAATCACTTACAATAATGAAAGGGCAATTTAAGTGCTTGGCATATAAGCAAGGGTCCCAGACAAGGCTCCATGGCCAGACAACCACGCACCTTGCACCAGGTACAATGGAACCCTCCAGCCCTCCCTGCTCATCACCAGTGCCTGTGAAAAACATACCCAAGCCCTCTACCCCTCCCTCTATGGCTGTAAAGTCAGGTTCCAAATAAACTCCCTTGAGTAGACAGTGTGAAGAGTCTGATAAGATCTAAGCTCAGGAGACAGACCGGGGTCCAGACCCACATCTACCACCAGTCCCAGTGAAGCGACGAAGCCTGGGTCTCCTATCTACTGTGAAAGGACACGGCCCCACCGGCCTCAAGTCTAAGGACCTTTCCTGAAGGGGATTCTTTGTGCTGCCAGTCTTGGCAGAGGCAGGCACCCTTACCCTAACTACTGTATTTGCTTCCTAGGGCCACAGCCACAAAAGACTGCCAAGGCTGGGTATCAAGGCTACTCAGGTGTATTTTCTGACAGTTCTAGAAGCTTTCCCCTAACCTCCCATGGCATTCTCCCGTGTATCTGGGTGTCTCTCTACACACAAGTAGGGACCATCCCAATCCACTTAAGCTTGATTACATCTTCGAAGATCTATTTCCAAAGAAGGCCGCATTCACAGGACCAGAGACTTGGAAAGCAGTAAGTACATCTTGCTGAGGAACTCAACTTAGCGCTCAAGTCCCACTTAGGAAAATAAATGCAAAGCACCCTGGGAACGCCAGCAATGAGCTCACGTGACTAACCTCCCGCCTGAATATGTGATTTGTAATCCCATGTGACTGCCTCCAAAATGCTGAGAATATGCATCGCTCATGATCTGCCATGGCCCAGAGGCACAGGACTTGCCCACCTGACATTTGTGGAGCTCCCCCAACAAGCCTCCACCCCTCCATACCAGGGCAATAGACAGCAGAAGGCATATCAGCCAAGGATTTCACACAGCGGGGAGATGAGCCAGAATTGCCTTCAGAAAACTCAAGGTAGGTAACAGCCACCTGGCAGTCAACCACACCTGCAGAGACCACAAGCCTGTCCTCACAGAGGCAGGGAGGAGAGACTGACAGCTACCAAGGACAACCTGACAATTCAGAGGTCTAACCTGCCTAGACCAGGAACTTTTGGAGGCCGAACTTCATCTAGCGTGCCTCAGACCTGTGATAAGGGAGACACCACTAAGAAGTATAGAGAAAGTGGAGGGAGCAGAAATGACAAACATCACAGCTGTTGGTCGATGTACGGGCCTATAATATCTGGCCAGATGTGTGTGCATACTAAGGTGCCCGCATGGTGACAGCTGGCCTTAGAACTCCAGTAGGATAAAGGGAAGGTACTTGATGTCTCTACCCTTATCGAAGCCCTTGAGAGTCCCTTAAGACTTTGAGTTCAGAAGAGCTGGCTCCCACGTCCCAACTGAACAACACAGGCAACGGGAGAGCAAGCTAGCCCCAAGGACTAGTCCAAGATCAGTGAGGTAGCTGGTCCCACCGAGTCTCCTGATACTGGGCCAGCACACTGAGTCGCCATACTTTCCCTCTCATCGGCCTGAGCGAAGACCCAGAGGCGGCAGTCATTCCCTTACCCTCCTAGAGCACGCCCCAAGGAGCAGGACAGGCTACCTTACACAACCACTACCTCCAAGTGGGCTCTCCTACCAGGCTGGAGCTCTCTTGAGGCAGGGTCTACACCCTCATCTTCCTCCGCTGGGCCTGATATCAGCCTCTTCGGGCTGAATGAATGAATGAATGAATTCCAAGAGTATCACTTAGGAGTGATGCCAGTACTATTACTTATTAATCTCATTTCAGGGAAGAAATCTTCTCAAATGTATCTCTACAGATGGAGGAAATCCTTAAAAATACACCAGAGACCAAAAGTAATGAACACAGACTTCATAAAAACAGATATTTAGGTAGAATTTAAAAACAACAACAGACAATAAAATGCTTCCATGGGTCACACTTGCCTTACCTTCTGAGAAACTTTAGAACTCTCCGCCTAATACCAGAAGAAACAAACATGCCCTATGCTCACAGGAAGGACCTAAGTGCCAATTCACAGGTGACATGACACTACATACAGACTCGGCCAAAGACTAACCTTCCAGGACATTCTGCACAATTAGTGAAACAATCACACAAGTTTGAGCAGTCTCAGAGGTCACAGCAGAAATGATAAATCACTTTAAAAAAAAAAGTACATTTGACAATTCCATGAAAAGACATACAAAGAAAAACAAAGCACAGAGAAATATCATAAGGTCATGTCCTTTCTCAGTTAATCAGAGTCCTTAAAGAAAGGCAGTGAAGAAAGGATCAGACTGAGCAGGTGAGCAGGTCCTGTGCACTGCTGTGCAGGTGTTTAGCATCTGCTTTTTCCCCACAGACATTGACTCTGCATCTGCTGACCCACACGACCCTCCAGGATCCCAGCAAAGCTTCACTACAGCCCTCCAGAGAACGTCATCGGCCAAGGTCATCGGCCAAGAGCGTTTGCTGCACACCAGTTCACTCTAACGGGCAGACATAAGAAACTGGCACGCGGAAGGGCCAGTTCTGCATGCCATCATCTGCACTGTCTCTTCTCTCCCAACCCAGAAAAATCTCTCACAGCAGCACGCGCAGTGCTGAGTCTTCTCGCTGCTGCTGGGGCAGCAATGGAAGCAAGAGGGAGAAAGGAAAGTGTCTGTCGGCCATCAGAGATGGAAAAGGCAGGTAATTTGGGCAGATCAGAGGCAATGGTGTTTTAAGAAAAGAATCAGAAGCAATGTTCTGTGTAGGGGAAGCACACTCCTTCAGCGCCCTCCATCCCCAACGTGACAGTCAATGCTCAAGTGTTCCAGAGCTCAACTTAGGTTCTTAAAATGCCCAAATTAACTGCTGTGGTTTCTCCGTGATGTCATATTTCATGAGGACCTACCATTTGCCAGGTTTCATACTTGGTCTTGTACACAAGAGGGACCCAAACCAGATGTATTTCCTACCCTCAGTCTCGGGTGGGGAGAGAAGTACCAAGAAGGAACAGAAAACTCACTGCAAAATGATGGACAGGCTGCACGGGAGCGATTAAATCAGGTATGGGAGACAAGAACTGGAGTGCTGGCCCAGCAGTTGAGAGCACTTGCTGCTCTTGCAGAAGACCTGAGTTCAGTTCCCAGTACCTACAGGGATTCACAAAAGCCTGTAACTCCAGTTCCAAGGAATTCAACAGTCTCTTCTAACTTCCGGACATCCACACGCAGACGCACTTACATACATACACACGTACACACAAATAAAAATAAAATGAACCTTAAATAAACTGGGTCTAAGCAAGATGTGGCCGAGGTGTGGGGTCAGCTGAGTTTCCCAAGCAGAGACATGGCATCCAACGGGGAAAAGGGAGGGAGAGCGTACAGGCAGAAGAGTGTGTGCAGCCAGAAGTCAGTGTCTCTGCGGAGGCCTGATCACAGCAGAAGGCCTGGAAAGTCTAAAGGACTGGGAAAGACATGCAGGAAGCTAAGTTTCCTTCAAGGGCTAGGGGCAAGAAAGGAGCACTGACCAGCAAGAGATCAAGAGGCTCATCCATCAAATGCCACAGAAGAACTTTGCATTGAGAATTTTGTGCTTGTTAAACAATCGCGTACATTCTAACACTAAGCTTTTGTGTCATAAACAGGAATGGAGGTGGGTGTTGCAGGCTACATGTGTCTTTAAGTCCCCTAGTGGTATAGATGCATGTGACACAGGGACAGGATGTCTCTGATTTGCTGTAAAATAATCTATGATGCTGAGGAGGGGTGGGAGACTGAACAAAACCACATAGCTTATAACTGATAATACATATGATACTTGCATTAATCCTTTGAGAGTTACACTGTACATTACAGCTCCCTGTACATCATTAAAATCTTACCTAATATGCCAGGCGGTGGTGGCGCATGCCTTTAATCCCAGCACTCAGAAGGCAGAGGCAGGTGGATCTTTTTGAGTTCGAGACCAGCCTGGTCTACAAAAGCTTGTTCCAGGACAGGCTCCAAAGCTACAGAGAAACCCTGTCTCAAAAAACAAAAAACGAAAAACAAAATCTTACCTAATTAAAGCAGAATGACAGAACTTGGAACCCCTGAAGCTTCTCCTTGTTCTACAAACTTCGGCATAATCACTTGAGGGGCTTATAAGACAGATCACTAGGGCAGGGAGTGGTTACTGCACAAGCATAAGGGCGCACGTTCAGTCCCATAGCACCCATGTTGAAAATGGGATAGGACAGATTCAACACAATGCCCATCAAAATCCC
>JAQHUG010000055.1:5996819-6021327 GCA_028555095.1 Dicrostonyx torquatus | reverse complement strand
ATCTGGATGGGAGAAGAGGTGGAGAGAGACTGGAGGGAGTGGAGGCAGGAGAGGAGACTGATCAAGATGTGCTGTGTGGGAGAAAAATCCATTTTCAATAGAAGGAAAATAGCTTACAGAAAAGAGAGAGAGAGAGAGAGAGAGAGAGAGAGAGAGAGAGAGAGAGAGAGAGAGAGAGAAGAAATCTGGTCCATACCAGTTAACTCTATAGGACAGCAACATTCAGGGCAGCTGTGGTCTTTTTCTCCATGCATTCCTGGGCAATAGAAACTGTTGATGGAGAAGCAGCTAAGGCACCAGGGAACCACCATTATGTTACCCTGCACTCAGGAATAGCCATGGGCTCCGCAATGAGCCGGTCCCCAGCCCTACTGCCTTCAGGATGGAGTCCGTCCCAGCTCCTCAGTACATCCTTCAAGAGACACTTTGGCCCCTTTCCCACAGGAACCATCTGCCTCAAAACTGAAGAAAGTCTCAGATGGTAGCCCAGAGCCTGGCCAAGTCATTGATGCTCTCGGAACCTCCAATTCCCTGTGTAAAAAGCCCGTGCTAGCTAATTTGCAGTTGCTGGGAAGCTGTGAGACCCTAAATACAAATGGCTCTCACCGTTCCAAAGAGCCCTCAACAAACCCTGTGGAGATTTCTGTTCCCAATGTCACACTCACTGTCATTTCCACCTCTAAGCCTAAGCCAATGCTGATGGCCTGAGGGACATCCTCCTTCTGTCACCAGCCCCAGCGCTGACCCTCAGAAGACAGCAGCTAATGCAGCCCCTACCGGGACACTGATGTCCAGGATGGGCCATTTGCTCCTCCAAAGTGCCAACCCACATAACTCTGGTCACTGGCCAACCCCTTGGCAATCGCCCAGTGCCTTCCCGGTCTGTTTTAATTTTCACCCAGTCTCGACTACCAGAGTTTTGTGAAATTTCTCTATCACTAGTCCCTGGCAGAGAATAATCAATCACTTTTCTCCCCATTTTTAAAACAGTATGATGACATGGGTTGGTACACAGTGGTCAAGACAATTACTCAATCTCTTGATCTGGAAAATTAGGACAATGTGTATTAAGACAGCTGGCACTTATTGCTCCCTGGATCAGGGGCCCTGAGTTCCCCGTGACTCTAGGACATTTGAGGGCAGCTGGCAGGAGGAAGGAGACACCAAAGAAAGCTGTGGTTGCTGGGGGACAGCCACTGCGGATCTACGTAAACGAGTGACAGAGAAGTGGCAGCATCATGGGCATGTGACTGAGTTTCCTTCCCAGGAGCTGTGATTAAACAATTGGAGGAAACGGGCTTGGGGAAGGGGGTCCACCTCACCTCACAATTCCAGGTCACAGTCCATCGTTACAGGGACCCCACAGTCAAGAGCACAGAGAGGACGCTGGGTGAGTGTTCAGTTAGCTTTCTCCTTTTCATCTAACCCCAGTCCCCAAGCCCAGGGAATGGCGCCACCCATAGTGGGTGAGTGTAATCAAGATAATCCAGACACATGCCCATAGGCAACCTGATCTAGACAGTCTATTCCTGGGGTTCTCTTCCCATGTGTTTCTCAATCCTGTCAAATCGGCCAGTAAATCTAACCATCATTATATGGTAAAGAAGCAGAAGGGGGTCTTGGGGCCATCCTAAAGTTCCCTGGTATGCTAATATCAACACCTGCCAAAGTCCTGAGCACTAATACCTCAGAGTGAATGCTCTGTTGTTGGTTGGTTTTGGAAATAAGGTCTTACTTTGTAGCCCAGGCTGGTCCTTGAACCTGATACCTACCTTAGCCTACAGAGTTGAAGGCTGGCATGACAGATGTGTGTCACCATATCAGGCCTCACTCTACGGAGCCCCAGAAATGCGGCCTTCCCAGCAGCCATCCTGAGTCCATAGACCTGCCCCTGTTCTGCCCAGGAGGAGAACAGGAAGTCTCAGTGGTATCTGAAATAACAAAGGCACCACACAAAGACGAGGGTGGGCACCCACTCACTGCACGCTGGGACAGAACCACTCATCACAGAGGCGGACACAGACATTCCAGTACAGCAGGACACAGGTGGGAGTTGGCAGATGTTGGGAACCACAGCGAGGAAGCCAGGAGGCCAGATCCCCAGAGAAAGGCAATGCAGAGTGTCTGTGTGGTCAAGAAGGACAGCAGTTCCAGCCACAAAACCTGAGGTGAGCTGTGTTGCCCTTGGGTTCTGGCCTGCTAGACTGATTATTATATCCCTGGGATAGAAGTTCTTTTACTTAAGCCAACTGAAGTGGCTCTCTTTCCACTGCAACCAAATATGCTCTGACTATAGCATTTTGTCAAAGCAAACAAAACCACTCCTCTAGGAAAACCCTCTTATAATCTATTTCAACTGACAGCAACTGCTTTTGTCTGATTTCAGCAACTACTTTTGGCTGATTTATTACAAGAGCACCCTTCCTCCAGAAGAGGAGAGGGCTGCGATCTCTCTTAAAGCTAGGCTAGTTTTCACACAAGTGGGGCTGGTCTGTGTAGCCTTTCATGGTGCATTTGAGCTCGTTTGGTCCGCTCACCCTCCACTCCAAGGAAAGCAAGGGAGCTACCACATCAGCTACTCCGTTGCTAAGACTACTGCTCACTTTCCATATCAACTGCAAGCTCGTTGCTATGGAGACACGTATACAAGAATAATCCTTCTCTGGCCAGGGAACTCACAGAAGTCTTGGAGTAGGGGATTTTGCTGAATGGGATGCTAAATAGGTGTGTACTAGAATGCATTTTCTCATATCAGAGATACAGGACTACTCTAGACACATCTAGAAGTTGCATCCTTACTGCAGAAAGCAAAGAGCTGAAACAGAGGTCTGACTTTTTTTTTCCTGATTGAGAGGTAATCCAGGAATTCACATTATCTATGCATTAATGAGTCCTTCAACTTCTCGCTGAGCTTAAAGTTCACATATCAAACTTTTGATATGATAACTATGTAGATATCTAAAAAACTATCGAGAGAGACAGGGAGAGTGGGGGAGTGAGAGACAGACAGACAGAGAGAGACAAAGACAGAGAGACATTGACTCTGGGCATGGCAATGTACGCCTTCAATCCTAGCACTCAGGATGCCGAGGCTGATGGGTTTCTGTGAGCTAGGGCTCCATGGTAAGACTATTTCTAACAACAAAACCCTACCTCAGATTGAACACTGTCAAATTCCTTCCTCCCCCACCTCCCCACCCAAGTGTGCCCCTATACCTGCGCCTACAGATTCTGATCTTGCAACAAGCCAGAACTGAGTGAGCACTCTGCTCCCATCCCTTTAAATGTCCAATTCCCCTGTTTCTAAATCGCTTCCTGAAGCCTTCTTGTTGCTCTTTGGACATCTCAGCTGTTCTCACCCCGGAGCCTTTGCAGGGTTTTAGCCCGCTTGTCATCCAACACATGCCCAGTCAGTTCCTCGGGAGAGTCTCTCCCACTCCCTCCTTCCTGCCCCCTTCTACTACACTAGCTTCTTCAGCTTCCCTCACCTGACACATACCCTGCTTGACCCACAACACGGAAGCACTGTCTACCACACACTCCTCATCTCCCACCCCATTCTGGGGACAGTCTAGGTCACCCGGTTAGTCGTCACCCAGCACCTGACAGTTCACAAGCATGAACCATTCCTGAACCATTGCTAAAATGAAGGAGGTTCTTTCCTTGGCAGACACAAAGCCTAATTTTCACTTTGCAAACTAAGTGTTCTTTGAGGTCCTCAGAGCTTAGCTGCAAACACTATCTATGGCCTTATATGACATCATCTACAGCTGATTCACCCGGCATCTCAGGACTTACACCAGAGTGTTGGGGGGGGGCTCTACATCCTGGCTCTGTGCCAGGCAGCCTGAAGTCAGCACTCACATGATCTGACCTTTCTTTCTAAAAACAGCACATACAAAGGTTCTGCTACCTGGGTGTCTTCCAGCTAATGACATTAGTTAAATCACTTAGAGGTCTTGTCCCTAGAGGAGGACAACCACAGCCTTCCAATAGACACTTCAAAGAGCTTCAGTAAGTGGAGGGGAACGCTGGACTAGAGCCCCTAGGGTCCAGAGGAGAGCCCACGCACCCTAGGAGCTAGCTCTAAGGGGAGAGAAGCATGAGCAGCCAGGAGCTCCCCCTGTATTTACTGCCTCCTGCTGAGTTCAAGGCACAGGTACTCAAACAAGCCCAGGCGGGAGAGCAAGCTCAGAATCAAAGGCTTCACTCTGTTCTAGAAACTGCCTGTAATCTCGTGGAGCAAACCATCAAGTTATTATTAAAGAACAACGTTAGGCTTGACTCCATCCTCAACAACTTCTTTGCTTTCCTTCTTAGCCATTCTGGCACACGTACCATTTTCACCTCTATCAGGTTACTGCTTATGAAGATATTCAACACAATTGAACCAGAATATCTTGACATAAAACTCTAGTTAACTGGACCATTTTAAAGAAACACTGGCGGGCGGTGGTGGCGCACGCCTTTAATCCCAGCACTCGGGAGGCAGAGGCAGGCGGATCTTTGTGAGTTCGAGACCAGCCTGGTCTACAAGAGCTAGTTCCAGCTCAGGCTCCAAAGCCACAGAGAAACCCTGTCTCGAAAAACCAAAAAAAAAAGAAACACTGGCGGCCAGGTGGTGGTGGTACGCGCCTTTAATCCCAGCACTTGGGAGGAAGAAGCAGGTGGATCTTTGTGCGTTCAAGGCCAGCTTGGTCTACAAGAGCTAGTTCCAGGTCAGGCTTCAAAAACTACAGAGAAACCCTGTTTCAAAAAACCAAAAAGAAAGAAAGAAAGAAACAAACACTGGCATCTTTAAGTTATCCTTGCACCTGCACCCTTCCACTATGTCCCCACTGTTATTTACAGAAACATCCAGCCGCTCTCTCCTTTCACGCTGACACTGTCCCAACACATCTCTTGTACAGAAGCATGAGTCTCAGTATCCAGACCTTGTGACAGACGATCCCATATGGCTTAGTAATAGAATCAATATGGGGGCGCGAGGCGGGGGAGACGGTCATAACAAAACTACATTTCCCAGCCTTCCTTGTAAAAGAGATCATGTGAGCAAATCATAGCCAATGAGATTTAAAAAGAAAAAAAAGGGAACATTATGGGAAAAGTCCCTAAAAACTGCTAATTTCACAGAACCCCCTTTGTCTTTCCCTTCATCTCTGTGCAAGCTGGTGCCGTCTTGGACCATGAAAGACTTGAACAGAAACCAGCAACGCACTAAAAATGACAGCCGGAGACTCATCCCTATGACAGAGGAACACTTGGCTAGCTTGCTTTAGTAGCATTTGCCTCTTCTCTAACAGCCATGCCTCGTCCTATCTGCTCCTATCACAGGGCACACTAGGGCTGCTCTGCTGACAACAGGAGCATTACTTCCTTCCTCCTGGATTATTAACTTGCCCATCATGTTTCCTGACCTCCTAAGGCCACGCTTCGCGAAGGAAAACCTCCCTGGCTGCCTTAGCCTGGTACCGATCAGGCACTGGTCCAGCAAGCTTCTGGGACTACCGGTGGCTTGTACATTTTGATTCCACATTCCGTCTCCTTGGAATGTTAGCGCCTACAACAAGAATCAAAAGCTCACTTTTTCCTCGGCCCTTCAACACCTCCAAATAATTTCTTCTGAAGATGCTACTAAGTGCAGGATACTAATGGCCTGTTATCATGAGGGTACAACTGGAATACATTCTGACGGTCTGAAAGAGGCCAGTGTGGGAGGAAATACAAAGGACTGACTAGTCAAGGTATTTATTATGCACCGAGAGAAATCACAAATAAATTAAAACTGGTGAAGCCAAACTGTCCAGAAACACAGTGGCAACGAGATGCACATTACAGTAGCAGCACGTGCTCCATTTTTCTGTCGGGTGTGTGTGTGTGTGTGTGTGTGTGTGTGTGTCTTGTTTGAAGACGGGGTTTCACGTACTCTAAGCTGCATCCAAGCAGGGCTGCTCTCCCTCCCAGGGCTGATCTTCCAGCCTGCACCTCCCAGGTGCTGGGCTTATGGGTGTGCACCCACAGCGCCTGGCCAACCTTAAAAGGGCTTTTAAATTTTCTGTTTCAAGTGTCAAAAGCAGTGGAACTTTCCATGAAGGCTACCACTGCCCGCCATCTTGCCAGCATTTGAATGAGCAGGACTTGTATGACAGAGTGGAAAGTCGGGTGGGCATGGCAGGGTGACAGAGCAAGTGCGCAGACTTCCAGCCCCGGCATCACATGAAATTTAAGACCACGGATTAATCTGAGCACTCATCACTTCTTTTGAAAGAAGCAAACCGCAGGCCTTTCAGGTGTGCTGGCCCTCCTATTACTTACTGTGAGAACTATCCTGCAGCTAAAATGATTTCAAAGGGAAACCCCAAGGCATTTTCGGCTTGACAGGGAAGGGTAGGAAAGCAATCTGTCGGCAGTCTGCTGAGGAGAAGCCTCAGACTTGAGAAAGCCTTGATTCTCCACCAGAAGTCAGAGATGCTGGTATACAGACTGATGAGGCCCTCGGTCCAAGATAGGCAAGTTTCCCAGGGGTGTTGCCAGACCCTCACAGGGGACATCAGGATCTTCCTGGTTAAAGGGAAATGGAGCACTGAAATGACAGATCAAGGGCTTTCCTGGAGAAGTTTCACTAGCTAAAAGGCTCTGTTCTGTAGGTAGAGTTCATAAGGCCAGGAACCCCTGTGAGCAGGGCTCACTATTGTCAGTAGCTGGGCACGCAGCAGGCTCCGAGACTACTGAGGATAGACACAATGAGCTTTGGACCCCACTTCCCTGTTTCCTGGCAACACAGAAAGAGGAGTATCAGCTTTGCCCCTCCTTAGGATTCAAAATACCATATGAAAAGATGGATTTGGGGGGGGGCTTTGTTGAGGCCCACTAAGGGAAAGCTACCTCCTCCAGGTCAAAAGAATGGATGTTGCCTCTGGCCCTGGACAGAAACATGACATTCCAAGCTGTCCCAAATATTACATACTATATAAACTCCTTTAAGAGGTAATCCAAGAGGGCCTGTCCATCACCTGTACAGGAGATCACGGGAAGCTGATTCAGCTGAAGACAAGCTAAGGCGATGGGAAGAATAATTACTCCCTTAAGATAACATGTGTGCCCAAGAAGCCCCTTCCCTGTCCAGCCGATTACCCAGACCTTCACTGCCAAGACTGCTCCTCTAAGTTCTACCCAAAGAGCCCAACATTTTCTTTTCCCTTTCTGTCTCTTCTTCAGAAATGTGTCAAAGTCCTAAACATTCTTTTTTTTTTTTTAAAGTTAAACATTTATTAGGGTTATGGGGCGCGGGGAAAGGAGGAAGGGGAGAAGAAGAGAGACAGAGAGAGAGAAGGATAAAGAGAGGAGACAGAGGAGAGACAGACAGAAGTGGGGGGGGGGAAGTGGGGAGAGAGACAGAACCTGCCTCTCCGAGAGGAAAACAGGAAAGAGCAGTCCTAAACATTCTTGCCCTGAGTTTGGATTTTCTTTCTCTCTCTTCCCCGTGTAGCTGCTGAGCCTGCCTACTTACTTACTTGGACTCTAATTCACAAGGCATGCCTATCGCTCTTCTCCTATCCATCTCCTGCCCCCAGCAGCTACCATGATATACAACTTCCCTGTCCTGTTCTTATCCTCTCGAACGCTAATAAAACTACCCTTGAGCTTCCTTCTAAGATGGTGTTTTCTAAAGCCCCTAGGGGTTGAACCTAGAATTTCATGCATGATGGTCAAGTGCTCTAATACTGAGCTTCAACCCCCAGGGGCTAAATTATTTTACTCGTGAGGCTAATAACTCACAAAAGGTACAATTCCCCTGTAATAACAACACAGTTCACTTTATACCTCTAGAGTTATGAACTACAAAAAGGAAAACTGAGGACTTGGATGGATGGATGGATGGATGGATGGATGGATGGATGGATGGATGGACGGACGGACAAGCAAGCAGACAAACAGCTAGACTTGAGAGGGCAAACAGGTAGGTATGTGTTCTCACGTGCTATACAAAGGATGAAGAAAGAGTCCATCCACAAGAACAGGGAACGGAAGGAACATATGGACAGGATCAGCCAGGAGACACGGCCAACAGGGGTACAATGATTTGGAGGGACCGCAGAGGATGCTAGTCTGAAGATTCCATCAGCGGATGGGGAACTGTCTCAGCAATTAAGAGCACTGGCTGCTCTTCTGGGAAACTTAGGTTTGATTTCCAGCGCCCACATGGTGCCTCACCTCTATCTTTAAGTCAAGTTTCAAGGGGATCCAGCGACTCCTTCTGACCTTCAAGGCACCAGGCATGCCTATGGTGCACAGACACGTGTGCAGACAAAACACTATGCACATAAAATAATAATAAAATGTTTATATAAAGAAAACAAGGAAAGATTTCTGTGAAATAGCTAGAAAGGGGTGGCAGCCTTGGAAGCAAATGAAGACCGATCTCTCCCTCACGGTCTGCTTGGACTTGCCTCTTGTCACCCAGGAAAACATTGAAACTGCCCCTTCCATGCCAGGAGCCCGCAAGAATGAAATACTATGGCCCCAGGTGGAGACACGACTTTCAGATCTGCTCCAAAGAGTACAGCAGAGCATTATATATTATTATCCCCTCCAGTCCTAGTTTGTTTTCCATTGCTGTGATAAACACTAAAATCAAAGCAACCTGGGGAGGGAGGGGCATCTGACTTATAGGTCATAGGTCCTCATGAGGGAAGCCGAGGCAGGAGCTGAATCAGAGCACACGGAGGGATGTTGCTTACGGCCTGCTCCTCCTGGCTTGCTCATGGTTGAGATCTTATACAGCCCAGGACCACCTGCCCGAGGACGGCACTGACCACAGTAGGCTGGACCACTCACATCAAATCAGCGATCAAGAAAATGCCCCAAAAGGCTTGCTAACAAGAGAATCTTTCTTAATGGGGACGTTTTTCTCAGCTATCACACCCTCTTCTCAGGTAACTTCAGCTTGTGCCAAGTTGACTAAAGAAAACTAACACACCTAAGCTGGCTACCAGACATGTCAGTCACCTGACCAGGCCTCCCCTACTCCACCCACACCCCCAGCGGAGCTGATTCACCTGAAGATATGCCAAGGCCAGGGGAAGAATAATTACTCCTTTGATGGAATACCATATTAACCCTTACTAGAAGGCCTCGCTCATACAGTTGTCCAGAGGTCCTACCATGGCCTGCCTGCTTCTGAGCTCTAACTTCACCTTCTTCCAATTTCAGAAACTAACCATGCTTTCCCTGAGGTCACTGATAGACCACTCCTCCTCCTTCACAAACAGCTTTGGACCCCAACTCTTGTCACCCTGCCGAGGAAGACTTTAAATAGAGGGAAAGTATCACAATCTCTAAAGAGAATCTGAAAGTATCCTTTAAAACTTGCCAGGTACCCAGAGAGAAAGAGGCACCACAACTGCAGCTTCTACAGCTTTCAAATACCATACGAGGGCTGTGCGGTGGCACGCGGCTTCCACCCTGGCACTAGGGAGGCAGAGCTCTCAGAGTTACATGGTAAGATCCTGTCTCAAAACAGAAGTCACTTTAAAAAAATATATGGCAGGGAGGATGATAGAGATATGAAGGTTTTGGTCAGGGCCGTTAATATTTCCTCCAGTGTGGCTAGACTTCACAGGGTCTACGTTTTCTTTCCCTATTTTTTTAATCTACTCTGTCCCATGACTTAATATCCAAAAGAAGAGCTCTCACTTGGTGTGATAGTCCAAACTACCTAAAAGATCCCTAGGCTCCGGTGTGGCAGAGGCAATCTGGGAAAGAACAAAGACATAGTATTGTCCCTTAAGAGTTAACCCAAATGGGGGTTGGAGAGATGACGCCAGAGAACAAATACCGCTCTTGCGGAGTTTGGTTACCAGAATCTTTATCAGGTAGCTCACAAGTGTCTGCAGCTCCAACTCTGGAAATCAGATGTTGGGCTCCTCCAACATCCGCGGTCATACGCACACACTCACAGACATAATTAAAAATAATGTAGTCAGATGTGGTGGCACACATCTTTAAGGCCAGTCAGGGCTAGACAGTAAGACGAATGGATGGACGGATGGACAGACACACACAGACACACGCGCGCTTAACTGAAATTGGGCCTGTCAATCGCCTAGGAAGACACACCCACCAGGAACACCATCAGACACTAAGAAATAGCATAGTCTACCTCAACCCATAATACACCAGATTTCATAAATGAGTCTGACTGGTCTTGGAGTAAATAAGTATATTCAATTATCTTCTAAAAGTGCACTATCATCCATCTATTCAGCACAACGGTCTCTCTGGCTATTGTCCACTCTAATCCCTATGTGATGGCACCTTTGGTCAGTGTCCACTCTCAACTCCTGAGGGTACCCCACTTTACTCTGAAATAAATTCTACCTATCTTCTACACTATACTCAGCACCTATCATCTGAACTCAGTAGAGAGCTCATGGACCAGGGAGCTGAGGAGGGTCCTGAGCAAAAATGGTCCATTCACAAGCCAAAATCTCCATCAGACAGCCGACGGGAAATAGCAGCCCCTCACAGGCACTGATGGGCCATCACTGGCCCCAGAAGCATCTCCCACACCTCCTCACATTTCTCCGTATCCCAGTGGACATTGAGGCTAATGCATCAGGGCCAGTCCATGCTGTCCTCCAAAGAGCACTGTGAGCAAAGAAGAAGGCTAGACATGGCATGGCAAGGGAGGGCAAAGGCAGAACTGGGCACTCTTCCTCCTAACGGGATCACTAGTTAACCAGTGTCACAGGAAACAGAAATGCGTTCCAGGACAGCCAGGGCATTCTATAGACCAGGCTGGCCTGCCTGCCCCTATTCCTGAGTGCTGGGATTAAAGGCATGCAGCACCATGAGCAGTAGTCTCTGCATCTACTGGGAAAGACAGCATTTGCTCCATCAAGAGTACAAAAACAGTCTCTACACTTACTCTATCCCTGCTGTTGACCCACTATAGTTCTTTATGCTGCATTCCCAGAATTAATGGGGACTGTACCTGTCTCCTATGCAATGGCACAAGTGTGCCCTTCAGGCGTTATATGGCCATGCCACTATGGTTATGATGACCCTTGCTTAGCATGCTCAATCGAATGAAAGAAGACAAAGGGAAAAGGAATTGGGGGTGCGGTGGGGGGGGGGACCGACCTAAGCAAAAATCTCAAAAAATCTCCCTAGACAAACACAGTATTGACATTTAATATGTTGCCAACGAATTGAGGTAGTGGGTCAACAGTGCCTCAGACGTCAAAGACCCCAAGGTTAAACAGCACTGATCCACTTCCAATGACTGCCTTACACACAAGAAAACTGAGGTGCCAAGATGTCCAGGGACTGCCAGCCACCAACACCAGAATCCGAGTCCTGTTCCCTCCTCGGCCCCGTTCAGCGATGCCACGCAGTCACTTCTGTAGGCCAAGGCTGCATTCAAAGCAGCCAGCCTCATACATTACGAGCACACTGTGTACTCCTTTATAAACTTTTGTGTTTATAAACCACTGTGTTTCCTTTGTAAACCTTCTGGTGACGACAGTATTTTTTGTTAAAACAGCAAGAGGGGAAACAAATAAAAAGCACGGAAATAGACACGCACATACCTGCTCCATTCTAGTCCAGTCTATAAAAATTAACTGCATTTTTACTTCTCATTTTCAAGTCCCCAGAGAAGTCAGTGCGTGCTAAGTACAAGTCCTAAGGCTTGGACAAGAAAGGTTTATGATTTAATGGTGTATGTAAGATAACACAGATATGTCTATAGAACATTAATTAAACAGTTGAATGTCAAAGTCATGTTGAAATGGTTGTATGTTGGAAAAGGGTTGAATGTCTAGTATAATCAAAAAGAAAAAGAAAAAAAGAACATGATCCCAGACTTTTAAAAGAACAGCAATATGACCTTGATTGATCTGAGCAAAGATCACCCATTGATAACCTGGTAGGATGAAAGACAGATGTAGAAGTTCACACAATAGGCAACAGCCAGCCCATATGAATCAGGCTGAATGGTGGCAGCCTCCAAGCAAGTTAAGCAGGTTTCAGGGGCGCGGACCAGGGAAGGAGCCTGGAAGTCAGCAGACAGTCTAAGTTCACTTCCCTCCCAGTAGAATGGAGACAAATTCAAGGACACCACAAGGAGGCAGGTAGGATACAAGATACACTGAAGACCAAGAGATGAGTGTCTTTGACACAGGAGGGAGCAAGAGGTGGATGGTGATGGCACAGGCTTTTTTTATTCCCAGTACTGTGGAGGCAGAGACAGGCGGGTCCCTGAGTTCCAGTCCAGCCAAGGCTACACAGAGAAACCCTGTCTCAAAAAACCAAAACAAAAACAGGGAATGAAATAGTGGGAAAGGAGGGGATGGGGTGCAATAGAATCAAACAACAAACGAAAACCCGAACAAACCATCACAGCCAGTGGAACCATGTGTAAACCATGTTGGGGTCCTAACTCAAACACTTAACCATCTTGGTAACTATCTTAGCTATTTGAATACCTGGCTTAGGTGACGCCTCTTAACTTGGGAGGGTAGTTGGGAGGCTGGGATGGGGGAATGAGGACTAGGCAGATGTACTACCATTGCAACTATGTAACTAACTACGGCTTAGTCTCCTGCACATGACAGCCTGTTGAAATAAAATGACTAACAATCTCAGTTTTCTTCAAAGTACTTCAGTAGTAGCAACAACAACAAAAATGAATGAAACCAGACAATTCCCATTAAACACTAACTCTAGACATGGATCATGGGGTGACAGGAACACAAATTCATATTATTCTATCCACTTCCGCCAGCTAGAAAATGTCCGTGATTAAACAACATCAAGTAATTTAACGTGTCTTTTGAAGCACTTTGAAAAACAAACAGAAGCAAAGCTGTATTTTCTCTTGACTTTATTGTGAGACAAGGTTCCTGATAAAATCTGAGTACTTAGAAAAAGCAAACAAACAAACAAACACAGGCCCATAATCCCAGCACTTGGGAGGTGGGGAAGCAAGAGGGTCGATTCAAGGTCACCCACAGCTAAATTCAAGGCCAGTCTAGGCAAGACAAACAAACAAACCAGCAAATGAAAAGTGAGCCCTGAAAGACCCCTCCCTGGTTCAGGGGCCTTACCTAGGCACCTGGAAGCCTCTGAACTACCAACTTTCCCAGCCTCAGAACCAAATATCCAGGGAGGGGCCTGAGAAATGGTAACAGTTTGAAATGCCTTGGGTGACTGATGCAATCTCTGTTCCTTCCTGCTCCAGGGGCCAGCCAAACAGTTGTCCAGCAGGGTCTACGTTCCAAGCCCTCAGGGACGAGGATCACACTGGATTCCACATTCCCACTGCTATGCCAAGCTTAAAACTGTGTTCTCCAGTTTCCAAAACATATCAAAACATAAAAACAAACAAACCAAAAGGAAGGTGCCTCAGCTAACTGGGTGCAAGTAATGTGCCTGGCTTCTATCCTCACTTTTATCTAAGTGTTCCCCACAAACATTTGGGTGTGCTTTACCATTTGTGCTGAGGTTGAACCTAGTGCCAAAGTAAAACTCCCTGGGAAGAAAACAAGTGTATCTACAGAGCCCAGGGGACTCTCACTGGGCAATGTATCAGCAAGGATGCCTTCCCTTTTACTCAGCAAATCCAGGAGAAAACCCCCAGGAAACAGGTCAGGACTAGGGCCCGGTAGTACTGAGTATGCCTGACACTTGCACAGTCAGTCACCAGAGGCCTCCTGCTCACCTGAGGAAAGAGAAGAAAAGGGAGGGGGGGTGGCAGGGGCTGGGGGGGAAACAACTCACAACTGTAGCTTTGTTTTAACAGCATCAAAATGCTGGGAACCAACTTTCAGCCACAAAACTGACTGGCATTTGATCAAAAACATGTCAATACAGGTCAGCACCTGGGCTGCAAAGCCAGAACTCGACAATTTGGAAGATTAACAATCTCAGCCCCTTCAAAACACTCCCTGTCAACAGGTATCAGCATCTGCCCAGATTGACAGCCAACACCCCTGGAAAAATCCCGTCGGGACTCGGCAGACCCTCCTGGTAAGCTCTGCATACACCATCCAATGCTTGCTAGCAGGGCAGGATGAGATGAATCCTCTTTGCAATCGTCTCTCTGCACACTTTTCAGACTGCGCACGCACTAGCTGAATTACTTTTATGTGCAGTGGCGCTATGTCAAACATGGAGAGGCAGGCATGCTGTAACCTGCAGAAAGGATGACACGGAGCTAAAGGCCCCTTTCACGGTTTCTTCAGTGGCATGTGGCTCCCGGGGCCTGCTGAGCACTTTCTTGTCCACATTCTAAGCCTAGAACTGTTGGTTCAAGCTTTCCCTCTCTTGCCTCTAACAAGTAACCTATACAAACGTGTTTAATGTCACAGACTGGTTCTTTGAAGGAGAGCCGTTTTTAAGTTTTTAAAATTATCTGAAAGAATGGAACCCAGTCAAGTCCTGGGACTGGTTTCCAAACACTTAACCTGAGAAAAAGGAGAAACTGAGTTCCAAAGGATAACAGATTTCACTACATGAGAGGCACCTTGGTCATCACAGATACACTTAAAGCTAAGGACCCAGAAAAGAAGGCAGCTCATGAATATAGAGACGAGCGCACCCCGGACATCAGCGGTATTGTGACCAATGGCTCAGCAGTTAAGAGTGCCCATGGTTGCCCACAGTCTGGCAGCAGACCCAAGTTCAGTTCCCAGGACCCACATTGGATGACCAACTGCACATCGAGCTCTAAGTACCTCTGGCCTCTGAAAGCCCCTGGAATTTCGTACATATGTTCGTACACACACACACACACACACACACACACACACACACACACACACAAAGTAAAAAAATAATTAAAAAAAAGAAACTCCAACCGTTTTAAAGCTAGAACCTTAACCGAATTGGGAACCTTAACTGACGCCAGTACTCATAATAGAGTTTCCACGTTGCCAAACACTTACACAAACACTGGATTTCATAAAACTCCCCCACACCTCCAGTCTCTGATTGGTCTTAGAATAAATAAGTATACTCAAGTCTCAAAAATGCATCATCTTCCACTTATTCCAGAAGCCGGAGACACTGTCTTTTTCCAATATTCAGAAAGAGTCAATTTCCCTTAAATAAAGCCCCCCACCCCCGTTAACAGAACTTGTAATGCCACATAGATATTTGAACTTTAAAACCAAACCGACCCAACCATGTGGAAGAAAGACATGAAGACACTGAATTGGCAAACCTCAGTTGTGAGACTATGTGAAATTGTATCAGGATACCCTCTCAAGAGACTGATCCCCCAAGAACAAAAAGAATGCATTAACCAATACATGGAAGAAAAAGATAGTTTTTCACAACTATCTAATGTGTCAAATTATCCACTCATAACTGCTTCAGCCTGGTGACTATGCATCCATTTTTAATGCCAAAAAATCTCTGAGGTTAAAACATCAAAATAAATCCAGTTCCAGGTGACCCAAGAAACATACCTGACTCCTCTCTTTATCCACTTTCTTGAAACACTTATTCAATGACAAATTATGTCTTACTGAGTTTTTCCACCCAGTAGGTGCGTTCGCAAAATAGGGGAAATGTTCCAAGATCCAGTTGTAGATATCCTTCACTGGCAGGCGCTTGGTTGGAGAGTCCTCGATGGCCATAAATATGAGGCAGCTAAAGGAGTAAGGGGGCTTGCAGTTGGGGTTCTGCCTGGCATCATAGGGCATGTCCGAGTGGGCAGGGGATGGTGGAGTGTCATCATCCAGGTCCTGGACGGGACTGACACTCCTGAGGACCGACTCCCCAAAGCTCTTCAGCAAGTTCTTGCTCTCATGCAACCAGTTCAGATTGGTCAGCTCTTCATCTTCCATGGTCCCCTCTTCTAATCTTATGTCAGGCAGAGGGAAGTCGAGGTCATCATCTTCCTGGAGGGCCTTGGAGAATCCGCTGCCCCGGTAACAGTGACTCAGTCCACTGGACACACTGATTCCTGAGCTCTCCGGCTTCTTACTGGCAGGCATGACTGGACCCATTTACGTGAAGGCTCCTAGGAAGGACAGCAAAGAGAAGTGAGGAGCTGGAGAAATGCAGAACAGAAATCAGAGTTAGGTCCCGCCTAACTCCCTCTCCCCGATCCGGGTCTCAGTTACATGGTGATGGCCTCATAGGACACCCACATGGGAGTCACACAAGCCCACCATACAGTTACACAATGGAGAAAAATGAGCTCAGTATGTCAGCAGCACAGTGACAACTGGAGACATAGGTGGCACTTTTAATGCACAAATTCATCATAAGCGGCTTCTCCTTGGGTCTACAGCTGCTCCCTGTGACCAGAGAGAGAACATTACTATTTGGTGTCTCTGATCCTCTATTATAATGCACACATATCCATAACATGCAGATTTCTTTAAAGACGCAGGATAAACCCAACAAAATAAGTGTAATAGACAACTACTGTGGTTTTGTATTTCCAGGCTCATTGTTTATCCTTCTAAGAGAGAAATAGAGAAATGCCAGGTCTGAAGGTGCTCACTCAACTGTAATTCCAGCACACGGCAATTCCAGCATTCTGGAGGCTGTGGCAAGAGGACTGAGAGTTCAGCTGGGCAGGGATGGCGCACGCCTTTAATCCCAGCACTTGGAGGTCAGAGGCAGGCGGATCTCTGTGAGTTCAAGGCCAGTACGGTCTACAAGAGCTAGTTCCAAACTCCAAAGCTACAGAGGAACCCCTGTCTCGAAAAATCAAAAAGGAAGATTGAGAGTTCAAGGCCAAGCTGGGCTACATGAGATCCAGTCTCAAAAAAAGAAAAGTGTTGACAAGACAGCTTAGCAGGTGAAGGCCCTTGCCGCTGAGCCTGACGCCTTGAGTTTAAGCTCCCAGACCTACAGAATGTAAAGAGGAGAGAATCCAAAGAGAGAACTCCAGCAATTTCTGAACTGTGGCAATCACGCACTCCCATATACACATACAGACATACATGTGCATATATACACATATGTATACATATATGTGTGTTCACATATGTGTATGTATATAATAAATGTAATCTTTTCCAATGTAAGGAAAATAATAGAGATGGCAGGGAAGGCAAAGAGAGTTACTTTCAATCCCATAAAAAGACCCACGTCAGTCTTGGAGGTGAAACTGTAACCAGAAACCATTGGTTTGACTGGTTGGTTTTATTTTGTCCTACAAAAAAAAAAAATGGAAAAACTGCAACTTTAATTACATTTGAAAAGTGTAAACAAGGACAACAAGGAATTCGTCAGGCTACAACTTGAGGAAGTACTTTCAATTTAAGGACCTCACACCTAGACAGAAAAAGCATGTAACCTTGGGCACTACAAAAATGGAAATGAAAAATACGCCACTAACTGGAACTAGAATTTGTGAAGAAAATGAAGTTGAGAGAGCAATTAGAAACTTCAAAACAGAAAGGCGAATTCAACAGAAAATGTAGCAGACTCTCCCCCGACCATCAGCATCCCCTATCAGTGACCTAGAACAGACAGCAAAACTATCTATATCTGCCAAGAAAATACAAGGAGATGGCAGCTTCACAAAGAGAATAGCCCCACAGACACAACCCTCTGGAACACAACACAAGATAAAAAGGACAACGGGTCTTTCACTCCATGTGTGCAGAGCTACAATTAGGTCCTTAGTTTAAGAATAGCATCTCTCTTTTGGCTCAGTGAGGGAAGAGTTAATACACTGAAGGCAAACAAATGATCGTCCCAAGCCTCTAACTATCCACTAACACAGCACGGGAAGTTTCAGTGCAGGAGGTTCTAGAACTGCATTCTAGAAAGCATGATGCCGAGCTGCAAACACCAGGCAAGGTGCCAGCATGCTGCAGCACTCTCCTACCAGCTGGACAGAGATGCAAGGGCCGCAGGGCTTCACAGCCCAACCCAAGCAAGGCAATCCAGAAGAATCCAGTTTATCCAGGGAAATCTTTTTATCAAATAAGGGAGCTAATCCATGTTATCAAAAAAATGGTAGCTTCTATATTCAGTTTTGGAGATATTACTGAATCCAGCCTGATAGTGCTTTTAAAACTTCCTCATGAAAAAAAAAGAATCAGGGCCAGCTTGTCCCAGAGTTTCCTCGGAGTCCCCTAAAAAAGGGTCTAAGTGCCAGCACGGCCACACAAAAGAAAACTACCCAGCCAGTTAAGTCAACTTTAGCCCCAAATGAAAGTTTTATGTCTCCTGAGCTTCCAAACAGGAAAATTATATCATGGCTGACAGTAAAGTAATTTAATTGCACTGTTGCTATGACAACATACTGCTCTCTTTCTTTTTAATTTGCTTATTTGTCAGCAGCTTCCCCAAGGAACTAACATGCTATTCTCCATGTTTTCTTTTGTTTTCAACAAACACTGCCAGCAACGTGGCCCTGTAAGAAAAAAATTGTAAAGGCTAATGCCAAGAGGTGGCCTGAAGAGTCCCTAAACCCTGGATTATTTGCTTCCCCAAACTCTCCATTAACTGCACCCCTATAAATCCCACGCTTTTTAACAGGATGGAAGGCTCCTGAGCACTATATTTCTATGTTACAACAAAACAACCCCCAGAAACCACAGCTGAGGAGTTTTCCATTATTATCCCTAACTACGAAATTTCCAAATCTCTTTTCTCTTCGTTTTCTTCTTTTAAAGGGGTGGAGGGAGAGTGTGAGCCTGCAGTCAAACAAATGCTCTTAATCTGCTGCTAATAACGTTGCTTTGAATAATTATCCACCAGTGACCGCCTTAAATTTTTCAAGTTATTGGTTACGTTTCACACACCCTCCTTTTTTTATGACTTCCTGTGTTTTATCTTCCTTTCTTTCAACGCAGAAAAATGGAGCAGGAAATCTTACTTTTTTTTTTGCTAATAGCAGAACGTCTCCCAATAACTGACAATGCCATTATGGCCCAGGTATGAAAAGATGTTAGCGGTGAACTTTTTAAAAAGTTGAGAAATCTTCCTTAACCGAAGCTGGGCAGTCTCGAGTTTGGGGGACCGGGAACCTCCCCCTCCTTGCGCGCGCACACACGCACGCGCTCCACTCCCTTTTACTGTACTTGTCAAAAACATTTCAAGGGGACCAAAGAGAGCAGCGATTGGCTGTGTACTCCGTCAATCAGCGACGTTGCCAGGCAACGAGAAAACTGCTCTTCTCCGCGTACACAGGGCAATTGGGAGCTCGCATACCTTCACTGCCGGTCAGATGTCATAAACCTTTTATTGGCCGCAGCATGGCGAGCCGAAAAACAAATCAATAAGCACCCACCGCCCCCCCAACTCACATGGGGGCCCAGAAAGGCTTGCAAAGAATCGGGGTGCGGAGGAGTAGGGCCCCGCGGGTCTCGGGATGCTCGCGGCCCGTGCTGAGCGTGCTCGGTTAGGGAGGGGATCTTTGTT
The DNA here is from genome assembly GCA_028555095.1 of Dicrostonyx torquatus. NCBI lineage: Eukaryota > Metazoa > Chordata > Mammalia > Rodentia > Cricetidae > Dicrostonyx > Dicrostonyx torquatus. Next base: position 6,001,926 of record JAQHUG010000055.1, on the reverse strand, counting down.
AGGCGCCTGTTCGCGGTCTTGGGGTCTCCAGTTGATCTGCACCTTCTAACCGACCCGGATTGCTAGGGATACCTGCTTCGCAGACAATACCAACTCTGTCGCTCTCCGTGTCTATGGGGAAACCGAGGCACGAGAATGCAGCCAGCTCATCGGTGGAGGAAACTCCTGGTCGGGCAACTTCTAGGCTCAGGGCTGGGGGGGGGATCTCCCCACTCCGGGTCCAGCTTTGCCCGCGCCCCGCACTGTGAGCCTAGTTATGACCGCTGCGGGCCACCACGACGGCTCTACGGCGAGGACCCCAGCCTGAGGTGGCGCGGGAGGACGAGGGCACGGACTCACCTGGCCAAGCGCGGCGCGGGGCCGCCGCTGCCTTCAGTGCAGCCGACAAAGTTTCGCGGGCGCCCAGCGGGCATCGCTCGGGGCCCCGCTGAGTACGCTCGAGCCCTGGGCGGGCGATGGGGGGCGGCCGCGGATGCGGACGGCAGGGGTGCAGGGGGCGGCGCGGCATGGGCCCCGAGCGAGCGTCCGCGGGCGCCGCGTCCTCCCGCCGGCCCCGCCGCTCTCCACGCCCCGTCCCGCCTCCCGCTCGCCTCCGCTGCGGCGCGTCGGGTCCGGGGCGCGCCGAGCGGCGAGAAATTGTTTCCACTGCAAACAAAAAAAGGCGACACATGACCAGGCAGGAGGAGGGGAAGCGCGGGGAGGGAGGGGCGGAGGGAGCTGGAGAGACGGAAAACGTGGGCCGGGCGACCCCAGGCTGCGGCGCGGGCCCTTAGGGAGGACCTTCGGCCAGGCTGGGCCCCTGGGTTTCTCTGCAACACCCGGGGACCGAGGAGACCAGGGCAGGTGGCGCGTGGCTGGCCCCCCTCCCCTGCTTCAGGCCATATGAGTGGTGCTGCGCAGCTGGCAACGTGTCGCCGCAGCGCTTTTACCCCGGCCGCCTGCCTTACAAGGCTCGAAAGTAAAAATAAAAAGAATTACGACGCGAGCGAGGCTTCTGAGGGTGAGGAGAGAAGATTCCACTTTTCTCCAACTAGTACTACGGCACTCCCGAGGCCGGTCCAATTCTCCACCACCATGCACCTCCTGCCGGGGACGAAAAACTGATCTCCAGCCTCCAGCCTAGGTTGCCTTGACTGCGGAGGGCGGGAGGATGGCCGCCACCACGGAAGGAGAGGTACACCCCAAATGCAACGTCAGTGGGCTCCCCATCCGACTTCTGCATCTGGAAGGAAAACAAGTCTCCCCTCCTTCACATTTCCAGCTTCGTAAGTTAAAATGACAATTTGCAAACACCCCCTTCCCCGGGAACTGCGCAGCCACTTCAGTCTTCAGGCACCTCCAGAGAATGGCCACCCACTGCTAAAGGCACACCAGCCGGCTGCCTTTGGAGAGGATGAAAGCAGAGTCCAACAGGACACCCTGCTGGTGACATAAATAAAAATAGGATTGTGCACCACTCTCAGGTAGCTAGGCGAGCAGGTTCTACAAAGAGAAGCCCAAAGCCATCCTCCCACGCCCACCTCTACAGTGGACAGCTGTTCAGACCAGATCTCTGTGATCTGGGCTGAAAACCCTCCAGCCGGGCAGTAACTTTTAACCTAGCCAGACCAGGGACAGGAAGAGAGAAAGGTGAAGTACCATATGCTCCTGAGAAGTTTTTGTTTAAAATGAGAAGAAGAAAACTCAATTTGAAGTCAATCCCCCACTTAGCTAAACTCCAAGAGTAGGTAGGTGGCAGGCAACCTTCAGCAATTCAGACTTCCTGAGACCTCCCTACTTGCCAGCAACTGGAAGACTCCAAGAAGCAGGCACAAGGTAGCCTGAGGTCATCCAGCCCCACCTCCGATGTTATTGAGCACAAAATGTGACTAAGCAGAAGGTACCCGTGGCAGACATATTAGATCATCTCTAGCGTCCCACACCAGTGATTCTGAGAATCAGTACTGGTCACCACAAGAGGACAAGAGAAGGTCAGTCACCTGTGGCTCGGCTAGGACAGGTCCCACTCCTCCAACAGCACCTCAGTTGACAGTGTCTCCACCAGAGAATCAAGTTAGAACTGACCTCAGGGAAGCTGTACTCTTCAGGCTCTCCTATCATCAGCTGCTTGCCCTGAGAACCCTCCAACCCCTCACATTCCAGCTAGGCATCTCTTTACATTAAATGGGCAGAATGTGTTCTTTTCTCCCCAACCCTTCTTCTTATACCCAGAAAGAAGGATGTGAGCCCCAGGTGATTACGTCCAAACCATGTCATTCTTAAAACTCGGTGTCAACTGTTGGCCTCCAAGTGTGTGAGCTGGTCATGCCAAATGAACAAAAATTTGAACAAACATAACTAGGCTCTAAGAAGCCATCAGCAGAGGGTGGAGCGCAGTGAGTGAGGCAAGCTGCCTTTAATGAGCTTGTCTTGCCTTTCTTGCCTTTCCCTCTGAGGGATTTTGGTTTTACATTCACAAACCTGAGTTGCTTGTCTGGAGTTCATGAGAACCATCTGGGAACCCACGCCTAAGTCCTAATAGCCTTAGATGATGTCCTATGACCTCTAATTCAGGCAGGAGACATAAAAAGCACAACAAACTTTGTTTGTTTGTGACTTTTTGAGGGCAAGGGTGGTTTTTCGAGACAGGGTTTCTCTGTCTTCGAACTCACTCTGTAGACCATGCTGGACTTGAACTCACAGAGATCCGCTTGCCTCTGCCTTCCCAGTCCTCTGTCTGCACGAATGCCTTGCATGCCAGAAGAGGGCATCAGAGCCCATTACAGAGGGTTTGAGTCATCATGTGGTTGCTGGGACTTGAACTTAGGACCTCTCTGGAAGAGCAGCCAGTGCCCTCTATCATCTCTCTTAGCCATCTCTCCAGTCCCATAACTTGATTTAATTTCCCTTTTCCATTACAGTTGTGCTAAGAGATGTCAGGTGGTGCCATCCTGAAGACAGAGTGGTGGGCAGACCTTATCTGATGTGTAAGGGCCACAGGTCTGCCTGCTGTTGATCGAAAATGAACCAACCCAACCAGACCTTTGCTGTGAGCCAGAGAGAACTTGGTGTGCCCTCTTTCAACTATGATCCCAGAGATCCCTGGCTCTGGGACATGTATCCTTGACATTAGCATGCAGGGCCAAATTCCTTTAGGAATAGCCTCAAGCTCAATTTTCCTCATGTGGTTTTCAAATATACTCTTGTAGATTGGGTGCCAAGAAATCACAGGCAGGCTGGACGATGGCGGCACACGCTTTTAATCCCAGCACTTGGGAGGCAGAGATAGGCAGATCTCTGTGAGTTCGAGGCCAGCCTGGGTCTACAGAGTTCCAAGACAGGCTCCAAAGCTACAGAGAAACTCTGTCTTGGAAACCCAAAGGAAAAAAAAAAGAAAAGAAAAGAAATCAGAGGCAGGCCAAATAATTGAAACTATTATTGCATATAGCTATTTGACAGCAGAATCCTATCTATAACCCAGAACTCACTTTGGAAAACATTTATTTTCTGAATGTGGACTTGAGAGGACCACTCTGTACCTCACCTGAACATGGGCTGTTCCCATGAACATGTCAGTCCCAGTCAGTGTGGCCCTCCGTTCCCCCTTCATGGTCCCCCTCAAAGCAGTGACAGCTAAGTCAATCCAAGGGACACCTTGCTGTAGGTGTCCTGAGGCAGCCTGGAAAGATGGAACTCTGGTCCAGGATGCCTGCAACTGAGTCTAGCCAAAGGCACACACAAGAGGAAGCCCAGGGCAGGCAGCACAACTGGCTGCATAGAACTGGGGGGAGCCAGCAGGCAATTTCTCTTTCCTCTCCCTCCCTCTGAAACAATATATTTCTTGTTTCTCTCCAGTATAGTGACTCCACTCTCCTCCCTGCAGGTTGGCTTGCTTAAGGTCACACACAGCTGCCCAGTAATAGTTCTTGAAGCCTTCTGATTACTACCACCTACCACCTGCAGACTGCCTGAAAAATTCTGTTATCCAGTTTAAATTCCCGGGGAAAGAATCTGACTGATTCATGTGTTCCCTTGCCTCCCCCCCCCCAACACACACGCAGGAGAAACAAAGCATAGGTAGACTATCTGATAGGTACAAGATATGGTTGGAGTTTGACCTGGCAGGAAGGAGGAATGCCCTAGACCTGAGTAGTTTGCCTGGAGAAGTCCTTAAGAACCACTTGAGGCCGCACACCTGGGAGGCAGAGGCAAGCAGATCTCAGTGAGTTCAAGGTTAGCCTGGTCTACAAAGCGAGTCCAGGACAGCCAGGAATGTTTCACAGAGAAACCCTGTCTCAAACAAACAAACACCTGGCAAGCCACTCCTTTCAAGTCCCAATCCTAGTATACACATCAAACCCCTACGCAAGCCGGCGGTGAGAGCGCAGGCCTTTAATCCCAGCACTCTGGAGGCCGAGGCAGGCACATCTCTGAGTTCGAGGTCAGCCTGGTCTACAGAGTGAGTTCCAGGACAGCCAAGGCTACATACACAGAGAAACCCTGCCTCAAAAAGCGGAAAAAGACGAAAGCCCCCATCGAATGATTGTGTGAATAAGCTGACCACCTCTACTCCATGCAGGAGTCATAAAAGGTGCGAACAGACTTATCGAGTATGACTTGATTGTATTCAAAAGGCCCTTGTTTGTTGAGCAAATATTTACCGAGCATTGTGTTAGGTGCCAGGAGGCCAAAGTCTTGCCTGCCCCTACAGGGTTTATATATTAGGAAACAGGTGTGGACGCATCCTAACAACACTCATGGAACATCAGTGTGTTTCCTTCGCTCTGTCCTCAGAGTAAGGGAAATAGTGATTTACAACCCAGAAGTTGCATTATCGGAGAAATGGGATTCAAAAGATGATGGGATGTTGGAAACAAGAGGGAAGAAGAAAACAGAAAGCCAAAGGCTGGCAGAGCAGGCCAGAAATCACTGTCACCGACCTGAGAGTGTGGCTCGCGTTAACATACATAGAGCCCTGGGTTCCAGCCCCAGCCCCAGAAGCAAAGGGAAGGAAAACAACTTTGTCAAAATATGTTTTACAGATTTAGGAAGAGAGCTAGAGACATGGCTCAGCAGTTGGAAGCACTGGCAGGACTTAGGTTCAGTTCCTAGCGCCTCATCCAGCAGC
>JAQHUG010000055.1:5967163-5982463 GCA_028555095.1 Dicrostonyx torquatus | reverse complement strand
GAGTTAGACATAGGGTTAATGCTAAGGATCAGAGAAGGAGAGAGGCCAGCCACTAGAGAGTTCTTTTACCTCTACCAATGCTCAGACCAAGGGGACGATCCTATCCTCAGACTGCGTCTCTAGACTCCATTTGTGGGCACCAAACCTCAGACTGCTATGGGCTCCAGTCTCCTCCCGCTTCATATGTTCTCTCTCCATCCAGCCACTCCTGTCTCCACCTTTGTGTGAATTCTGCTTCTCTTTTAGGCGTATTTAATCTTGTGTAGCCCAGAGTGGCCTTGAACTCTCCCTCGGCTTGTGCCACCACTCCCTTGTCTTTAGCTCCGCATTCTGATCTTCAGGCAAGCTTTATTTGTTGAAACATAAACAAAATAGCACTACACTACCTTGTGGAGGCTTGGATCTCCTGAGCTGTCTTCTTGAGCTATGTATGCCAAGAAGTTTTTGAAGTCCGTACAGTTTATGATGAGGGACCTGGACCTCAAGTGAGGCAGAGCTAGGACCCAGCGGCAGGCTCTTGATCAGCTTAGCTAGTCATCCCTAAAGATGGGAAGGAGCAGCCTTCTCTGATTGGTGCTTTTCAGGTGCAGGCAGAGGGGTGAAGGGAACTCTCAGAGCCAGCAGAGACAGTCTTACTTCCACTTCCACTTTGAACAGAAGGTTCAGCAGCCTCTCCACAGGTCATCTTTCAGGGTGGTAGGCTCTCACTTCCGGGATTATTATGGGCTACAGCAAGACAGACACTCCAGAGACAGTATGTGTGCAGGCTCAGGTCACACTGGGACCTGAAGGTTGCCCTCTCAAGGAGGACTTAGGAGAGAAGACCAGCACTGAGAGGGTCTTTCAGTGCGCAGAAAGTGAAACCTTTAACGCCAGCCAGGTTGTGGCTGTCCTTTTTCCCTGGCCCTGCCCCTCTCCCCCGGGGCTCACTCCAGATAGCCAGACTGGTCTTCTTCAGGGATCCTTGCACTTCCCTGGCTTGCCTGGCTCTTTGGCCCTTCACACTTCCACTATATCTACAGAAAGCTCCCAGTCAATGGAGTAAGTACTCACACAGTCCCGATATTCGGTGTGATCCACCCTCCCTGCAGAACCCTGTACCTGCCTCCCCCCGCCCCCTGTGCTCCACCATGATTTCTTTTGTTCCCAGTGATAACACTGAAGAGTGGTTTGTGACTTCCCTTCTTAGAATGATGGTTAGTAGAGCAGGGAGCCCAGTGGCCACCTCGCCTAGAACTTCATCATTCTGACAACTACGAGTTTTGGAAATCACATTCAGGGGCTAGCCTCTGCTTCTCAGACATTTTGCCCACCAACATTGGAAGGTGCTCCCAGCTAACCTCGTGTTCCGGGTAGTGTATAGATATGCAGAGTGTGGAGGTGGGGAAACCCATCCGGCTCCCAGCCAGCCGGGAGAGCAGAGTTAACATCTCTATGGAAACCAGAGGTGGTGGTGGGGTAGTAGTGAATTGAGGGTTTGGATCACAGGAGATAGGGTAAAATCTTCCAAGTACTTTGAGATCATTAAACCTGCTTTTGACATTGAACAGTGACACGCAGTGACCTTTCTCACTGTAGATTTACACTCAGCCTTTTGATTAACTACCATGAACCCCTCAACTCAACCAAGGTTTGAGAAACGAAACAATGGGTCTGCTCTCTGAGCTGAAATTGGGACGTGAAGATGAAGACCACAGGAAGTCTCCTTCCCTGCCACAGTGACCATTGGGAAGCCAAGGTGTCTTTTGAGGTGACTGAAGAGGCACGGAAGCTGAAGTAAGCACCAGAAATCTTTACAAGCACAAGAATGGCACCTGAACACTCTAAGTAAGTGATCTACTCCCGAGCTACATCAGTCCCTGGTGTTTGAGGACAGGATATCCCTACATAGATTATGGGTGACTTTGAACTCTCAAATCTTCTGCCCCCAAAGGCTTCCCCATCAAATCCAACAACTTCAACTTTTAACTTTTTTACCGACATTTCACCTATTTAAAAGACCAAGGCTGTCCCAGCACTCGGGAGGCAGAGGCAGGCGGATCTCTGTGAGTTCGAGGCCAGCCTGGTCTACAAGAGCTAGTTCCAGCCGGACGGTAGTGGCACACACCTTTAATCCCAGCACTCGGGAGGCAGAGGCAGGCGGATCTTTGTGAGTTCGAGACCAGCCTGGTCTACAAGAGCTAGTTCCAGTGCAGGCTCCAAAGCTACAGAGAAACCCTGTCTCGAAAAACAAAACAAAACAACAACAACAAAAAAAAGACCAAGGCTGGCAATATGGATAGGACTCTGTTGGTATAATGCTTGCCTATCCATAGAGCCCTGGGTTCATTTCCCAGCATCCCATAATCTAAATACAGGTGGCACACAGCTGTAACCCTAGCATTCAGGAGGTGGAGGCAGGAGGATCACCAGGTCAAGGCTGTCCTTGGCTACACAGGAAGTTCAAAGGAGGTCAGCATAGGTTACAGGAGACACTCAAAGCAAAATCAAATAGAAGACACAGGACTGACAAGAAGTCTAGTCAAGGCAGCTAGGTAGCCCTTGCTGGAGGTCATATCTTAGGGAAGTCATGTGACCTCTCTGCTGCTTAGTGCTGCTACACATAAAGTGGGAATATTGTACAATCTACCCAGGGAAACCACAAAGAAGGCTAAAATCCTGTTTGAAGTATCCCAAAAGAACACATTCCACCTAGTAAATGCTATCCAAGCACTTTCTATGATCATGTCAAAACTAAAAAGATTTAAAAGGTGGCAGATGAGATGGCTCAGCTACTAAAGGTACTTGCCCTGTAATCATGGTGACCTGAGTTCATCCTCAGAAGTCAAAGACCCACAGGTGCATACACACACACACACACACACACACACACACACACACCACTAAAAATAATACATCTTAAAAACAAAAAGATAATCCTAAAACAAGAGCTGGGAACTTACAAAGAAGGATGGGAACATAGTTCAGTAGAGTTCTTGACTCACAATATAGGCCTGACTGGCCTGGAAATCACTATGCAGACCAGGCTGGCCTTGAACTCATGGAGATCTGCCTATATCTGTCTCTTGGGTGCTGGTGTTAAAGTTGTGCACCACCATACCCCACTGTGCCAATAGTCTTATGTGGTGCTGATGTTGGAACCCAGAGCATCACACATTCTAGGCAAGAGAGCACTTAGCAGCAGAGCTCCATCCTCAGCCCCAGGTTTTGTTTTGTTTGTTTGTTTTTATGTTTAAGGAAAGAGGGCCCGGGGTACAGTAGCTCAGTGGTAGAGTGCCTGCCTAGAATAGAGGTCCTGGGCAAAGGAAACGAACTTTAGAGAAATAAAGGGGGTGGAGGGGACAAGAAACGCTGAGAGTTAAGCAACCAGGAGCACAGGGGCCCAGGAGACAGGCTGGTGCATCTGGGCAAAGAGTCATTCAAGGAAGGTGGCTGGGAATGTAAGGTTAGAGCCAGACCGTGAGGAATCTGGAGTCCTAACCTACGAGTTTGGGTTTCACCTGGTCAATGGGGAGCCGAGGAATATTCTATGGATAGTACGTAATGAGATCCTGAAAGCAGTATCTTCGGAAGATAAACCTGGTCAATAATATAGAGGAAGAATTGGAAGAAAGTGAACAGTTATGGAATTGGACTTACAGAACACGGTAGCTGTCACATTGGGGCATTGTTTCAATGGTGCAAAGAAAAGACTTTGGTCTTCATCTTAAGGTTTCCTGTGAATCCTTGATGCTTCTCATGTCTTACATCTTAATATCTGACAAATAAGGAAATCTGGAGTCCAGCAAGGAAAATATTTCAGATTAAAAGAGAAGCAAAGGTCAGGCCTTTGTGCAAGTATTACTCTTCCGGGAGACATGTGTAGGAACGCTGGAGGACCTGCCCTTTGACTGCCCGCAGAGGAGAACGGCTGTTACAGCATGGAAGGGTGTGCTCCTCTCTTCCCCTGTAAAAGTCTCCATGGTCACTGACAAGCCCAGCAAGGCGGCTAGACCAGCTTTCTCTGCGCGGCGTTTTCAGAAACAGTGTGTTCACCTTCTGTTCTGCCTCCTCCAGGCTCCCTGCCTCCTCCAGGCTCCCGGCCTCCTCCCACTTGCCGGCTTCCTCAATCCCTCAGACTCCCGGCTTCAGACATCAGGCTTTACAGGCACAGGCAGACTGGCTTCTTAGAGTGGGAGGCAGCACAGGGCAGACGTTGAAAAACTGCCTCCCGAGTGGACAGCCTGGAGTCTGCGTCCCAGTGTGAACCACCACAGGTGACTGGCTTTCCAACTTCTGAGCTCACAGTCAGAAGCAAACCCTGGGAGTGGTAAACTCGTATGGGTGTCATGAGCCTTCGCCCGAAAGATATCTGCAAAGTGCTTGAATATAGGGCTAGGCACCTGTGCAGAATCCCATGGACGGAGCTGCTGCCAGCTGGCTTTACTGGGTTGCACTGAGATCTGGCTGAGTTGCTAAAGGGAAACCACTCTTGCTGGGCAAAAGGCGCTTCCCTAATTTAATTATCATACACCCAAGGCAGAAACTTTTTTTTTTCCCAATCAGATTACATTGGCAGATTCCCAGAAGGTCAACTCTAAAGACTAAAAGTGCTCAGGGACCCAGATGCTAGCACTGTAGCCTGGCTACAGCTGTATCTCACGGGACCTGTGGGAAAGTTCCCCAGTGACCACAGGAAGGGCAAGAAAACTTGGAACTCTGAGATGGCAGCCCCTAGTCCATTGGTCATGCCAGGGGAGATTCAGGCATCTCCCTGCCCTCTCTCCCTCACACCCAGTCAAGGCTCCCAGAAGATTCAAAGGAAGAATGGGGTCTGAAACTTGAGTCTTTTCTTCCTAGGATGCCACTCCTCTAATTTTTTCACAGTTATTTATTTAGTGTGTGGATGTGTGTGTCCGTCCCCATGTGTAGAGATCAGAATATAGCTTGCTGGAGGCAGGGCTGTCTTTCTACCATGTGTGTCTCAAGCATCAAACTAAGGTTAGTAGGCCATCTCACCAGCCCAGAAATTCACTTTTCTATTACAACAACATAATGGTCATTGTGGAATACTTAAAAACCACACACACAATGTAGACAAAGGGAAAAGCCACACACACAATGTAGACAAAGGGACAGTCATGTTCTATCACGTAGGGTCTCTGAATCCCTCGGAGGGATTCAAACTTGCTGGATGTTCCATGCATTTAACTTGATGGCAGACCACAAGCCTGCTGGGTCTGCTTACCTGCTTCCCATTGCATAGAATCTGTCTCTATGACAAAACTCTGAGCTCCGAGAAGAGGGTTCAGATTACATCGGTCTTTTTCTGTTTTGTTTTGATTTTTGTTTTTTCGAGACAGGGTTTCTCTGTAGCTTTGGGGCCTGTCCTGGAATTAACTAGCTCTTGTAGACCAGGCTGGCCTCGAACTCACAGAGATCTGCCTGCCTCTGCTTCCCGGGAGCTGCGATTAAAGGCGTGCGCCACCCCTGCCTGGCGATTGCATCAGTCTTAATGGTACCATATGCTTCCCACCTACTCTATACCCACCACATAGTAGGTCCTCAATAAACAGTCATACAGTGAGTGCCGGTTGTACAGTGCCACAAGCAATAGCCAATGACTTCGCCTCTTTCTCTCATGCTCCAGTTGTCTGTACTGTCAATACACTCACGTGAATAACCCAACCCCCACAAACAGAGATCACCATTTCCCCACAATGAATCCTAGAAGAGGAGCTGCCAGGCCAGTGAGTATTCATAGGTGTGATGATCAGTGCTAGCTATAAACTTGACATGATCTAAAGTCAAGTAAGACAAGATTCCCAATGAGAAATTGTCTAGATCAGGTTGTGGGTATGACTGACAGGTTGTCTTGATTCATTAAAGGATGTGAGATGTAAATAAATAAAAAAAGATTCATTAAAGGATGTAGAATGCAAATAAATAAATTGAAAAATAAAAAATAGTAAACCTAAACTTATTGAATATTTACTTCCTATTTGCTTTGAGTTTACACATAGGGTTTGATTAAATCCTTTTAAGTACTCTTAAGAAAAACAGAACAGAGAAAGTGAGGTGCCACAAGCAAGCATGCATTTTTATTTTCCTCTGCTCCTGCCTATGGATGTGACGCGAACAGCTCTCTCGAGCTCCTGCCGCAGTGACATCCTTGAAATGATGGGCTGCATCCTGGGCTTCTGAGCCGAAATGAACCCTTTCTTCTCGAAGTTGCTTTGCACCCGGGTATTTATCACAGCAACAGAAATGAAACTGAGAAAATAAGGAAGGCCTTGGAGCTTGGATCTGCTGCCTGGCAGTTCTTTGAAATGTCACCCTCGTTGATAACCCATGCGGGTGATCCAGCACAGTGGACAGCCTAGAGCTCCCGGCTCCCTATGAGTTTGTGAATCATGGGGAAGATGGTAGTCTTCCAGTGGGTGCTTTAGTGATGAACTGAAGCCTGGTCGTCTGCTGTGGAACAATCCCAGGCATATAAGAAAGCACCTTCACCAGCCTCCCTCTGTTCTCTGTTGCACAATACTGGGGACACCTGACACAGCCACGAGGAGAATTACCAACTCCCACTTCCCAAATGTACTGTGCTAGGAAACACACCCCACGTCCCAGGAGCTGCTAGGTCCAGCATGGAAAGCCAGCTCTGTCCCTGCAAACAGCAGCCCACACCAAATCTGTGTCTCTTTGGCACCAAGTCTGTTTGGTTTGACTTGTCTATAAATATCTGTACTTCAAAGTCAATGTCCAGAGTGGATTCTCCATGCTTTTTTTAAACATACATGCATACATTAAGTATACAATGTTAGCCTCAAAAACACATGTTTTACATTTGCTTTTTTGAGAAGAATTACCCTTAACATTCTACCAGCAAGTTAAATTCCAAATGGGTGGCTTGACTGACTTTTCCATGTCCATCAAGGAGCTCACTGGGGACCAGCTGCAGCATTATCCACATGCACAGCCTCTCCTTGCACCCCACCACACCGTACCCTAAAATACTCATGATATGATATAACGAGTTTGTGTCTCCTCCTCTCTGTCCCCCAGTCCTCTCTCCTCTCTCCTCTCAAGGCTGAGAGTTGCACGCCCAGAGAAGCCACTAGCTTGTCAGACAGAGGGGACGGATGCAAAATTACTCATATTCTTTGCAGATGAAAGCCTGAACTCAAATCCTGTCTCTGTCCCTGCACTGCCCTGTGTGCTCTGTAAGAAACATACAAGGAGCTGGGCCATAAGGACCTTCCCTGTTCTTCAAGTTCAAGGTCCTACTCTGTCAGCACACCTGTTTTCTTGCCTTATGGATCAGGCCCAGTTTTTCATTTTCCTTTTTTCTTTCTTTCTTTCTTTTTCTTTTTTCTTTTCTTTTTTTTTTTTTTTTTTTGAGACAGGGTTTCTCACCAGACTGGCCTCGAATTCACAGAGATCTGCCTGCCTCTGCCACCTGGAGTGCTGGTATTAAAGCCATGTGCCACCACCACTCGGCTTAGACCCCATTTTTCTAACCAGATCTTCTCCATACCTATTTCCAATGGCAATGTTGTCAGAACAGCTAACCTTTGAACCCTGCATTAAAAAAATTTCACATAGCTCTTCAAAATTAATCAATATTAGTTACTCTTAACTTTCTATCCTTTTCCTATATAACACACAGGTCCAAATTCTTTCTTTGATTCAAAACAAATGTCCGGTCTCTAATAGCTGAAGGCATACAAATCTCGAAGCCCTTGTTCACAGTCACCCATAAAAGTCTACAGTGAACGCTGATGACGATTCAGCACATCACCAGAAAATCCCTAAGAGACGGAGAAATCAGAGAGTCAACACAGAAGTCCCACACATCAAGGTTTCTTATGATATGAACAATACAGAATTTATCGGAGAGGAAAATGCCAAGGTAACATCTGGAGTTGTCACATTCATGGGGACAGGAGGCCAACTTCTAAGACATTCTGTATTTTCTTCTGGAGAGGTGGCTAGGGAACTTGCCAGGTCCATAGTCCATATGCACTCAAGTCAGACAGCTCCCCTTTTGGGGCAGTGGGCGAGGAGGGGGGCATCCAGACAGTCTTGTTCAGAAACCTAAAGGCTCACATGGAGAGCAAGATAGTCTGCCCACGTGGTCTAAAGGCCAGATTAACAGACCAGAGTTGAGAGTAGGAGGTGGGGATGGAGGGACACAGAGCTAAGAACCTGTGGCTAGCAAGAACACACCATAAAACCAACACAAGGGTATCTCTGCCACTGAGTCACATAGTCACAGGCCTTGTTCCTAGCCTCCACCCAAGGAGCCACTTCCTGCCCACTTCTTCAGGGCAATGACACCGGACACAGGCCAGGTGGTGGGGCCACCCCTCAACTCTGACCTCCCCCCACTTGTAGATTCCTGAGCCACAGGACTGGTGGCAAAGGGACCCATTGTGCCAGGAGAGTTACTACCCTCTGTTTCCACCTGAGGAAGTTCCAGGACGGACTCACTGTCACCTATGCTGAGTCTGCCTTAAAACTCAAGGCCCTCGTGTGCCCCTGGAAACACTCTGCCCCTCGGTATCTTCATCAAGGACAGGGAGAGACAGCATTTCTCCAGTCTCTTCCAGATCAGAAAACTAGCATTCTTCACCTCAGCTTCTTATAACCATGCTCCGTGAGCCTTAGATAGAATTAATGTTCAAGGCTCATGGGTTACACTCCTCTGGGATGTGTGTCACACCAGGGATAATCCCGAGGGCTGGCCTTCGCCTCCTAGGTATCCATGGAACAGTACCCTCACTCACAGTATCCACTTAAGGAATGACAGACTGGGGCTCCCTGCCTGCTCTCAGTCACGCACACTGGTGGAGCCTTCAGGTCTCTTTCAGAGTGAAGAATGCAGGATTCTGCAACCAGAGACCTCAAGCTAACCCACAAGGGCTAGCAGAAGAACGAGATGCCAGTGTTGATTGAATTTTGAATCACACAATAGCTGAGAAAAAAGACATACAGTGTAAATGACTGGCACGGAGTCAATTCCCCGGTTGCTTCTTTAACAGTCAAGGCAAGGATGAAAGGGAAGTCTGTAGAAGTGTGGGGCAAGCCACCCAGTTCTCTGTGGGGAATCCTGTCCTGGGTGGCCTCTGATGGTGACCAGTTACAATCGGGTAAGGCTAACACAGTCTTCTAATACGATGCTTGGAATAGCCTGTCTCACTGTCAGGAAATGTCATTTTCTTTGGTGGGTCCTAGGCCTAAAGAGGATGGCTGGCCAGGGGCATACCACTCCTTCGTCAAAATCCTCAAGATGGAGTCTATGGACCATGATAAAACTGGACAGGCTTTCCCCTGGGCTGGCCCTGGATTGATATGTTTTCAGTTTTTCATGTTACCTGTCAGTAACTTGTCACCTTGAGATGTCAGCCCGAGAACCAGCCAGGATGAATGGGATGCTGCCAGGTCTCTGTGTTCATTCTACAGAATTAGTGTGGCTCAAGGGTGACAGTCCCACTGGCTATATCTTCATCATTCTACCTGCCGGCTTAACATTTTAGACTCATTTTTTAAAATCTTTATGTGTACTCACTACCAATTTGAAAAATTTCAAAGGCTTGTGTGTGTATATTTATGGTTTGGGTGGAAAAGGCTTTTAAAAGGCATGGGACAGCAAGACAGCTCAGCGGGTGAAGGAGCTTGCTGTGCGAGCCACACAGCCTGAGTTCCATAGCTGGAAGTTATCGGGAAAGGCAAGACCAGTTCCTTAAAGTTATCCTCTGACCTCCGCATGTGCAATGTAGCATGTGTGTTCTTTGTATGCACAGACACACATACACACACACATACTAAAAATTTAATCTACAAAAAAGAGGTAGATTATATACTTAAACTTGTGAGCCTTGTTCTGTGCACTGAAGGATTCTAACTCTAGAGACATGCAAGGCCCTATCCTCTCTACCCTGTCCAAATGTCCCACGTGCTCTATAGCATCAAATGGTGAGGTCGCAAAGAGAAGGACCACAGCTTAAAAGTTCCTAGTGGGGACTGTAACTTGGTGCACAAGGTCTTAGGTTCTAAACCCAGCACCGAATGAGAAAAAAAAAGCCCTATCTGAAGTTTAATCCTGATCAATCCTCACCCCCTACTTTCCAGTCTAAAGCCCAGCACTCTGTGTTTATAATTACTGTGCAGATGACAGATAGTGGAATCATTCCCTATACCAGACTGGGGGAAAACTGGGAGCCCTAAACTCCAGAATGTCAAGGGTGCTATGAGGTATGTCCTAAAAGACAGGAAGGATGGGAGAGAGAACAAAGAGGCCACTGCAACCACCTTCCCTGGAGCCCATCTTGCTTCTTCCTAATCTGGTCCTTTAAAAAGGTTATGTCCATCCATCCATCCATCCATCCATCCATCCATCCACCCATCCATCCATTTATGTGCTTGCAGGTAGAGTGAGAGTATAATGTTAGCAGGAATCTGTTCTCTCTACCATGTGTGGAACTCAAGTTGTCAGGCTCGGTGGCAAGTGACTTCACCAGCTGAGCCATCTTGCGGCCCCTATTCTGGTCTTGAAGCAAGGACTATCTTCAGCTGGGTCTTCCAAGGAAAGATAATTATCTGTCTTGCCCTGAGTAGCGCCTCAGCAGAAAAGTTTCCTTGCCCAGTCAGTCCTGAGCAGGCTGGGAGTGGGGGAAAGCTGGAACCAGCAACCTAATTCTGCCCTCAAGGATGGGACTAAAGCCGCCTCAGTTGAGGCATGCTGCAGCCTAGGTATCCAGGTCAGAGGCCATCTGGTCAGGAACCAGAGCTCTAAGGCCTGCTGGGGATGCCTGTTCTGACAGGAGCTGTTTCAGGCAGCCAGTTAGTTATCTCCCTCCCTCCCCCCAGAGACAGTGGGGCTTAGAAACTAACGACATGTCCTCACTCAATAGCCCTTGGCCAAAGGTCCAGAAAGGCTCCAGGAAGGCTCTGGAAGGCCACAGGAAGGGACTAGCCTGCATACTCAGCATTCCAAAAACCTGGAAATAGAAACCAGAAATAAGAACTTTCCAAGAAAGTCCTATTTAAAACACAACCGCAGGAACGCCAACCACTCTGCACCTTCTCATAAGAATCAGCGAGACTTTTAAAGAACATGAGTTGTACCAAATGACAATGCTGTCTCTTTAAGAATGCTTAGCTGTGTAAGCCCCTGCCTCAAAACAACAACGATAACAAAGAAGGTGTCCACCTCCAACCCCAGCACTTGGGAGGGGTTCAAGGCCAGTTTTAGCTAATAGAGAGTTTTAGGCAAGCCTGGGCTACATGAGAGTCCTATGAAAGAAAGAAAGAAAGAAAGAAAGAAAGAAAGAAAGAAAGAAAGAAAGAAAGAAAGAAAGAAAGAAAGAAAGAAAGAAAGAAAGAAAGAGACAGAAATGAGAGAGAGAAGGAGGGAGGGAGGGAGAGAGGAAAGGAGAGAGGAAGGGAAGACAGAAGGAAGAAAGGAAGTAAAGAAAGGAAGGGAGGAAACCAGAGCTAGGGATGTGGCTCAGCTGGCAACATGCTTGCCTTGCAAGCTGGAGGACCCGAGTTTGATCATCAGCACCCATGCAAAATGCTGGGTGTAGCATTGATTGTAATCACAGTTCTGGGGAGATGGAAGCAGAGAACCCCTGGGGCCCACTGGCCAAACACTAGCTTACTCAACAAGCTCCAGCAAATGAAAGACTCCATCTCAAAGAAGGGTCTGAGGAGAAATGATAACAGGGATCAGCCTCT
The DNA here is from genome assembly GCA_028555095.1 of Dicrostonyx torquatus. NCBI lineage: Eukaryota > Metazoa > Chordata > Mammalia > Rodentia > Cricetidae > Dicrostonyx > Dicrostonyx torquatus. Next base: position 5,970,742 of record JAQHUG010000055.1, on the reverse strand, counting down.
GGCATCCACACGCACATATATGCATTATATCTACAGGAACACACACACACACACACACACACACACACAACTGAAAACTTTTATAACATGGTAAAATCCAGTATGAGTCAAAATGGAAGAAAAAAAAAAAAAGGCGGGCTTAGCTGGATTTGGTGTGGCACACCTTGACTCCTACCCACTGGGGAGGCAGAAGCAGATGGACTTCTATGAGTTCAAGGCTAGCCTGGTCTCCACAGCAAGTTCTAAACAAACACAGTGAGACCCTGTCTTAAAGAAAAGAAGCAAACAAGCAATTAAGATGCACTTGGACAGCAAGATGCCTGTATCCTGACACTCACAGTTAGGGCAGGGGGACCGTCACAGCCTTATCTAGCAAGATCCTGTTTCAAAAACAAACCAAACAGATTCCCAAATGAAAAAAAAGGTACAAAAGATAGAGTAGCTCTTCTTCCGTATTGATGAGAATATTTAGGGACTCACATCATATATTTGGCAGCATCTATTAAAAATACATCACTCCCACTGGCTTTGACCCTAGTGGAATTCCCATACAGAAACACATTGTTAAAGCCTGACTGTTTAGGATCCCCCAAATTCCTGCCCTGAGATCTAATCCCAGTGTGCAGATGTATCTGCACATGCAATCTGCAGGAGGTTAACTATATTTAGATGGTGTAGGTGATAGGGTGGGGACCCTGTGATGGCATTAGTGTCCTTCCTCTCTTTCCGCCACAGGAGGACATATGCGGTCACTGCTCAACAGGGTGAGAATCCTCATTAAACAGCCAACAAACCAGGACCTTGATCTTGAACTGTGCAGCTTCCAAATGTTTGTTTTGCGGTACTCTGGCTGTATATTTAATCTTATATTACTCATGGAATTTATTTTTTTAAAAACATTAAAAAAAGATGCATTTTATTTTTATGCATATAACTGTCTTATCTGAATGTATGTATGTGTCCCATGTATATTCAAATTCACACTGGTCCATGCATGTTCTATAATCCCAGGGTTATTTGTTTTTGTTTGTTTGTTTGACTTGGTTGGGTTTTTTTTTTTTTTTTGCAAAAACTGTGCAAGTATTTGCTTCTATGTATGTAAGTATATCACCCACATGCAGTGCTCCCAGAGGCCAGAAGAAGGCACTGGATCCTCTGAAACTGGAATTACAAATAGTTGTGGGTTGCCAAGTGAACACTGGGAATTGAACCTGGGTCCTCTGAAAAAGCAGCCATTCCTCTGCCTTAAACCCCAATGTGTTTGTTTGGATGGACAGAACAGAGCAACAGTACCCAGCCCAGGAATGGAGAAAAGTAAGGAGATTGCATTTCTTTTGCTTTGTGGGCAGAAATGGAAACAGGTTGGTCTATACGCAGGAACCCTACCAAGAAGAGTTTTCTCTGGGGAACCTTTCTTTCCATTTTATCACTGGGGAAATGTGGGAGAAATAGCAAGTGGATCTGAGTGACCTCGTAGAGCCGGAGGCAATAAATCGGGATATCTGCCTTGTCTGAACATCACTCTCAATGCCAGAGTGATGAAGAGGTTTGAGGAGGAAGGCATCCCTGTCAGATATCAGATGAGAGGGTAAACGGTGGCTCCTGTGTGTCTGCTCTGCGCTTTTCCCCTCCAGGGAAGATCCATCATTATCTGTGTCGTCTGTCATCTGAATCTTTCCCTCCACCTTACCTGAGGCTCTCTGGGCCTTGTAGGCCCAGCTTCATGTGCCTTGTCCTTACGACAGGAAAAACTGGCATGTTTTTGGAGACAACCCAGAGTGCCGTCCTATGAGTCTTAGGCATTCTGTTAAATGACTATTCTTTTTTGTTTTGTTTTGTTTGTTTTTTGTTTTGCAAGATAAGATTTCTCTGTATAACAGCCCTGGCTATCCTGGAACTTTAGAGCAGGCTGGCCTCAAACTCACGGAGATTCGCCTGCCTCTGCCTCCCAAGTGCTGGGATTAAAGGCGTGAGCCACCACCACCTGGTTCTAAATGATGTTTTTAATCCTTTATGGTATGAACGTATTTTTCTTCCCCTGAAATGTCATAGGGGTAAGCCATGGACACTATCGACTCAATGCCTTCCCTAAACCACGTATTTTTTTTTTTTTTTACAATGCATGTCTCAAAGAAATGGCCCCATTCCTTCTCAGGGAGAGGCAGTTATCCAGGAGTTGGCTGTCATGTTTGTGAAAAATCTAGGTTGCAAAGGCAGCCTGGTTGCAAGGAGACCACCAAGTCCAGACTTTGTCAGCTGCTTAGCCCCAGGTGTGGTGCCTGCTTGGCTATTTCCACGGAAGCCAATGGTGCAATCAAAACTCCTGCAGATTCCAGCAAGGACGGTGGCAACAGGTTTTGGCTGACCTGGCCCCAGAGAAGATAAAGCCCTTAAGTACAGATTAGCCACGCTAGGGCCAGCTCCATTCACAGGCAAAAGTCAAAGTCGATATTTGCCAAGTGGAACAGAACAAAAGGAAACAACAAATGCATTTGCTAGCTCTCCAAAGAGCCTAGCAAAACAGCCTGCCGCCCTAGAAGGCTAAGGAAGCTAGAATGCCTCCGCATAGAAGGTCCCCTCTGCACACTGGTCTCCAAATCTCAAATGCTCATAGGGCTCCCCGTTAGGGTGTAAAGAACTTTCTAATGAACGAACATGAGTGTTATGACATCATTGTTTCAAAGAAGTGAAGATTGGGGGGCCTCAGAATCTGAAGACCATACACCTAGCAGCCCCCCAAGAGATGGCCAGTGATTCAACGGAGTGGAGCATTTGCTACTCTGGCAGAGGAACTAGGTTCAGTTCCCAGCATCCACTTGGCAGCTCACAGCCATCTGCAACATAGTTGCAGAGGATCTGATATCCTCTTTTGACAGCCACAGATGCATGTGCAGTGCACATATGTGCAGACAAAACACTCACACACATAAAATAAAAATATTTTTATAAATTAAAAATAAAGGAAGGTGCAACCCAAACCAGTAATTTATCAGGTACTATGACTCCATATGGGAGTTAGAAGGAACTTTGGCTCACCTAAAAGCAAGGAAGGTCCATGGCATGCATCAGGAACCCCATGCTAGAAAAGCATGGAGCCCCTATCAGCTCAAGAGAGTTACATGGCACACATCTGCCTGGGATGACAATGACTCATGACTGCTAGCTAGCTCTGTAGCAAGAGGGGAAGACTGTACATAGTGTGCCTGGCAGTTGCTAGGCAACATTCTGGCATGCTTTTTTTCCTTCCATTCTTTTTCTTTCTTAGCATGTGTATGCACGTGTACATGTGTGTGTATGTGTGTTTGTGTGTTTTAAACAGTCTCACATAATGCACTCAAATTTACTACGTAGCTGAGGATAACCTTGAACTCCTGACCCTCCTGCCTCTGTCTCCCAAGTGCTGGGATTATAAACGATGTGCACTATCATGGCAGGCCACCATTTTTTTTTTTTTTGAGACATGGTCTCTCTCTCTCTCTAGCTCTGTCTGCCTTTGTACTTTCTACATGGACCAGGCTGGCCTCAAACTCACTGAGCTCTGCCTATCTCTGCCTCCCAGCTTTCTTTTCTTTTCTTTTT
>JAQHUG010000055.1:5923895-5945390 GCA_028555095.1 Dicrostonyx torquatus | reverse complement strand
CTATTATTATAAGCCTTCATGTGGGAGTTGGGACCAAATTCAGGTCCTGTTCAAGAGTGGTAAGTGCTCTTTTTTTTTTTTTTTTTTTGGTTTTTCGAGACAGGGTTTCTCTGTGGCTTTGGAGCCTGTCCTAGAACTAGCTCTTGTAGACCAGGCTGGCCTCGAACTCACAGATATCCGCCTGCCTCTGCCTCCCGAGTGCTGGGATTAAAGGCATGCACCACCACTGCCTGGCTCCCCCAAGGTGTTTTAAGTTCGCGTTCTTCCCTTGTATTTCCTACCCCTCAGTTTCGCTTCTTAGCTCCAAATGGCACCTCCGAAGGTCAAGCGCTGGCCTCGTACAGTGTCTGTCTCATCCAGGGTCTCAGCAAGCTGTGGGTGCCCCAAACACTTTGCGAGAGAAAAATAAATAATAATACATACAGGCAGAGAAGCAGAAAGGCCCCCATGCCAAAGCTGTGCACGGTGGCCGCAGTCCTGGAAGAGATGATGCCAGACCAGCCCACTCTGTCTCAGGGTGGGGGTTTCCCCACGTGGCTCTACTCTAGGATCTTAAGCAGCCCAGGCCTTGAGGAGAAGCCTGACTTTGGTTGGGACAGAGGATCAGGGGTGAGACAGCCAGCCCTGCATCAGCTGGGCTCACTGAGGACTCAGTTCCATCTTCCTGCCCTAGTGTTAGGTCACTCTTGGCTTGGCCTACCCAAAAGACCCTCAGAGATGAAGCCACCTGAAATCCCTCTAGGTTCACAAATTCCTCAGTAACTATTTTAACCTTAAATCTGGAAGTCTATGGATTCCCCAAAGCAGAGCCCTATAATTAGTGCCCAGCCCCCTCCCCCACACTGAGCCCCACCACCGGCCATGCCCTCATGATGGAGTTGTGAACATGGCAATCCCAAAAGATCTCTGAGCATAGAAAACAGCCTTGTATTTCTTCACCACCATCTGTCTCAAGAGCACAAAACAGACACTCAATAGTCTCCTCTGGACACAACCAACTGACACAACATCCTAAGGATGACGACAATTATGCAAGGCATTCTGGAAAAGAAGGCAATGTAGTGGCACTAGTTAGGTACTAGTGTGTCTCCATATGAAAATTTCCAGCAATGTTCAGGTGACTTGGAGGGTCTATGATGCACAGTGGAATTTTAAATAAAGATGTGAATCAAGATTTTTTTCAATCATCTTAATGCCTAAATTGGATTGGGCACATTGTCAGTCTGGTCAGCTGCATGAATGAATTGATCATTAAGAAGGTTGGGGGAAGGGTAACAACTGAGGGGGAAACAATCAACTTTGTACTTGCATTTAAATACAGCTTCGGTACTTCATTGATTCGGTGCAATCTGGGAAGGTTTGGTGGTTGGGGAGTGTTGATTACCTGAGTCAGAATGGGTCCAGGAAACGGAGGTCAGCATCGCTCCAGAAAGGACAGAGGTGTCTTCATAATCACTAGACGACACTTCTAGCGGCTGCTGGAGTAGAGCAGAAGGGATCCAGGGTTAGGGTAAAGCAGCAGAGGACCCTCACAGACAATGCATGCCCTCTCCGGCCTGACCCTGAAAACTGACACAGTTCAGTGAAAAGCAGACTGCCATAGTGCCTCTCAGGTCTCACGCAGGGAAGGATGGAGTGATTTTGAAACTGCTTCTGGGGACAAGAGGGCTCAGAGATTTGAAATAGATGCCATTGACATGGTGAGATTATTTGGTTCACTAGAAAAGCCACCCAGACATTCCTGAGATCATTTCCCTTTACCATAGCTACTTCTGAAACACTTGTCTGAGTGGTAGAGGACACCGAGAGTTCAAGGCCATCCTCCATCCACCACGTGGACTCAGTGTTCAGGCCGCAAAGTCCATAGCGTTGCGAGAGGCAGGCTCTCTAGTTCCACTTAACTCACAAGTTAGTGAGTGGGTCACGGCTAAGAATGCTAGACAATAGAAAAGTTGGCACATGAGGCAGACTGCATAATGATTTCTGCTGGAACATAATTTTTGGCATTGAAGGCCTTAAGGATGACAAATCAATAGATTCTCTAAGAAAAGAAAGCTATTATCCTGTTGGGGTTGGTGTGAGAATGTTAGGAAACGGTCGTTACGGCAGTGGCTCTCAACCAGGCCTTGGAACAGAAGCAGCTGAGGTCTTTGCTAGAAAGACAGAAATCTTAGCTCTGCTCCAGGTTTCACAGACAGACTTCTGGGAGGAGAGGGGCACAGGACAGGGCTTCCACGAGCCCTCAGATCATCCTTCAGTCACTCATACAAAGGCATCGATCCAGTCGTAAAGCAAAACTTTACCCTACTCTATTTCATGCTTAAAACATAATTAAAGGGGGCTGGAGAGATGGCTCAGAGGTTAAGAGCACTGACTGCTCTTCCCGAGGTCCTGAGTTCAATTCCCAGCAACCACATGGTGGCTCACAGCCATCTATAATGAGATCTGGTGCCCTCTTCTGGCATGCAAGCATACATGGAAGGAATGTTGTATACATAATAAATAAACAAATCTTAAAAAAAAAACATAATTAAAGGCAGAACATTGAGGAGGGACTGGAGAGGGAGGAAGAGGAAAGGGTAGGAGGTTCTTCAAAATACATAACCCACTTGGGAAGACACAAGCATGATACCCCCAGAATGTTATTTCTGTTGGTTAGAGGGTTCCGGGAAAGACATCTGTTTCTAGTTGGGGTTAGGACGAAGTCACAGATTGATCATTAAGACAATGACAATAATAACTGAACGTTAAGAATAGAGGGGAGTGGGTTGTAGGGGGATGGTTCAGAGGGCTGGTGAGTCTGTTTAAGTCTGGGGCCCTGAGTTCAACCCCAGGTAAAGAGCTAGGATCTATGTAAAAGGAAGGAAGCAATGGTGGGCATCTGTGCTCCCAGCACTCCTAAGACATGGGAGCAGAGAGAGCAGACCTCTCCAGCAGCTCTTAGGCCGGGGAGACTGTAGTGGGCAGCACAGCCGCAGAAATAAGAGAGAGCCTGCCTTAAGGCAGCTGGCTGATGGTATCCCAGGCTTTTAGTCCCAGCACTTGGAAGGCAGAGGCAGGAGGATCTGTTATGAGTTCGAGGCCAGCCTAGTCTACATGTTGAGTACCAGGACAGGGCTACACAGTAAAAGCCTGACTCAAAACAAACAAACAAACAAACAGAGGTGAAAGGCAAGAACCAACTCCAGAAAAATGTTCTCTGACTCATGCACCCGCACACACCCCATGTACACACATACACCTATATATGCACCCCCCACATGCATATACACACACACACACACACACATACACACACACACACACAAATATTTTTTGAAATATTAGAATCAGGATGCTGGGTTGTTAGCACAATGGGTGGAGTGTTTGCGCAGTACCTGTGAAGCTATGGTTTGATCCCCAGCACTGTGTAAAAGCAGACATGCTGGCCCACACCTGCAATCCTAGTACTCAGGAAGTCGACATAAGAAGACCAGAATTTTAAGGTCATCCTTGGCTATATATCAAGTTGTAGGCTAGCCTGGAATACATGAGACCCTGTCTCAAAGAAATAAATTAACTAAATTAAAAGAAAAAAACACCTAGATTGGAACAGGTCAAAGCAGGCAATGCTCTAACTTGAGTCTTATTTATGATACAGAGGAACCAGGTTTGGCTGATATGAGAAACTTGATGATGTGAGTGAGTCAAGGTCAATTCCAAATACTGAGGGGTGAGACCAAAGGGACCATGGCTTCTAAGTCCTGTGTAAAGGCTACTCAGTCCATACCCTGGACTTAGAAATCCATGTCCTTTGAACATGACACTTAAAGATTTCTGTACCCAGTTTACTTTTTATATTTGTTATTCTGCATTTTCCATAGGGAAAAACTTCAGCTGCTTCAAGGATTGACAACTCACCATCTGCCCAGGAAGAAGAACACAAAAGAAAATGTTATAGCAGGCACAACAATTTGGATGTCACTGCAGCCCTGGGCATTTTTGTGAAGGGGCAAAATATATTAGCACACCTCAAGGCTCTGATACTTTCTTGGTTTAAACATTCATTATAATATAGCTCAGATTGACTGTGGTGTGCCATATGTCCTCCCAAAAGCAGAAATTATATCCAGCCTCTCCAATTGGAGAAATGGGACTTCGATGCCCAATACTGTACTTGCTTCTAGGACATGGACATAGTAGAATGTGTCATGTCTTCATTTCTTCATGTTGTTATTAATGGTGGGATCTTGATGTCACACCAAGCCTTTCACTGAAATTTGAAAATCAGAATGAACAATATCTTCTTGCCCATTACAAGTCATCCTTCTAGCTACGCAAATTGCTATGAGCAAGATCTGATCCCCTAAGCCTCACTTTTTATTTTTTTTTTTATAAAAGAGCATTAGGAAGGATGTGGTGGCTTACTCTTATAATTCTGGGAGGCTGAGGCAGAAGGATTAGCAGATAAAGCACTTGTCACCCAAGCCTGACAAATTCAATCTTGAGAGCCCACATAAAATAGCCAGCTGTGGTGGCATAGGCCTATGAGGCCAGCACTCCTGCAGGGAGATGGGAAGGCAAGACAGTGAGTCAGCAGTCAGCAGCCAGCTGCAGAAACAAGGTGGAAGGAGAGAACTGACTCCCAGGAAGTTGTCCTCTGACCTCTAGATACATATATGCCCAACAAACAAATCTTTTTAAAAAGAAGAAAAAAGAGAGACACTGACCTGCCCCACTCTTTGTTGAAATTGAGATAAGAAAATAAGTGATTGCATTGTTGGTGGTGCATAACACACAGTCTCACACAGACACGTGGAATTCTACTCTTTATTGAGAACTTGGGTATTAATTAACGATGTGGTATTATACTAGCCTTTGAAAATATAAAGCTCAAATCTTCCATATGCCCTCAAGACTCTTTAAATGTTTGCAGATATAGCAGATCTGAGGAACAGACTTGGCACCAACCACGCCATTCCCCCTAGAAACATTTCAAGGTAAATTCTTCCCTAAGAATTTTTTTTTCCAACTAATGTTATCCCTGTGACCACAGCCAAGTATCCAGTTATCTTTCAGCAGCTCCTGAGAGTATAGCTCAGCCTTCAGCAACACCGACATATACGATGGTGATAATTTATCGCCTCTGCAGTAGTTTGGTCCCAGATGGACCATTTACTAATTTATTTCCATATGTAACTGACAGAGAGATTAATCAGGCTTCCAACTCAGAAACCTGAATTGTGCTCTATTCCCTGAACAGGCTAACTCTGGACAAGAGGAAACTCACGTTTACATAGAGCATTTTCCCTAAAAGCTGTTGATAGATACCTGTACAACACACACACACACACACACACACACACACACACACACACACACACACACACACCCTTCCCAAGGCAGCTCACTCCTGTTCATCTGGAAGCCTGGCTCTTTAAGCCTTCTGGGCTTCACAGGGCAGCAAAGTCTGATGTAACTACAGGCAGACATGAGCCCAGAAACCAACCAAATGCCAAATGCCACAATCAGCCTCAGTGTCAACCTTGTGTCCCTTCCTTGTAAGGTCGGGGTCTCAGATTTCTGAAACAGAGAACCTCTTTTTGCCATGACACTGTGCCCAGCTGGCTGGCACAGCAGTGCCCAGACCCTGGGAAGTATGAGCTTTCTTTTTTCTACTCATTTTAAGGGTCTGAACTTGACCAAACCCTACAGCTGCTGTGTCCTTATGAAGGGGACAGCTAAGGACTGTTGACTGTCCCCCTTGGCTCATTTCTGTTGTTTTTAATTTTAACCTAACGATACCAGCCTTCAGGAAAGAGTTGACTAATGTTATAATTGGATGACAGTGTTTGCAGAGGGAGCCAATCCAGACACAGAAATCACTCGCAGTGCATGATGGATCCCAAAGCCACATTTTCAAAGGCTTCACGGATAGAACCTTGTCAGCTGGGCTCTGATGAACCCTGCCACTGGGGAAAAGTCCCTTAATGCCTTGGTTGAATATTCTTTCCTCTGATTCTGGCATGGTGACACCTACTTATAACCCCAGGACTTAGAGGCAGAGGCAGGAAGATCATCAGGTCAAGGTCAGTCTGGGCAACATAGTGAGTCACTACTCCAGCAAGAAAGAAAAAAAAAAAGAAGAAGAAGAAGAAGAAGCAGAAAATAATGTTCTCTGTTTTCATAGGAGGAATGTTGTCCTATGAAGGCCTTTTATCTCTACAGTCTTAGGATTTTATGAAAAGAAGAGAAACAACCAGCCACTTGTTACTATGTTTAGCTGGTGCCAAGCAGTAGGGAATTTGTAATTATCTGAACTTGAACAAATGGGTCCAGATGCTTGGTGCTGAGACTGACGGAGCCTCGGTGTTCAGTATGCTCTCTTTGATCAAAGAACACAAGCACTTGGAGATGGTCTCATGAAGCACGGCCTTAAGTTGTAAGAACTCAGTTCAATGCAGAAGTTTGAAATACTGATCTAGGCACTGTAAAACCTGCCAACGAAGGTTAAGGCAGGGCTTTCAACAGGCTGTAACGGAAGGGCCTGATGCACAATGTCCCCCACAGGTGCATGTGTTTGAACATCTGGTCCCTAGCTGTTGGTGCTCTTCGGAGAGGTTATAGTACCCTTCAGAGATGGGGCATAAATGGAGGAAGTGGTCGCTGGGAAGTAAAGGAAAGACTTGAGATCAGTAGCCCATTCCTGCTTGTAGCCTGCTCTTGCTTCCACTTTCAGGAAGATGTGAGCAGATGAGGGGTCCAAGTAGCAGTTTTCACTACCTTGGAACCACCTGCCTCCATGTCTTCCCTGCCACGATGGGCTGTACCTTGTCAAACAATGAGCCGAAATACATTTCCTTTAAGTTCCTTCTTGTTGGGCACCTGGTACCCACGAAGAGAAAAGTAATGCCTTCAAAAAGTTTTCTAGCCGAGTTGTGGTGGCGCACGCCTTTAATCCCAGCACTTGGGAGGTAGAGGCAGGTGGATCTCTGTGAGTTCGAGGCCAGCCCGGTCTACAAGAGCTAGTTCCAGGACAGGCTCCAAAGCCACAGAGAAACCCTGCCTTGGGGGCTGGGGATTCTTTGTAACTCATGATGACTTTGAACTTCTGATTGTACTGCCTCCTGAGAACGGTGAGCTGGGGATTACACGCATGTATCACTATGCCTGGTTTGTGTCTCCACATTCTTATAAAAGAATTAGAACAAAGTGACATGGATTTTTTTTTAAATTTCTATACCACAAAAATATTTCCAGGTGATTAAAAAAATAAAGTAACCATGCCGCATGCTAGATGGGTCTGCTCTGTTCCTCCCAAACAAAGGTTGAGCTGGTCATCCCAAGTTATTCTCTGAGACTTTGTTCATCTGCAACCTCTGAGTTGCAGTAACTGAATGAATGCAAGGTTTCCAGGACCCCTCATACTCAAAGGCAGAACCTCACGTGACCTGTCAGACCAACGGCATTCAGTCCCTCTGGCGAGTGGTGTCCTGCACCTATCACAAGGAGATGGTTCAAGACCCAGTGCCTGGTAAATCAGCCTCAAGTCAGTGCCCAAGCCAGGCAGTGTGGCAAGCCTTGACTTCAGCAAGAGTGTGAGCGGGCAGAAGGCTCCTGCAAGAACCAGCCTGTCTGGGCTGTGAACCACCGTGGAAAAGTTTCCCCATGAAAGACACAAACTTCCCTTCCCACTCGGGGATGCTGAATCTGTGCATGAGCAGACACAGCTTTGGTACTCATTCCATTCAGGAGCATAAGCCGGTGAGGCCTGTCTCTCTGTTCACTAGGATACTGCTCATCCCAGGCTTCAAATCCCTAGTTTGTAATTCAAAACCTGTCCCAGCTCTCCACACACCCAGGTGTTCAGAAGCTCAGAACCCCCCAGAGGTGGTCTCTTAGCATCTATTCAAATAATTACTAAGAGGCATAACAGGCAGTAGGGGTTGTAGATCATTTTCTGTGAACAAAAAAAAAAAAAAGTCTTATATAGACCCAACGCATCAATGTTTTACTTTTTTAAAAAGCCCACCTCAGGTCAGAATACTAACCTTCAAATGAATACATTATCTCACATGACCGTCCTGTTTTGCTTTCTCTCCACTGATGCAAGATTAATAAAGCTACAGTATAAGGTAAATGCAAGTTTAAGCAGAATAACGAGCACAGAGGAAAATATTTTGACATCAAAAATTCAGTATAAATTAGCTATAACGTACTTGAAAGCTCCTGTAACCATAACGTGCACACTGAAATCCATTAACCTAACACCTGGGCTGCTATTCAAAAGTAGGTTTCCGGCGATGTAAATAAATGGCCATTCCAACACTCCTCCTAAATTACTGTACAATTTGGTTGCAAAGTCGCAGGCTCACAAAGTCTCTCATCTGTGCCTGGCTGCTCTCTAGCCAACACGGAAGTCATCTCAGGCTACAATGTAGCAGCATAAACACAGAAGCCAGCAAAAGGAACCAAGAAGTAACAGGGAATGTCAAAGGCAAGCCAGGATCACCCAGGAAGGAACAGGGATATTTTATATAAGCACTCTGGAAAGACAATGGATTCCCAACCTCCCTTTAATTGCCGTCCTGCTCCCCACCTGATCATTTTTATATAAAAGCAATTACCACAACCAGACCTTCAAAGACCTCAGTTGCTATAAACTCAGCAGCTGCTAAAAATCTGTTGTCCATCGGGTCTGCTTAAAGACTCAGCGATTTTCAAACAAGCCTGTCACTCTTGCCCTAACATCACCCTCCCTCCAGAGTATTCGCCTCACTGTCCACATCCTTCCGCACCACCCACCCGAGCCATCGCCTTACCTCTGTAACTCACATTTCTTTCCTCGGATGGTATTTGCCCAAGCAAGGGCAATTGTTTGACTGGAATTCTGCAACTTTCAACTTTGACGTCGCGCCAAAGGGAGAAGCTGCAACCCCTGACACACTGCTCAGCTGAGCTCTACATTTCTGAATCCACCCCTATATTTTAAATTCTTTTACACTTCCTTAATATAGTGCGTGCTGCCTGTCCGCCGATGCGATATCAGAAACCTGCAAGCTACTATTTCTGCAACTGTGTCACTGTAGATAGTCTGAAACATGTACGTAGCCGTTGCCATGGAAACAAACACAGCTAGGGTAGAGTGCCACGCTGTGTTAATTCCTTCACCCATGAACCCCAGGGGAATGCTAACATTCATCTTCTTTCTCCTGTCGTCTCACACTGCTTTAATATATTTTTCCAGTATTATCAAATGATGTACTAAACACACATGGCACACCTGGAAATACGGATGGCTGAAATGAGCCGGGTGTCTGCCGAAGGTGGTGCCGCTCTGCGGTGGATCTTTTCCCTCACTCCTCCTGGGAGGAAAGGGGAACTTTCCCTTTCTTTTATAATGACACGGGTGTGAGTCTCTTTTTTCACCTAAAAACGGTGACCGAGGGGCTGCACTAGAATAAAGGTATCACCAGATTTGCCTGTCTGGCCAGTTCGGTGACAGGTGGAGGCAGACCTCACCAACTTTCTTTCCATCTTTTCCCACCAGCAGCAGGGATTGACCTCCGGGGCCTTGTACACACGAAGCAAACACTCTACCCCGGAGCTACATCCCCAGCCCCGAGACCTTGCAAACTTTCTGAAGTGATTCAAATGAAGAGTTATACTCCTTGACTAAATTTGTACAAACATCGTTCTAATTAGGCAAAAGCAGACACTCTTGACAATGACTTCATTAGTTCCGGTGAGTCTTTGTTCCCAAATCCGGGCAAGAAGGTACGAGAGAGACCGACGGCATGAGGAGCTGGAACCCTGTCACCCAAACAACGGACTGGGATGGTCCTGGAATCGGAGAGTTCTCTCATTTGCTTCAGGTTCAGATCCCTGTCCTTACCAATGCTCAGACCCGTGGAGAAAAAGCCAAACACTGTCATTACACCTAGAAACCAAAATGGACATGGAGCTACCATCCTATTATTCAAATGGGCCAGTTCCTTTAAATATTGGGGTTATTCTCATCACGGTAGACAAAAATAAGCTGTTGAAAATCTTAATTACATCCTATCCCTTGGGCTAGTTAATAATATTCAGTCTAGATGAAAATGGCCACATTTTAGATTTGCATGCTGATGCGCCTCACTTGAATACCATTTCCTCACTAAACAATCAATTGGAGGCTTTAAGAGCGCATCTCCCTGACCCTGAACTGGCATATTTGAAAGAAACCACTACTTTATCGGCAGGGATTATGGTAAAATGGTCCCATAAAAGATGAGCAAATTTTCCCATTACTTCCCTAAATTGAATCATTCTTGGCTGTTTACTATGATAATAATGATCAACTCATCCCTAAGATAAAGAGCAAAGCAGAAAATATATATATATATATATACCTTACCAGTTAAGGGAATATGTCACTTTTAAAAAGCAATCTTAAAATGATGTTGGGAAGAAGGGCGTGGGGAGATGGCTCATTGGGTAAAAGCACTTTCTACATGAGCCCGGAAACCTGAGTCTTAGCCCCTGAGTGCACAGAGAGAGACAGATGGGACAGCTTACATCTGTAAGTGGGATGGGAGGCAGAAACAGAAAAATCAGCCAGATGCTCACAGCCCAGCTGGCCTGGAGGACAGGGTGAAATGGCAGAAACAGGAGAAATCCTACCTCAAAACAAGGTAGAAGTCACGAATCAACAGCATTGTCCTCTGACCTCCATGCAACTGCTGTCCCTATTCCTCTGACCTCAGCCACACATCTTTGTCTAGGATACCCTAGGTAACCATGAACTAGTTAGATCTTCTCTGACCTAATGGAGTGTGCTCTCCATGATCATACAGCTCCAAGTGCAGCAACCAGGCCGTTGGTGGTGAAAGACTTAGAACAGCCACAGGAACACTCTTTCTCGGGGGAGAGATACCAAGTGTCAGATGAAATGCTTTGGGGTCACCTGGAGCTGGGGGTTAAGGGTCAACTCTTCTTGGCCCTTCCTCATCCATTCTTATCACCTAAGGGTTGGGGAATAGGGCTCAGCTATGGGCTGAGTACAGCGCTCCCCCACCTAAGCAATCAATTTCTGTCTGTTCTCAACTTTATTCCCCTTCTTTCCCAGGAGTCCCAGTCCTCAGAGAGGGCCTTGGGGACCCTTGAAACCGTGAAGACAAAGGGAGGGTTGACAATAAGCAACAGCGAAGAATCAGTCAGGCTCCCAAAGGGATGCCCTTCTAGGTTTATATTGTAGACCAGTGGCTCTCAACCTTCCTAATGCTGCAGCCCTTTAATACAGTTCCTCACGTATGGTGACCGCCAACCATAACATTATCTTTGTTGCTACTTCATAACTGTAATTTTGCTACTGTTATGAATTGTGTTGTAAATATCTGATGTGTGACCCCTGTGAAAGAGTTGTTAAGACTCCCCTAAAGGAGTTGCAATCCACAGAGTGCAAACCACTGCTATAGACTATGTCAGAAACTTCTACTTTTAAAGATTGAGTAATATTTCCTCATAAAGACATACCACATTTTGCTTACTAATTCATCTGTCAGTAGACATTAGGTTGCTCCCACATTCTCACTATTATGGACCATGCTGGTATGCATATGGTTATGCAGATATCTTCCTGAGACCCTGCTTTCAGTTCTTTAGGATACATAATAGAAGTAAAATTGGTATAATAAATCTACTGCTAATTTTTTGAGCAATCACTATCTTATTTTCCATGGCAGCTATACAATTTTATAGCCCCCATCAACAATGAATGAGGGCGCTCTAATCTGGCCATGCCCCCACCAGTATTTGATAGTATCTGGAGTTGTTTTATTTTGTTCCATTAATAGTAGCTACTCTAATGGGGTTAGGTAGCATTAAGTGTTTTGATTTGCATTTCCCTGTTTGTGCCTTTTCACGTGTTTATTGGCTATTTACAATCTCAGAAGAAATGTCTACTCATGCACTAGGTCCACATTTTTATATGCATGTGTTGTGTCTGTGCATACTAAGGCTTACATGTGTAGGTCAGAGGACAACATGTGGGAGTTGTGGGTCTTGGGGGAAAAAACTATGTGGACCTGGGGATCGAACTCAATTCATCAGGCTTGCTGGCAGACACCTCTCCCCATGGAATGATCTCACCAGGCACCAGACCTGTTTTTTGAATCAGATAATTTGCTGAGTTTGGAGAGCTCTCTATATATTCTGGGTATTTCCCTCTCTTCCTATGCTCCGCAGGCATGTCCCCATCCTGTGGGTGACTTCTAAATCGGTTGCTTCTTCTCCATACTCATGGCCACTAGACCATAAAAAGCCCATTTCCTTATGGATGGGGTTACTCACTTCCTCTTCCTACATTGCCCTAGGCATCAACTACCAACTGGATTTGGCCATGCCATCTTTGTGTGGCAAGCATACTTCCTAGAAGGTCACAGAGCTGTTTCTGGGTCAGTCAGTCCATGAAGCAGCAGATTTATAGTTGTGGGTAATATTCCGGGAAGAAACACACGATACTGGTGGAGACCTGGTGTCTTCACAAGGATGCCCCAATCTAGGTCAGTCACTGGATCCTCCATGACAGTGGAGAGTGCACAAAAGAATCAGGAGTCAGGCTCTTGAGTCAGCCTGTTACAAAGACATCTTAGGACTTGGCTGGATCATGAACCTCGCCACACTGACAGAGACCGAGGTGTTTTTCCCAGAATCTATAAAATAGCAAGCAGTGTGGAAGAGTCACTCTGAGGGACAGGGCCCCACAAGGTGACTCCTAAGTCCTCCCTTAGACACTATCCTTTTCCCAGGGTTTCTCTCATTCTTTGCTGGCTGCCAGGATCTCAGCTGCCCTTGTCATTGTGCAGAGTGGCCTGTCTCATGGTTCTCTCCTCTTCTGATCCACACCTAATATGCCAGGGGCTGAGAAACCAAATAATGGAGCTGATTAGAATTCTGTCAGAAAAAAAAGACTAATCTGGGCCTGAGAAGTGTCTCTGAGCACATGAGTGGGGACTTTTGGCTACTGCCAAAGCTAGGTCATTAGCCTAAAGCCAGCTTCTTACTATGAAATCAGCCGGCATTTTTTAAAACTTTATTTTTGAGACAGGGCTTCTTGGTGTAGCCCTGGTTGTCCTGGAACTCATTCTGTAGACCAGGCTGGCTTCAAACTTAGAGACTGGTCTTTCTCTTCCTCCCAAGTGCTGGGATTAAAGGCATATGCCACCACTGCCTGGCGAAATTGGGTTGGACTTTTAAGCCTTTTAGATGGTCTCTATTTTGGATGGTCTGCCAATGATTTTGGTTTGTTTGTTTTTCTCCTCTTGTCTCTTTGGCATTTGTTTGTAGGCACACCAGGTTGTTTTTAAATTTCAGGTTTTGCTTAAAATTTGAGCTAAATTAATTTTTTCCCCTTAGATAATACCAACAATGAAAGCACAACCACTCACATTGAAAGTGGATTTCCAGTGAATTGCTTCATAGGCAAACCCAAAGGACAGCTGCTTTTGAGGGATCTATTACATCTCATTTTTATTTTGGGGATTGTGAAAACTGTCACAAAAAGTGAAATTTAGTCACACGAGGATACACAGACTCTCGTGTCACATCTTTCCTCTTGTTTGGTGGCAGCACAGGGCAGTCATAGCTGCAGTTCTGGCCGCCACTAGGGAGGTCATGTTGCTTCCTGTGGCCATTGCTTTTCAGCATGAAGGCAACTTATAGAGGGGGCCAGGCAGCGAGCTACTGGCAAGCTCACAATGCAAAACAACTGTGTTAGTTAGTTAGAATACTTGCGGAGCTGTTCTATTTATTAATTTATGGTTTCTGAAGCTTTTATGGATGGGATTTTGTGTGTGTGCAAATGCGTGCGTTCATGGGTGTACAGAGGCACACATGTGTGCAAGCACACAAGCATGTGTATATGTCCTTGCGGCACTGTCCAAATCGAGTCTTTGAGCAAAGGTCTCTCACTGGGATCTAGGGCTCACTGATTTGGTTAGCCTGGATGGCTGCCAGGCCCTAGAGAGCCCCCTGTCTCCTCTCTCTAGTGGCGTGAATCCTAAGAGCAGGCCACCATATCTGTCATTTTACATGGGTGCTGGAGATAAACTCAGGTCACCATATGTGTGCAACAAGCACCATACCAAGTAAAATGTCTCCCACAGGTGCCTGGGAGATGTCTTAATAGAGGCCAAATAGTATCGGCTTAAATCACAATGTTTACATGATTACTTCTGGCACATAAGCCCCGCTGGATGGGCAATCTCAGGGAGGTAGGACACTAGCACAATGAAGGTATCAAGAAGTTGCTGCTTTGCAAAGGTACTAACCCCCTGGCCATCTCCCATATCTGCATGGTTATAGGTAGCTTGTGCGGAGCAACCTGGTTCCCGTAGATCCGTCCTGTCCTGACTCACATCTAATATGTCAGGGCTGGTCCTTGGTCTCATTAAAAGCAGGATGGAAAGAGAATGTGAACAACTTGCTCCTTCAAGGTGTAATCCAGAGGCTGTACCCATGTCTCCCGTGTCCATTCATCAGACAGGAAGGGTAATCTCTTTGGCATTACCAGTAGTTGGCCACTTAAAGCTCATGGGTTCTGCTAATGAAAAAGAAAAGGCAGAGGCTGCACACAGAGAACAACTAGCAGTAAGTACATTAACTATGTGCTTCAAAGATAAAATGAGGGCTGCAGACGGAGCTCAGTGGGTGGAATGCTTGCCTAGCATGCGAAATGCTCTGGGCTCCACCCTCAGCTTTGCATAAACTAGGCATGGTGGTGCACACCTGCAATCCCAGCACTGGAGAGGTGGAGAAAGGAAGATCAGAATAGTTCAAGCTCGTCTTTGACTACATCGTGAATTCAAGCATCCAGTCTGGAGCATAGGAGAGTCTGTCTCAAAAACAAACAAACAAATAAAAGTCCACAGAGACAAAGAGCACCGCATTCAGGAGCATGGTCCCATAGGGCACAAGGAGCAATGGCAGTGGGGGCAGGAGACTGCAGGGATTGGTGGTCGTATTTTCCCATGTTTTACTTTCTAACAACATTTGAGGCAGAGGCTGGAAAGAAGGCTCCGGGTTTAAGCGCACTCTAGCAGAGGACCCTGGGCTTGGTTCCCAGCATCCACGTGGCAGTTCACAACTTTCTGTACCTCCAGTTCTAAGAGATCTGATACCCTCTTCTAGCCTCTTTGGGCACAGTGCAAGTGTGTGGCTCATACATATATATTCAGGTACGACACGCACATACAGAAACTAACAATACATCTTCAAAACTATTTGCGGTGAGCACAGCAGCAAGTCGAGCTTTGACAAAGTTGCATGGCAGTGATGTGCACGCTCTGCCTCTTCTCTGTTAGAAAGACCACATTTTAAAATGGAGCAAAATTCAGCATTATCTCAACTGCCCTCCTGCAACTCTGCGCACTGCCAAAATGTATTCCATCAATTGGAAACACACATCCTGCTAAGAACTCTGAAATGAGAGCCTCTGATTCCTTAGCAGGTCTTTGTCTTTGGCAGTACCCAAGACTGCTACATGTTACAACAGGCAAAGACTTAGATTCGAAGACACTATATCAATAATATATGCAAACACACGACCTATGGAGAGGGGACCTGAGGACAGTAATGCCCCACAAGAGAGCATGCCAAGGTGTAAGAAACCCTCAGAGCTGCCAATGACCTGATGAAACCCTCACCGTGTCCAGCTTGCAGTCAAGGTTACATTTACTGTGTCCATGCCTCTGGCCGAGGTCATTCTAAATAGACTCATTCAGGCTCTGAATTTCCTCTGAACCTTAGGAAAATTCATCTGATAAAAGCCTCCTTTTATTCCTTCTAAAATGCTCAGAAATCTACCCAGCATGATGGTTGCTCTTCATTGTCAATTTGACTGGATTTAGAATCACCATGGAAACACACATCTGGGCATATAGCTTCTGAAGGTATTTCCAGAAAGGTTTAATGGAGAAGGGATGACCTATCCTGAACAAGAGTGGCACCACTCCATGGGCTGGGGTCCCAGACTGACTAATACCAGGGTCTCAGACAGAATAAAAAGGAGAAAGAAAGCTGAGTACCTGCACCCATCTCTCTGTATGCTGATTGTAGATGCGGTGTGACCAGTTGCTTCACATTCCCGCTGCCACAATTAAACCTGTGTGTGCCCGCATGCCTTCCCCAGTATAATGGACTGTACTCTCAAACCATGAGCTACAATAAAACTTTCTTTCCTTAAGTTACTTTCATGAGGTATTTTGTCAAGGGACAAGGAAAGTAATTAATATAGCCAGCAAGAAACAAAATTAAGCACCCACAAATTAAGCCCAACCTCCAGTAGCAAAAAAAAATGAAGTTGCAGCCCTGGAGGTGGTGGCATACACTTTTAATCCCAGCACTCAAGAGGCAGAGGCAGGCAGGATCTCTGAGATCTAGGCCAGCCTGGTCTACAGAGTGAGTTCCAGGACAGCCAGAATTACATAGAGAAACCCTGCCTCAAAACACCAAACAAAGGAGTTGTATTTCTAGAGCCACATTTGAGTAGGCTGAGAGGGTGTGGCATTATACCTTGTTCCCTCACCCATCAGCTCAGCCACGGTCCTGACCATCAGGGGAGACCACCAAGACAGCCAGCATCCTCTTTCCTTTCATGGCTGACATGTGCTGCCCTGGGTCTGCCTTATGGAAATTAGCTAAGAACCCCTCAGTAACGCCATCTCCTCAATATTATCAAAATGTAAATGAACCACGATGATTAAAAGGAAAGAAAGGAAAGATGGGAGGAAGGGAGGGAGGAAGAAAGGAAGGAAGGGAAAGAAAGGAATCCATACAGCCAGTTTCTATCTGAACACAGAACACCATTTCTTTAAAACAACAACATTTATGAACGTTTTCTTCATCTCTCACATTCAGTTAGTATACAGTTGGCATTTTCAAAATGCAAACCTGATGTGGTTTTGGAATTCGTTGAAGCACATTGGAAGACATCTGAGCGGCGGGGCGCTGGCGGGGGTGGGGGGGAGTTCTAGCCATATGCTGCTAGTGCACGGATTTGAATATTTGTAAGGTAATGTAGAAAAGAGATGGCTTCCAGTTCTCCTTATCGACAGCGGTCATTCATAGCAACCACACTTCTTAGTGACCGAGTCACTTCCCCGTGTATGAGACAACTGCAGGAGGAGGTCAGAGGTTGACCTTCCATCGCAGCCTGGCTAGTTCAGGTGTGAGTCTCACCAGGTCACTGGACAGGTGACTGGGCAGTTCTCTTTGTCACTGCTGAGGGAGGGATAGTTGCTCTGCCCACACTGGGTAGATTCACACAGAAGAGATTTTGCTTTATCTTCAAGTTTGGTGAACATACAGGAGAAGCTGCAGGACCACTCACAATGGCTGCCTCCAAAAAGACCAGCAATACTGTGAAATCAATCATCTCTCCTATCACGCCCATCGGATTCGCTGCTTGCTGCTTTCTGTTTATCTGAACAGCCACAAAGGAAATGAACAGAGCCAAACCCAAGGCAGGGACTCTTCCCCCTGGCTCTGACACTTGTTTGCACTCTGAGAGGGATGGGAGGAACCCCTAAAACAGAGCTAGGACGGTTCCCTGACAGAGCTCATCAGCCTTGTCGTTCTGTCCCCGGGCCAGGCTTCTAACTGGGTCATTCCGTCAGAGAACACACAAAAGAATGTGGTTGTGTGCACAGCTAATCTGTTTCCGCGCTTGCAGAGGACACTGACTCACGGGAGAGCAAACTCCATGGCATTATGCTGGCTCACTAACCAAGCCACACGTCAGAGACCCAAACCAACAAGTGCAGGCTGGCAACATCACCAAAATGCCTCTAAACACTAAGTATTTCACCTCCTATGCTTTGGGAAAGGAAGTGGATACAGACTTGTGACAGAGGTGAGCAACCTGACCACCATGTTGACGAGGAGAAAGAATTGCCATAGTATTGGCTTTGGATCTGATTTGGCCACAGTCCTCGGTGGGCAAACACCTCCATCCCTGAAGTATGAACGAGAACAATTCCAGGACCATGGCTCCACGTGAGAAGGCTGGCATGTCTGCTTTGGTCCTGTCTAGCCACCAACGGTTACTACACTGCTTCCCTTGACCCCAGTCCACATCTGAAACTAACCAGAACCTCATGTCTGGAAGGAGTCTGGGAGCTGTAGTTTCCCAGAGACCCTCTTCCTGGTGTGTCACTTTCCTAAGATGACACATAAGAATCCTGCCACTTGGCCGGGCGGTGGTGGCGCACGCCTTTAATCCTAGCACTCGGGAGGCAGAGGCAGGCGGATCTTTGTGAGTTCGAGGCCAGCCTGGTCTACAAGAGCTAGTTCCAGGACAGGCTTCAAAGCTACAGAGAAACCCTGTCTCGAAAAACCAAAAAAAAAAAAAAAAAAAAAAATTCTGCCACTCCTACCAAAGCATTTACTTTCCAAGAGCTCTATAGCCAGGAGTCCACGTGACTTCTCGGACCCCCATTTAGTCCAGCTACTGACCCAGAGCCCCTCTCTTGGATCCAGCACCCAAGTGCTCCAAGAGCTCCTGAAGCAGACAAATGAGCTTGTGATAAAGCACGCACTTCCTTGCCAGGACAGCAGCCTCTGAGATCTGGAATGGTCTCCTTCTCAGGCAGTGAAATAGAACATAAGGTGTGGGGAAGATGTGTGATGCATGAATTAGCTTCCTGCAGGGTTTCGGCCCCGCTGGGTTGTGATAGCCAGATCTCTTCTCTGAAGCCCACAGAGCACGGCCAAGGCTGTTCTGGCTGTGATGGTGTGTTTGCTGGTGTCTAGGTCACCTAACCAAACCATGCCCCCGAACCCATCTGCCTCAAGCAGCCTGGGCAGTGGCTCATGCAGCAGCCGGTGAGGTGACCCTAGAAGGCCTCCCCAAAAGCACAGTGGTGAGACTCTGAAGCATACCAGACCCCAGCCAGCTCCTGTGGAATTCAGGGTGGTAAGCTAAGAAGCCGCTGGGCAAGGGAAAGAACTATCACGTTGCCCTACCAGCAGAAAAACGGCAGTGACAAATGAGGACCGCCTTCTGTGACAGTCCTTAGCAAGCCAGGACACACTTGAGAAATTTGAGAATTTGACCACATCTAGAAACCAAGGCTCAGTAATCACTCAAGAGTGGACTGAGTGCTTTGCCGGAAAGGTCTTTCTATTGGATTATAAACCACACATCACCTTGTCTTAACTTTACTGTAAGGGGAAATTCTAAACACATTCTGAAAGAGATCAACTCTAACTTTATTTAGGTCAGGTTGCTGACATACACAAATAATGGGATGTCTGTGGCTAATTCAGAAGCTGCAGGGAAAGGCCAATGCTGTGCGGGTGCCTCTGCTCCCGCTAATCAGTGAGTAGCACAATACACACCCAAGGTTGTCCTCTGGCCCCGACATGCTCAGTGTGGCACACACCCACACACGCACCCGCATTCATTCACATGAATGTTCACGTGCATACGTCCATACACCCACACACAAAGCTACGCTAGCATATAGTGACGTGAATTTGGAATCACACATTCAAGAATAGCTTCCGAAAGCATTTAGATAATGAAGCTGCAGCAACCTACCTGTGAAAATAAGAAACATATTATAATCCCATTTTATCAGTGCGCAGTGCAGTGATTTGTAGATTCAAATCCCTCAGGTGTTAATAACAGTTGTCAGAATTAGAACTGTAAGACTCCAGGCTCTGTACCCAGGCCACAGAGCTGTGCGCTTCCTCTGGGGAGGGGAAGGTAAGTAGATGATGCCTGATACTAGCGTGGACCAGTCAGTTCCACAGAATACTTGTGTTTATTATGATAGCCACATGTTCTCAAAGGCATCCAGCCTTCCTACTACTGGGCCCATAGAAGAGCCACAAGATGATAATGGGCACTGGCTTGGTGGATGCCTAGGTGTGCAGTTCAAAGCATATACCCTTCTGTAGAGTGGGGGCTATTATGGGATGTGTGCACAGAGCAAGCAGGCCCATTGTGGGTCAGATGTGGTGTATCTGAAATATTCAGCTAGAGGTAAGGGAATCTTTTCTGAGCACGCTGAAGAAAGACAGCCTGGAGATTCCATAGAGCCCAGAATATCAGCTCCTGGTTACCACTTCCCGGTCTACACAACCCCAGGAACAATCTACTCTGGTGGTGTTGGAAATCACTCTCATAGAAAAACAAAAGACCCGGGTTCAGCGGAGATTGTGAACATCATCCTATCCTACTTGCAGGGAAACTGACGAGGCAACTGATCCCAAGTGTGCAAGGTTCAGGCAACCCCCTAAGGCTTTTGATACCCAAAGCCCCCACTGACTCCAGACCAGCACTTCTCAGATAGTCGTGAGCCCATGGGTCATACACAGACCCTAGGAGAGGCACCCTCTGCTTCAGCAGGGCTCAGGCAGAGCAGAGACCATGCAGTTCTAACAAGTGGCAGGTGTGCCAATGTTGTTGGCCCATAGACCACACTCTGAGAAGCGAAATCTAGAACATCCCAAGGTTAGGGATCCTGTGACTCTAGGCCTTTTCGTCCTTCCATATGGCAGGCTTCGCCCATATCACTGTAGAGGGGCTTCATCCTGAGACAACACATCATTCAAAGCATCCCACAGTGACATCCTCCAGTACCCACAACCGCCAAGTTTACCATTCTCTCTCTTTTCCCCTATCTAGTTCTCTTGATCACTCTGGACCACCTTCCCAGGCCTCCTTGCTTTCCCAAGATGGAGGCACACCACAGTTGCTGTCTCCTCTACCTGAAGAACCATTCCTCTGAACACCCACCTGCTATTATTCTCTCTTGCCTGCAGTGTTCTAAAGTTCAGCACCCCTTACATCTCCTGTACCCCATCTCTACCTCTCTCCACAGCACCTGAAGATTATATACAAGTTTGTTCAGCACCCTACCTCCCTACTCCTCACTCCCACTTCACCACCGAGAGGCCAAGCATTTTGTGTCTCATTCACTGGCTCCTCACTGACACATAAATATATGCTGAATGAAGAAAGAATTTGAGTTATAATTAATATTTTAAAGAGCTAGCCATCACCCTGAAAGACTCTGAGGAATCGCTCGCATACACCCAACATGAGTGGTATTTTTTGTTTTGTTTTTAAATGACTTCTTCAAGATTTCAAAAGAACTCAGTGTTGCAGATTGCAGGAGATATTTTTATCCTGCCGTGCAAGCCTGGGCTTCGTGAAGAGAGGCTTTCCCCATGTTTTCCAGCTCTTCATTCACCATCCGCCTGAAGAGATTCCTCCTCCTCCCCCTCTGGGGACCGACACAGAAGAGAAGCAGATCCAGATTGACAGGCAGAACTCCCACGAGAGGGTTTCCCATTGCTGCACAAAGAGATGAGCAGGATGCAGGATGGGGATTTCCTCAAGGTGTATGGGACCCACCCAGGGTCCCACTGCCAACTGATTGGAGGGCTGGTGCCAGTCCATGCTTCCTGCAGCTTATACTTTGCATTGGCCTCTCTTTGGACACTCTGTATCTGAATGGAGAATGG
>JAQHUG010000055.1:5904455-5922815 GCA_028555095.1 Dicrostonyx torquatus | reverse complement strand
ACTCCTTTTCTGATTGGCTCCCTCCTCGTCTCTGCCAACTGTCTACCATGAAGGACAGACAACTTTGTCTACCAGTCTTCGCAGGAGGGTGGAAGCCACAGTGAGGGGCTGCTGAGTGGCTGTGTGTACTAGTTTCTCTAGGATCTGTGATCTTTGACCTGAGCAGATGAAGGGCAGGTCGATAAGAGGGAAGGAACACACATTTGATTTGATACTAATGCTTTCATACAGCACAACTAAGTTACATTCCCAGTTCTCTTCCCATTATTATATAGACAATCTCTTTCTCTCTGAGACACACACATAGAGTCAGAGAAAGACAGACAGACAGAGAGACAGACTAACCAGGGAATGACACCAAGACAGTACTAACAGGACATAGTGGGGTGGTGGAGGGAGATGTCATAAAGAGAATAAGGGTGCATAAGGAGGGAGAAGGAGAGGAGGAGGGAGGCTGGGCCACCAAGCCCCAAGCACCCAGTTCCCACGGCTAGGGCTAGAGCCCACTGGAACAATGGATCCTCTGCTCCTGGTATATTCTCTTGCCTTAGGTCTCAAAGGCAACCAGCCATTGTAAATGGGTTTACCTTTGGCCTCTGTATCAATCACAATGAAGACCTGAGAGTCTACAACTGTAAACCGAAGGCTGTCCTCATTTGCTCCCCGGGTGAGCCGTGGTGTAAATCACATGCCAAGACAACAGCAATGTTACCTCAATTAAATGCGATGAAATTGCCAGGGAACCTGCCTTATTGCTTCATTTCAGAGCCCTAGACCTATACCTTAGAAACAGACATCACCTTTCTACAGACAGCAGACTTTCTGGATATGAACACTGAAGCCCAAAAGATGGGTCAAGGTCACTGGCATCCATAGGAACTAAGCTGTGTCAGTTGTCAGGACAACACTCGTTCTGCAACTCGCGTTGGCTCACACAACTACACTTAATTTAGTTCATCACACATTGAGCTTGCGCTTTCTAGGAACTTTAGAGTCCCTCCATCTGTGTTCCTGCCATTCCACTCGCTCCTCTTCATTCAGCAGCCCCTAGGTTTCTATCTGCTGCACGGTCCTCACCAGAAGTGGAGACATCCAGGCATGTAGACTGATCCCTATCTGTTCGTCACGTTGACAGCTCAGAGATGGCTGAGACTCCCATTGTTGAGGATGCTCTGACTTCTCCCGATGGTCCAGGTCTAGATCGACAGCCCACTTCCGGTAAGGACAAAGGCAAAAGCAAAGTTTCTTCCAGGCTTGCAAGCCACTAAGAATAAGGCCACCATTGGCAATTAAGGCACACACTGGCATCTACAAAAGGAGGGCTTCCTTTTCAGAAGTGTCTTAAATACACTTCCGACTGCCTAGGCGGAAACCAAACAGTTGGACTGCATTCAATTGTGAACGATTGTTAAAATAACACACGTAATGAGGAGTCAAAGGTCCGGCTTTTAGACTGCCAAATAATGGATGCCAAGGTGCCAAGCTGCAGGCTGGACCACTCCTGAAGTCCTGGGAGCCTCAGGCGTGCACAAAGGCTCTGGGACCCAGTAGCAGGTGTGTTTCTCATCTCCACCAGAGTCTTGGTCAACAGCCACACAACTTGAAATGACTGTAGATGTTCAAAATGCTACCCGGTGGTTTTTTTTTTAAATAGCAATTAAGTATTCAAATTGTTGAGGACTGGTTTGTTATACCCACAAGTGAAACATCATGGGAACCCGGAACACATAGTATTATTTCTTAAGAAGCCTCAGAAGGGCATTTGATTTTTAGATAGATACTGTACGTTCTTAGATGGCTATTTGTGCAGATAAATGCTGCGGGGACTTTGAGCTTTAAGAAAAATGGAATCTGGCTAAAGTTTCTTTTCTCCCTGTGCTCTCGGTTGCTTTAATCTTTTACATCTGCACACAGACCAGATGGAAACAGAAGCCTCCATTCTTTGAAGATCTAGAAATAGAGAAACTGATGAAATTTCATGGATAAACAGACATTTAGTACTCTCTGTGGTAGAAGTTCTGACTTCTGTGATTAA
Source organism: Dicrostonyx torquatus (assembly GCA_028555095.1). Lineage (NCBI taxonomy): Eukaryota > Metazoa > Chordata > Mammalia > Rodentia > Cricetidae > Dicrostonyx > Dicrostonyx torquatus. The sequence continues at coordinate 5,920,780 of JAQHUG010000055.1, read as the reverse complement.
AATGCCCCTTAGGACTCAGTATAATATTTAGTGACTTCCCGGCACAGGCGAGGCCTTCTGGGCACCACGCCAGGCTCCCTTTGGAAAAGATGCTCTGGTCAGTCATTACTCCTTAACATCGGCCGCGAGTTCCATGCCTTCCTTGACCTAGCTGTCCAGGAGCTGGGATTTTCTCCTCAACCCCCCATTCCTCACTTGATCTCTCTGGTGCTGTCTCGAGGACTGGTCACATTCAGTTGTATCTTGGTCACTGGCAAGGCTTTTAGTAACAGTAGGTCTTGACTCTGCCCTTTCTGTTCCACCTGTGGTCCATGTTGTTCCATTCAGCCTCCGAAAACCAACGGGCTAATGTTCCACACTCTTCATGCAAGGCATGGGATGTTTAAAAAGGATGTCACATGCTGAGCCTTCCAGAAGATAAGTGCCTTGGTTGGGCCACAACCATTGCTGTATGAGAGAGCAAACCTAAAGGAACGATACAGGGAGAGAGATGGGAAGCATCACAGGGAGATTTGTTGTCTGTGTTGATTGAAGAAAGACTCAAACCCTCCAGAGAAGAGAAACACATCCATTATCCATCTTCCCAGGCAGCCAGCCAGCATTTAACAGTCACATTTTCACAGCTAAGGTATGAGGTACATCAGGTAATACTGGTGAGCTCGCTCACACCTCTGAACTTAAAGGGCCTCGGTAGAAGTTCCACCAACCTTTGAAAACTATCTGCTTTCAGTTGGTGGGGGAGGGGAGGTGGGTGGGGGAGGGTGGGTGGGGGGGTGACTGTCAACATCCTATAGGAGTCGAAGATGTCTCACTGAAGGCTAAAAACTTGGAGCTTAAAATTTGTTGGTATCAAACTTGTAGGAGGAGGGCCCGCTTGATAACTGTTTTGTTATATGTAATTTTACTATGTTAAAGTTAAAGCCTTCCTTTTTATTTAAACAGAAAAGGGGAGGTGATGTGGGAGTCCCCTCTGTGTGCTGTGATTATCATTAATGAATAAAGAAACTGCTTTGGACCTATAGCAGGGCAGAACTTAGGTAGGTGGGGAAAGCTAGACTGTATGCTGGGAGGAAGAAGGGCAGAGTTAGATGAGAGACTCCATGGATCTGTCATGGGAGATAGACATGCTAGAACTTTGCTGGTAAGCCATGACCTCGTGGTGATACACAGATTAATAGAAATGGGTTAAATTAAGATGTAAAAGTTAGCCAACAAGAAGTTAAAGCTAATGGGCCAAGTGGTGATTTAACTAATACAATTTCTGTGTGGTTATTTCAGTTCTGGGTGGCTGGGACAAACAAGTGGTACCTTTCTCCAACACAAACTGAACTTGCTTTCATAGCCATTTAGTTTTCAATCAACCAAACCATGCAGATTCCTAGCCATTTTGAGCCTACCTAGTCTGCATGGTCATAAAACTCCATCCGGCAGCTGCTGAGGGCACTAAGGTAGAGATGGTTCTAAGACCCTAAGCACCCACTGCTTTGGAGGCAACCTGATGCAGAGACCCTCCTCTGGGATCCCCTCCCCCATTCATTCCTTTGCCCTCCTCCTCCACAGATTCATGCCCTAAGGAACTTAAATGTCTGAAAGCCTGTCAGTGTTGCCCAGCAAAGTTTCTGTGTGCCCTTCCTCCTGCTAGTCCTATCTTGTTATTTTTATCAGCCCCAAAATCCCTTTGAACACCCTCTATCCGGCCACCATGTTTAGAGTCACTTGACTGTTTTCCTAGCAAGGTTGATTGATGGATGGACTAATGGAAGGGCTAGAGCCAGACCAATCAGACTACTTGTGTGGGAACATAACTTGGGAAGCAATAAGTTAGAAACCAAGGTATCCTTATGCTGTTTTCCTTCCTGCCTACCAACTCTTGCCAAGAACACTAAGTTTATTTAGGGGAGGGGGGTCTATGTTGCTTGCAATGAAGCCATGTTAACCACTTTTAAACATAAGTAAAAGGACTCAGCCTAGAGAAGACAAATTTCAACCACTACCACAGTCACTAGGGAGGTGAAAACAGAAAAGTTGCAAGTTCAAAGCCAGCCCAGGTAGCTTCGCAAGACACCGTTTCAAAATAAAAAAATTAAAATGAATGGCTAAGGGGTGGCTGGAAAGAAGGTTGAGAGAGTAGGCATGTTTCCCGTGTAGACACAATGACCAGACTTTGAATCCCCAGTGTATGAGTAAAAGGATAGGCAGGCAATATGAGTGTCTGCAACAAAGCACAGAGGTGACAGAGAGGTTGGCTGAGGCTTGCTGGTTGTCAGCCCAGCTCCGGGTTCTTTTAGAGACCAAGTCTTAATGCACAAGACAGACAGTGGCAGATGAGGACATTGAGCAGATGGCAGCCATGCATATGCACAGGTGCATGCATCTGTGCACACGTGTGCATATACTGTAGGCATTCACCATACACACACACACACACACACACACACACACACACACACACACCACCCTTCCAAAAGAGCTGAGGATATGGCCTAGTGGTAAAGCAAGGGAATGAGGGACCAGAATTGAGGCTTAAAGAGTGATTTCTAGACTTCCTGGCATAACTAGAAGACACCTCATGTAACTGGTAAAGAAGAATCAGAGGGAGAGAAAACTGGACTCCACTCTAAACCCATACGTGGAGAGGTGGGATACCTAAAAAGGTGACTCATGGTGGGTCGGGGAGCCGAGCCAACATAGCTCAGCTGCAGGGAGCCTGAAATTGCAGAAGGGAAGCGGAACACTTCTCCAGAAGGCAAACCAGGTGGCCTTAGTGAAGGAGACAGGGAATCCTTAGGGACAGGCTCACAGCCCTCAAAAGCCTCCAAACCAGTTGTGGGCTTTACACAGTGATTCCTCTGAGGGGAAGTCACGGCAGTAGAGAAGGGTCCCATGTTGTCACTCTGTATGACTTAGAGGGCAGGCAAGCGTCAGTCAGCACCTTGAGAGAGACCTAGGGTTTGAAACTGAGACACCATGAGGATGGGAAAATGAGAGGAACCGCAGAGATGCTGAGTAGAGCCTGTTACAGCCCTGGGGTAAGGGAGGCCCATGGAGGCGGGTGCTGGGGGGAGGGCCAGGTGCTGGCATGCTCAAAAGTGCCAGGCTCTACTAAAGTGCTTGGGAAAGCTGGTGGCAAGCATCTTTATCACTCCGCCGCCTCACTGCCACGAGCTTTGTTTTCTGTCTTCATACATTCATCTAATTTTGTGTCCACATTTTTCATTACTGGCCAGCCTTTTTGCATTTCACTATCTTTTATTTCCTCTCTTGTCTACTGTGCTTTCTCCCCCTGCCCCCTGCTGTATTTTCAGAAGTGTGGCACTTGCTGCTGATCTTGTCGTTGGTCTTTTTAAAGCTTATTTTTTTCCTTCTTACTGACATTTCTAAAATTGTGTGTGATGTCTGTCCGTGAACATGACACACGTGTGGAAACCAGAGGTCAACACTGAGTGTCTTCCTCCATTGCGCTCTACTTTAGTTTTTGAGATTGGCTCTCTCACTGAACCCAGAATGTGTTCCTTTGGTTAGGTTGGCTGGCCGGCGAGAGGACAGGAGATAATAAACTTCATGAGAACAGATAAACAGTGGAGACTCTGGAAGGAACCTACCATTTTTAACACTGCAACAAGCAAACCCCAATGGAAACCTTGGAAGGAACCCACCTTGTCTAACACTGTAAACAAGAAAATCCCTAATACTAACAGGGGAAGAAGATAAAAAAGGAGAGTAAATTTTTTTTTTTGGTTTTTTTGAGACAGGGTTTCTCTGTAGCTTTAGAGCCTGTCCTGGAACTAGCTCTTGTAGACCAGGCTGGTCTCAAACTCATAGAGATCTGCCTGCCTCTGCCTCCCGAGTGCTGGGATTAAATGCGTGTGCCACCACTGCCCGGCAAGGAGAGTAATTTAACCAACCAGAAAAACAGTGAACGAAGTCACAGATGTTAATAAACATCAAATGTAAACATCCCTTACTCATCACCAAAGAGACATAGGCTAACTGGCTATGTTAAAAACTAGATCCATCTTGTTTTGGTCCAGTATTTCTTCGCTATGCCTTTCCTTCCTTTTGGAATGGTAACGTATATTCTGTGCTACTGTATATAGGATGGATGTAACTTGCCCTTTGACTTTACAGGGGTTACAATTAAGAGATTGCCTTGGGTCTCTGAAAAGACTTTAGACTTTTAAACTGTGTTGAAACTGTGAAAGACTACGGGATTTTTGAGGTTAGACTTATGCATATTTTTTGCATTATGATATGGCCACAAGCCTAAGAGAGCCAGAGAGTGGAATGGGGGAAGCTGAATGAGAATGGCCCTCATAGGTTCATATGTTTGAATGCTTGGTCCCCAGTTGATGGAAGTATTTGGAAAGGATTAAGAGGTGTGTCCTTGTTGGAGAAATGTGTTACTGATGGTGGGCTTTCAAAAATCCACTCCTTTCCCAGTTCAGTTAGTTCATTTTCTCTCTCTCTCTCTCTCCCCCAGATCAAAGCATGTAAGTTCTCAACTACTACTCTAGCACCATGCCTGCCTGCTGACATGATCCTGACCATGACCGTCCTGGAACTGAACATCCCAGGAAATTCCTTATTCTATTAAAATACAAAACAACATAAAAGCCTAAATCTACTATCAGCTCTCTTTAATGAACACATCTCCCTGGTAAACGTACCAATAGACTGAGAATCAAGGGAAAGAAGGTGATCTATTAAGTGAATGAAAGCAGAAGACAGTTGGTATACCTATTCTGAGATCGATATCAGATAAAATAGACTTCAAGCAAGAGACAAAAAAATGTCACTACATATTCATAAAGGGATCCATTGTACATGTGCATCAAATGCAGTTGTTTCTAGTTTCACAAAAGAAACACTAATAGACATTGGTGTTTGGTTGGTTTTTTGTTTTGTTCTGTTTCTGTGTTTTGTCAACTTGACACAGTCTAGAGTCTTTGGGGATGACAGAATCTCAATTTAGAAAACATCCCCATGAGAACGGCCTGTAAGCAAGCCTGTGGAGCATATCTTGATTAAGATCAATGTGGGAAGGCCAGCTCACTGTGGTGCTACCCCTGAGCTGGCGGTACTGGGAGCCATGAGACAAGAGGCAGAACAAGCATAAGGAACTAAGCGCCACTCCTCCATGGCTTCTGCTTCAGTTCCTGGCTCCAGGTTCCTGCCCTGCATGAGTTCCTGCCCTGACTTCTTCAGCGATGGAATGTTACCTGGAAGTGTAAAATGAAATAAACCCTGTCCACGCCAACTTGCTTTTGGTCATGGGCTTTATCACAGGATAGAAACCCTGGGTCCTATCACAGCAGTTGTGAGTGACTGCAGTATGCTACTTTCATCTTTAGGTAGGTCATCCAAAACAAAAAATCAACAAAGAAACCTCAGAGTTAAATTACACCATCAATCAAATGGACCTGGTAGATAGTGACAGAAATAACATCCAAAATAAATAGAACACACATTTTTCTCAGCATCCCATGACACCTTCTCTTAAACAACCTGTATTTTAGGTTAAAGAAAATCAACACACCACAAGTCTAAGAAAATATAGAAGAGCCAAAATCAGTTCTTAGATCTTATTAGGTTATAGCGAACTCAAACTAGGAATCAATAGGAAGAGAAACTATTCAATACTTAGTGACTGAACAACACACGTGAATGACACACACTGAATAAAGTAGGGAGGAGGTTTTTTAATCCCTAGACTCAAATGAAAATAGAAGCATGACTTACCAGGTCCTTTGGGAGATAGATATAGAAGTTCTAGGAGTAAGTTCATAGTTGTAACTGCTTATAGTTTAAACAAAAATCAGAAAGTTATCAAAGAAACAGTTTAATGATACAAAGTAAGGTTTCATAAAATCAAGAACAAGCCAAATCCCAAAAATAGTAGGCAGTAAGAAATAATAAATATCAGCGTAGACATTTTTGAAATGAAGACTAAAAGAAAATAAATGCATAGAATCAAACAAAGAGTTGGTTCTTCTGATCAACATATCAGTCCATCAAACAATTGAACCAGTTGGTTCTACTGGCATGGTGGTACCGTACCCAGCCCTCAAAGTTGGAGGCAAGATGATGAGGAGCTCAGGGCTCTATCCCTGACGACATAGTGAGCCAAGGTCACCTTGGGATATAGAACTATCTAAAAAAAAATGGTTCTTGGAAAAGGCAAGAAAGATGGACAAACCCATAGTCAAACTAGCCCAGAGAAAAAGAGAGAAAATAGCAAATTAGTAAAATTAGACACGAAGAAGGAGATAATGCAATTGTTTTCAATTGAAATCCAGATAATGACTTTGGGATATGCTGAAACGTAAATTCCAGAAAACAAAGAACTCCAGAATGAATGAATTGTTACACATATATGACCTACCAAAACTGAATAAAAGAGATATAAACAGCTTCAAGAGAGCTTTACCAAGCAATGTGATTCCAGCAGTTATATACAGTAACAGTCTCCCACAAAAAAGTCCAAGATCAAGATTCACTGTTGAATTCTATCAAACCTGTAATGAACAGCTATACATTTCAAACTGTTCTACAAAAACAGCAAAATGTAGTTCCAAACTCACTCTATGAATCCGGTATTACCCTGACACCACACACACACACACACACACACACACACACACACATGCACACACACACACACAAACTGTAGTTCCAAACTCACTCTATGAATCCAGTATTACCCTGATACATATACACACACACAAAACTATAGGCCATTTTTTGTCATAAACATAGGTGCAAAAAATTCTCAGTAGAATCCTTGTCAATTATATTCAAGAAACATTAAGAAGATTGTACATCATGACCAAGTTGTTTTTACTACAGGGATAGAAGATTGCTCAATATATGCAAACCAAAAAATGTAACAACAAATAAACAGACTAAATTATATGATCATCTCAACAGATGTAGAAAAAGCCGTAGACAAAGTTAAACTTTCTTTTTCAATAAAAACCCCCAAAGAAACTAGGAGTAGAATACATTTCAACATAAAAAAGGTGATATATAGTGAACCTATGGCCAACATAATACTAAATGGAGAAAAAAAAGAAGTAATTTTTTTTTCTAAAATCAGGAACAAGGCAAAAATGTGTGCTCTTTTCCAGAAAAACTCTTAGATCTGAACACATTTCAAATAAAGCAAGATACAAAATCAACATACATACAACATAAAAGAGCCAATAGCATTTCTGTAAACAAGTAATGAATCTGTACAGAAAGAAATCAAGAAAAATAGCCCCGTTCACATAGCTTTAAAGAAATTAAAATACATAGGAATAAACCTAATTGAGGAAGTGAAAGATTTCTACAATGAACGTGTTAAGACACTGAAGAAAAAAATAAAATGGGAAGACTTTCCATGCTCCTACACTTGCAGGATCAATAGGGTAACAATGACTTTAGTGATCTATAGATTTAATGCAACACGTCAAAATCCCAACTAGAAACTTCACAGAACTAGAAAAAGAAATCCTGAGCAGACTGAGCAATGCCAGAGGCATCATACCACATGTCATCAAACTATACTACAGAGCCGTAGTAAAAAATACAGCATGGTGCTGGCACAAAAAGAGACATTATATCACTGGAACAGGAGAGAGAACCTAGAAATAAACCCACATAGATATAGACACCTAATTTTTGAGAAAGGTATCAAAAAAACATTTATTGGAGGAAAAAAAACCAGTCATCAATAAGTGGTGTTATCTCCCTAAGGAATGAAACTAGATCCGTATCTCTCCCCCTACACACACACACACACACACACACACACACACACACACACACACACACGTCAATGTAAAATGGTTCAAAGTCCTAACGTAAGACCTGAAACTGGGGACTTGGAGAGAAAGCTCAGTGGGTAAGAACACTGACTGTTCTTCCAGAGGACCCAGGCTCAATTCTTAGCACCCACGTGGCAGCTCACAACCATTAATAGTTCCAGTTCCAGGGACTTCAAGACCTTCTTCTGGCTTCCAAGGGCACCAGGCACACAAAGAGTGCACAGACATACTTGTAGGAAAAACACCCAAACACAGAAAATAAATTAATATCTTTAAAAAATTAAATGGCAAAACTAAATCATCCAATCAATAAATGGACTAATTAACTAAAATGTTCTCAAAAGAAGAAACATTTAGTCAATACATATTTGAAAATGTATTCAACAACCTTAGTCATTAGGGAAATGAAAATTAAAACTACTTTGTGATTCCATCCTATCCAATTCATAATGTTTCATTAGGAAAGCAAACAGCAACACATTTGTCAAAAATGTGAGGGAAGAGAAACTGATGGTGGCGACAGACTGGTATTGCCACTATGGAAGCCAGTGTGGCTACCCCACAAGAAATCTAAGAGAAAGGAGGCAGTGGTGGCACCCGTGTTTAATCCCAGCACCCACGAGGCAGAGGTAGGTGGATCTCTGAGTCTTCAGAGTGAGTTCCAGGATAGTCAGGGCTACACAGAGAAAGCCTGTCTTTTGTTTGTTTTTGTTTTTGTTTTTCGAGACAGGGTTTCTCTGTGGCTTTGGAGCCTGCGCTGGAACTAGCTCTTGTAGACCAGGCTGGTCTTGAACTCACAGAGATCCGCCTGCCTCTGCCTCCCGAGTGCTGGGATTAAAGGCATGCGCCACCACCACCCGGCCAGAGAAAGCCTGTCTTGAAAAAAAAAAAGAAAAGAAAAGAAAGAAAAAGAGTAACCTGAAAGGAGACTAAACATATGTACCAGCTATCACTGGCTACACTGTAATTCCGAGGTACATACCAAATGAACTGTACGTCAACATACCACAACAACACTTGGACAGGCATGTTTACTGTTCCACTATTAGCAATAACCATGAAACAGGCTAACCTAGATGTCCATTGGCAGATGAATGGATATAGAAAACATGCTACAAATACACGATGGATGTTTTAAAATTACTTTACAGTTTATATTTTTAAATTATTCTTATTCATTTTCATTTTACGTGTGGGTATTTTGCCTGCATGTATGTGTGTGCACCAAATGTGTGCGAGGACCACAGAGGTCCGAAGAGAGTGCTGGAGCCTGGAGCTGCAGCTCCAATGGCTGTGACCCTCCATATGAATGCTGGGAAGAGAAGCTGGGTCCTCTATGAGAGCAACAGGTGCTCTTAACCCTTTAGTCATCTCTCTGGCCTACACGATGGAATTTTAAGCAGCTGTAAAGAAAAATTAAATCATGATATTTAAAGAAAAAAATGGAAGGAACTGGACAATGTTATGTCAAATGAAAGAAGTCAGACCCAGAAAGTCAAATCTTTCCCATGAGACTTTACATCACAAAAGGAGAGTAGGGATGGAGATGGGGGAGGAAGAGTGGATGAGATAGAGGGATGAAATCCACGTGACAGGAAAGCAGAAGGGGAGACTCTGGGGGGGGCTGGTGGGAGGCAGGAAGATGGGGGGAGTAAGATGGGGCTGGAGAGATGGCTCTGTGGTTGAGAATTCTTGCTCCTCTTCCAGGGGACTCAGGTTCAACTCCCAGCACCCACAGGGTAGCTCCCGGCCCTCCATTACTCCCATTCTGGCCTCCTCCAACACTAGGCATGCCTGTGGTGCACAGACATCCATGAAGGGAAAATAACTGCTCACATAAAATAATTTAGTTTTTAAAAAGAAAAGGAAAAAAGATAAAGAAATAGAAGGAGGGAGGGAAGGAAGGAAGAAAAAGAGGGAGGGAAGGAGGGAGGGAAGGAGGAAGGGAGGAGGGGAGGAAAGAAACCTGGAATGGTGTCATTAATGTCAAACTGTATTCCAAATTGAAGAGCATTGCTGTAGTGATGGGGATAATTCCATGATACAGAGGCGTCACAGCAACTCAGATCTCTGGAGGCAAAGAGCAAGAGAATCGGAAGTTCAAGGCCAGTGTGAACTATACAAGATCCTGTCTCTGAAACCAAAAGCTGGGGCTACGGCTCGGTGGCAGAGAGCTTGCACGGCATAGGCTTCCATTCCCAGCACCAAAACTAAAACTAATACAAAAATCACAGATACCTCGATACCAACAACATCTTCAATACAATGAAGAAAACTGCTAGGGCTGCAAGGAAAACAGACCAGTCCACAATAACAGCCTGAGACTTCAGACAGGAGAATCAGGAAAGGCATAGAGGGCTTGAACACTATGAACCAAAATGATCTATTGCTAAAAACACACACTCAACAGAAGACTGCGTGTTTAAATACATATGAGCATCGAACTGAGAGAGACCACTCCAGGCCATAAACCAATTATCACTAAGTGCAAAAGAACTCAGTCTCGAGGGCACCCACTGGCTCGCAGGGCATAGGACAGCTAGGCAATGAGCTCTCCTCAGAGTTGCTCACTGTATGGTAGACTGGTACCCCTGCAGCCATCCCACCCCAAGACAACACCAGCATCCTTGGCTCTGCCCTCAGGACCAGAACCAGGGATTAGACTATAACGTGCAATGATAAAGTCACATTCCTTTCTGTGGTGCTCTTAGGCACATATTAATGGTGTTTTTGGAGGGTGGTGGAGCTGGCTGCTAGAATTCCATGCAGCAGGCCCAGGTGTATGGTTAGCGTCAGCTGTCATCCTGACACACCTGGAAAGAGGGACCTCAGCAGAGGTTGGCCTGTGTGCATGTCTGTGGGACATTTTATTGATTGCTAAGATGCAACAAGGACCATCCACTGAGGGCCGCGCCATCTACAGCGGGGTTGGCCTTAGCTACAGAGAAAGGTAGGTGAACATGAGCCCGGGAACAAGCCAATAAGCAATGTTTCTCTGTGGTCTGAGCGTCAAGTTCCTGCCTTGAGTTCCTGTCTTGGCTTCCATCGAAGATGGACATAAGCAGTAAGCTAAGTAAACCCTTTCCTCCCCAAGTTGCTTTTGGCTCTGGTGTTCACCACAGCAACAGAAAACAAACTAAAAGAGACCCTACCCATGCAGCCGACTGACCCGGAGAAAGCCATTGCTCTACCAAGACTGCCATACAAAAAATGAGTGACCTGGGCACCGATGCGTCGAACTGAAAACTGAGGAACATTTTGTGAGAGGGGGTGACCTGAGTGGGGTAAAAGTCACTTCCTTTGCATCGCGTTAGTGTTTCCAAACTAAAGATTTGAAGTGTCTAGCTAGGGATTTCATTTCATTTCCCATTTCTCCCAATTTCACACTCAGAGCCTGGAGGACAGTTTTCTTTTTTCATCATTTCTGTATTCAACTTTCCAATCCTCTCATAACACTGCTGGGTATTTTGAAACTAAACTAACGAGCCGAGCGAACCACCCTGCTCCTGTGGAGGTTGTGTACAAGAGCACCCTGAATGAAATAGAGGAGCATGACAGTTAATTTTATCGGTCAAGTTACCACAGCTTTACCATCACCTCAGAGCCCGGTGAGGGGCTGCCTAGGCATGTTGACCCCTGGGTAGGTCTGTGAGTGTTGACCTCCTCATCTTGAGTGATTTGAGAAGATGCTAGCTGAAAGTGGGGGACACAACTCCTTGGTTTGGGGCCCTGGAGTGGATAGCAGTAGAGAAAGCAGAGCAGTGAGCATGAAGGCTTTCATTTCTCTCTGCTTTTGACCCCAAATGTGAGGGGCTGGAGTGGACTGTATCCTGGAGCTGTGAGCTAAATAAAAGAAAACATTTTATCACTATGTTGCTTTTTGTCAGAGTATTTTATCTGACAAAAGTATTTTAAAATGTTTTCTTTTATTTAGCTCACAGCTCCAGGATACAGTCCACTCCAGCCCCTCACATTTGGGGTCAAAAGCAGAGAGAAATGAAAGCCTTCATGCTCACTGCTCTGCTTTCTCTACTGCTATCCACTCCAGGGCCCCAAACCAAGGAGCCTCAGAGATGGAACTAGGAAGAGGGAGTCCATAGAGAAATCTGATGTGTCCTTCACAGGGAACAAGGCACCCGTATCCTCCGTTGACCTCCTGACCACGGCATGCCACCACCCAACCAGATCACAGGGGACAGGATAAGTCTTGTGAAGAGCAAGTGTCACAAAGATCTCAGCTTCCATGTTGCTGTGCGTGGAGTTGCAGGCCCCGGGAGATCAGCCGGCAGAGCTGGAAGCTCTAGTGGGATACGGAGATGCCATCCCATTCGTGAGGGGACTTTTGTATCCGGAAAAGTCTTGTCCTAAAACTCTTCGAGGTTTTCAATGACCACAGAAACAACCGCATCCAGTAGAACTGAGGGTCCCAGAGCTACCGCCTGAAGCAAAGCATGAGACGGTACCTAACTTGTCAGACGAAACTAGTCAACCTGTAGCTCGATGAAGCCTCCACAGAGTGCTGCGAAGTGGGCTCCGTAAGCGGACAGAATGCAATCTCTGTGACTGACATCGAGTGAGGCGGACAGTTAGCAAAGGAATCTTGCTGCCTAGCATCTCAAGAGTGTTTACTCTCTACCAACGAACCATTTTTAACATCACTCAGGAGTCAATTAAGTCTTTAAATTTATTCTTGTGCCAAAATCTTATACAGGGAATTTAGAACGACTGGGTTCCCAAATACCTGGCACAATACCAGTATAATTTTAGTGTCACATGGAACCCAAATGTCAGGTTAAGAAACTAGATCTTGTGGCTTCAAGCCCTGCCAGTTGATACCTCACCCACCCTCCTACCGTACACGTCAGGTCTGCTTAGCCATGATTTGTTTTTAATTTTTATCAAGTCTTAAGATTATTTAATGTCTTTCTACTCTCACTTTGTGCTGTTACTTGAAATCTCCATTTTGAAAATCTACAGTTGCAAAACTTGCCTTTGATAATTCCCACCTCAAAAAAAAAAAAAAAAACAAAAAACCTTAGAGTTAATTGTTTGCACTTGGAGCTGCTACTTAGTGGAGGGGGAATCTGAATAAAGAATGGGGGAAGCTTGGAAATATTTTAGGAAAATGTTTTGTCTGTTGCAGACCACATAAAATAAAATATGCTCTTTAATTTAGCCAATATGTTTAAGAGATAGCAATGCTCTTTTAGAGGTAGGCAATTATTAAAGTTTTTGACATTCTTGTCCTTTTTTTGTAGACCTATCAAAGTTTGATTATTCATTTTGTGTTTGAATTATGATTCTCCTCTTCCCAGCCCCTCTGTGAAAAGGGAAATGGGTTTTCTGCGAAGGCATTGAGCTAATGTCTAATATTTCAGAAGCCTTTGATCTGTGTAACTTAACACTTGGATACTTGCTAATTTGCTTTATTATGTAACCAATGAAATGGTGGTGTGTGTTAATTAGTTCAACCACACATACGTGACACACGTACATACACGCGCACACTGTCTGGGAACGTGTGGTTACAGTTCTGTGGGAGGAATAATTTGTCAGTATTCACTGGCTTACAAAAAACGAGTGCAAGAACTCAAACATCTAAATAATAATGAAATACATTTACCATAGAAAAGGATTCAAGTCCTATAAAGCATCTGTGACTACAATAAAACTGAATCACACTGCAAGAACAGAACATTTGGAAAATGCCCAAATATTTGAAAGTACAATACAGTAGTCCAATCTACCTATGGGAGATGTTCTGAGACCCCAGTAGATGTCTCAAACTGAATTCTACCTATACTGCAGTTCCCTATATACACATCTATGGCAGAGTTTACTTCCCACTAGGAACAGCGCGAGCCCCAGGTTCAGTGGGAGACCTTGCCTCAAAAAAATCAAGCGGTGAATGATACCCAGTGTCAACCTACCCTCCACATGCCAATACACAGACATGTGTGTCTGCACACATATGTACACACACGATTGATGGCACCGCATTTGGGTGAGGCTATGAAGCTAGGGAAACTCTTATCCACTGTGGTTAGAAATGTACAGTTGTAAAAAAATTCTTTATAAAACATTCTGGCAGCTTCTAAAAAAGTTAAACATACGCCTACTGTATGGCCCAGCCATTCCAATTTTTATGTGTTTATCCAAAGGAAATGAAGCGTATGTCTATGTAGAAATTTGTACACAAATGTTCCCAGAAGCTTTATTTGTGATAGCCATAAGCTGAAAACAACTCAAATGTCCATCAATGGGTGAATGGATGGCTCGCCTTATGTCTCTACAATAGAATACCACTCAGTGAAAGAGGCTGGGAGTATTAACTCATGCTAAAGCCTGGGCGAGTCTTAAAATAATTATGCCGAGTGAAAGAAGCCATCCACACTCCAGTCGGAAAAGCACATAGCACGTGATTCTATTTACAGGAAATTCTAGACTCTACAGAGCAATCTGTGTGACAGAAAAGTTTGCTGACTCTTGCCAACCTCAGGACAGAGGAGAAAAAGAAGAGATGACAAAGTGGAACGAAGAAGTTCCTGTATGCGTTAAGGAGGAATGCTCACTAGACCGGCTGAACTTAGTACAGTGTATTTGAACAAAATAAAACACCATTCATGCATTGAGCCAGCTCCTAGAAGCAGGGCTAGCTCTGAAAACTCCAGCATTTGCAGAAAACACAGACGTGAGGACCCGGAAACCAGTGCTTGGTCTAGTTCATTGTCCCGTCAATTGGTAATAGTTCACCTGACTGACTACAAAGAATCCTGGAACATGCCAAAGCTTTGTTGCTGTGATTAAACCCTACAGTGCTGTGTTCAGCCAGGCCCGGTGCAGGTGTCCAGTGCAACATCAGGGACCCTTTGCAACCTTGTATTTATCACGGGTGATGGGCACTTCTTCACCTTAATGGTTATGAGGATTCACAGGTGTGTGTGCATATGTTCAAAATTACCAACAGACACGCTGAAGGTGTGTAGCATATTCTGTATCAATTAGAGCCTGGCAGTGGTATTTAAAAAAAAAAGGAAAAAGAAGCTAAAAATGAGATGTGGTACTCTACCTACTGCCCAGCTCACTGCCAGAAGACAGAGACCTTGTCTCGCATGCTCACTATCATGGACTTAATCTCCAAAACAAAACTTAACTCTTGCTATCTTAAGAGATGGACACGCACCTTAAACTCTTTTACAAATCTTTCTGTACTCCTGCTGAAAGAAATGGTGGGGGGGTGTCAAATCCTGGGAGCCTGGGTATAGAACCCATAAACTGCCAGTGACAAATCCCAAATTCCTTTAAATCCCACACCGTGTCCTAAAGCTACACATTATTTCCTATCCACAGATAATCTGTGTTGCCTTAACTGTATGATAATGTCTAATACTACCACTTAAACACTGCCACACACGCAGGGAACACACAGCGTGTGCACACGCAAACACACGCACCAAGCACACACACAAATGGGTACAAGATGCATCCGGTTTTCTTTGCGACTTCCGTTTTTAAAATTGTGCCACTCACTCGGGTGAGTACATGCTACAACATACGTGTGTGGAGGTCAGGGGGCAAGGCTGAGGAGCTGGTGCTCTCCTTTCACCACGTGGGTTCTAGAGGTTGAACACAGGTCATCAAGCTGGTCAGCCAGTGCCTGCTCTTGATGGCAGCTTCACTATCCCGGCCCTTCTCAGCGCCACAGCTACAGATCCCACCTGCACCCCCCATAGTCCTACACAGCCTCTTCTCCCCTTCCTCCTTCTCACCTTGGAAACTTGGGAGACATTTGAGTTTGGGGGCCCGACTGTCAGCATGACAAGGCGTACAGTTGCCTAGGAGACAAACCTCTGGGCATGTATGTGAAGGAGTTTCTAGATGGGGTTAACTGAGGTGAGATAATCTACCCTAATTATGGTGCTGGGGACACCACTGCATGGGCTGGCACCATGCAGAAAACAAGCAGAGTATCCGCATGCATCAACTCTCTGATGCAATGGGACCTGACTGCAGAGGCCTCAAGCGCCTCCTACATGACTTCCTGCCATGATGGACTAGCCTAGTGGTTCTCAGCCTGCCTAACACTGCGACCCTTTACTACAGTTCCTCATGCTGTGGGGACCCCCCAACCATAAAATTATTTTCGTTGCTACTTTATAACTGTAATTTTGCTACTGTTATGAATCATAATGTAAACATCTGTCGGCACAGTCATATCTGATGGGAACGGCAAAAATCATGAAGCCAGCACAGCTGTTTGACAAGGATCCAGCGAAGCCGAGCCACATGATGGCCACCATGCTACCTTTGATTTTCATCTCCACCTGGTGCATGCCTGGGAGACTTCCCACTCAGTTACGTGACAGACACAGCAACAAAGTTAGATTAGCTGACATTACCATGCCAGAATTTGAATAATAACTGCAGCCACTTTGGCCTGAGACTTTTCTAAGGCACTCTGACCTTTAAGAGGTAATAACACACTGCTTGGGCCATGGCAATAAGCCCAAGCTGGCT
>JAQHUG010000055.1:5835887-5903670 GCA_028555095.1 Dicrostonyx torquatus | reverse complement strand
CCACTGGACTAGAAACTCAAACTCATGAGTCAAAATAAACTCTCCCATTCTTATGCTGCTTTTGCCAGCTTTTGTTTGTTGTTAGCTTTGCCACAGCAATGAGAAAGCGATTAATACAGGACCCTATGCACACTTTCTGAATCAGGACTTCTGGTAGGTGTAGCCAAGCCGTCTGCTGGCAGACTGGTCCTCCAGGTGGTTCTGACACCAGCATACCCCAGAATCACTGGCTTAGAGGGGACTACCTGAGCACAGCTGGGGAGAAGCAGATTTCAAAACCGTGGAAACGTCAGGAGGAAGCCTAGTTACACTTGGCTATTTTAAACCACAATGTGTTTATGCGTTCCAAGAGACTTCATCAGCTCTAATTTCATTTTTTTTTCCCAGAAAGAAAATACCACACTACAGAAACACGAGAGCATTCTTGTTGACCAAGTACAATGTGACCACACAGTCACAAGCTCCATCTTCACTGTTTACAACAAA
The DNA here is from genome assembly GCA_028555095.1 of Dicrostonyx torquatus. NCBI lineage: Eukaryota > Metazoa > Chordata > Mammalia > Rodentia > Cricetidae > Dicrostonyx > Dicrostonyx torquatus. The sequence continues at coordinate 5,903,184 of JAQHUG010000055.1, read as the reverse complement.
CACATCCCAGCAATTGTGTAAGCCGCTCTCCCTCAGCAACCCCACCCACAACTGAGAAGGCAGAAAAGCTACATACAAAGCTTTGCACACTGAAAATAATGCTTGAAAATGTTACAAAATGGCCAGGCAAACACAACAAGGGGCTCAGGGCAGCACCTGGTGGAGAGGCACTTTGCAGCAAACACAGGCTCCCCCAGGCTCAGCTATTGAATCAGAATCACACCAGCATCTCCAGGAGACACGCCCAGATTGTTGAATGTCAGAGAAGCTGCCCAAACCTGTCTTCTGGCCATAAGCCGCCTCCCACCACGACTTTAGCTTGCTGTCTGGTCTTCCAATCCACGAGCTCCCCTGCGGTTCTGCTTTTACCACTTCATGGGAGTTTGCACTGAGGTGGAGAGTCCACTCACGATCACCCCAGACTGACATATGGGCTCATGAAGACACTCCGTGCGAACGGCTGAGTGTCCTCGACTGCATTCTTAGTTTGGACAAGAGGGTGAAAGGGTTAGAATTTCTTCTATTTTATAGATTGTGAGGGGGGAACAAAAGCCAAGTCAAAATATTTAAGAGCAAACTTATTGTTAGCAAGAAATGGAATGGGTTAACAGCAGCGGTAACGCCACGACCCCCCTTCTCCTAACCCAAAATAGGGACATCAGCCAAGATTCCCTGCTAGCAGAAGCAGGATTCCAGGTGCCTTGGTATCTTTAAAGCAAGGCCACTCGGACCCACGGAAACAGTAAGCCTATAGTCTGAAGGTCGGGCCTAGCTAACAAAGAGATAAAGGATGAATAGAGAACACAAGATGTACCTAGACAAGGTCAAGCTGACATAACTGAACTTTTCCCTCACCTCAAAGTAGCTAATAGAAACTGTATAATCATCTGTTCATGTAAAATATAAATACTGGCTCTAGTCTGTAAAGGTATGCTCAGTTTTTCGAATGCTGAGCATCCTCAGGTCTGAGAAAATGAACCCTCTTGCATTTTGCATCCAGCTGGCCTCTGATGTCTTGCGTCTTGACGGTGGGTTGAAGGCACCCAGGTCTCTGGGGTCTTTCAAGCAAAGGACTTAACTAAAAGGAATGTTCCTTCCTCGTTATGCCACATCATGCCACCTGGGAATCCCGAAAGAGGAGAACTTCCAGGGAAAGTGGAGGACGTGACTCTGACAGTCTATTCTTTATTCACAACTTACTTTTTAATAACTCGACTGTGGGTTTTTGCTTTTCTTATATTTGTGTGCAGTATGCATGTGTGTATATATGTGTTCGAGTGTGTGCACGCCTGTGTGTGCGAGTGTGTGCATGTATGTGCTTGTGTGTGTATGTGCGTGTGCATGTGCGTGTGTGTGTGTGTGTGCGCGCGCGCCCGTGCGCATGCGTGTGTGTGTGTGTGTCCCAGCCTCAGGAGTCTTCCTTGGTCTACCTCCCCATATTCATTGAGGGTCTCTCATTTGAACAGAGTCCAGGAGCACAGGTTAGCCTAGCTGGCCTGCTCTGAGGATTCCATCTCTGCCTTCCCAGCACTGGAATGAGAGGTGGACCACCAAACCCACCCAGCATTTGCATGGGTTCTGCGGATCGGAACTCTGGCCTCAGGTTGTACAACAAGCACTTTATCTACCGCGCCATTTCACCAGCCCTGGTTTTCAGGGTTTTATCGGCATATATACTCATTGTACATAGCAATAGTTTCATAAGGATGTTCTTATATAAGTATAAAGTTCTCCCCATGTGCTCTCCTCTCCTTGCCTTTCCACCCCTCTTTCACCCCAGTTGTCCCTTTGTTCTCTCCTACACCTCAGCTTTCCTTTAACAGCAGTAAGTCAGGGTCAAGACTCGCATTCCCCAAGACCCTGCACCTGTCCCCTCCTTTGCCTGTATGCAGACAGTTATTTTCTCTTTTCTCTTTCTTCCTGTAGAATGTCCATAGTGAATAAGGGCAATGAAGGGAGACGGGTAGAGTGAGTGGGTAAAGATGAGCAAGGCATGACAGACATCTACGAGCATGTCACATGAGACCACTGTTGTGTGTACTAACCAAAAAGCCTTAACCATAAGAGATAAAATGAAGACCCCTCTACCACTCTCTGCTGTACTGTGCTTTATAGATAGGGTCCTTTTTTCAGGACATTGCAAGCCTGTCATCAGCATTTCCCGCAAAGCACACCCCACTTCATGATTCTTACACTTTGATCATTCAAGGTTTGACATTTGCAACTTCTTCATTGCTGTTGCATTCCCTCTGGGGACCTTCAACCGTATCTGTGATGTCACTGTTGTAGCTGTCACCCTGGACTGCACCTGTGCTCCACAGATGCCGTGCGTGTCCTCACTGATCCACCCACCAGCTTCCTCCATCTCTCTCTCAGGGCTCCCTACTCGCTGAGATACAACAGCACTGACGTCAGGCCTGTTAATAGCCTGGTAATGTCTGAGACACGCTGAAGTGAGTCGTGTGTCTCCATTTCAGTGAGAAGCAAGAAATGATTCAGGTCAGGGAGACGGGCACGTAAAAACGCAGGCAGGTCCGAAGCCAGGCTACTTGTGCCAGATGTGAAGGCAAAAGAAGGGAACCAGAGGTCTACTCCAGGGAACGTCCACACAAGAAGAGAGGAGGAGTTGACAAAGGGGGCAAACTTCATTGCTGTTTTCCTTGAAGACACTGCATCTGACCCCAGGCTTCTGTCGGCAGCCAGCAGTATGAAGGTCAGCCTCTCACAGCAAAAGGATGACAGCTTACCAAAGGATCAGGGATTACTAGCATTCTTCTGGGGAGAGGAGTGTGCGTGTGTGCATGCGTGCACAGGCGCACGTGTGTATGAGAGTGTGTGTGCATGTGCACGTGTGTGTGTGCATATGTGTGGGTGTAGACACCCATTCTGTAAATGTGAGGACCAGTGATCAATGTTAAGTGGTTAAATGTCTTACTCTGACATTCTTTACCCTACTTTAAAAATATTTATCTATTTCTATTTTATGTATACTAATACTTTGCATGAATGTATGTCTATGTTCCACAAGCCAGTGGGGGTCAGAAGAGAGACTCAGACCTCTAGAACTGATCTAAGAGAGAGTTGTGGGTGATGGGAACTGAACCCAGGTCCTCTGCAAAACAAGGGCTACTAACCATCACTCCAGCTCCCTCCTCACTTTTTATTTTTTTTTCCCAGAAAGGACCTGTGATGGTTTGAATAAGAATGCTCACCATAGGCTCATATATTTGAATGGTTAGTTAACAGAGAGTGACACTGCTTGGAAAGGATTAGGAGGCGTGGCCTTGTTGGAAGAGGTAGGGCCTTATTGGAGAAAGTGTTGGGAGTAGGCTTTGAGGTTTCAGAAGCCCACACCAGGTTCAGTGGCTCTCTCTTCCTGCCCATCCAGATGTAGAACCCTCAGCTACTTCTGTAGCACCACGCCTGCCTGCATGCCACCATGCTCCCATCATGACGCTAATAGACTAAACCTCTAAAATTGTAAGCCAGTCCCAATGAAATGTTTCCTCTTCTGAGTGTTGCGGCGGTCATGGTCATGGTGCCTCTTCACAGCAACAGAACACTGACTAAGACAGGGTCCCTCACTGACCCTGGAACTCTCTGATTGTGCAGGTAGGCTGGCCAGCAGACTCCCCAGATCTGTCTGTCTCTGCTTCACAGTGCTGGGATTAGCATGCCTAGCTTTGCATATGAGGGCTGCAGCTCTGACTGGGGCCTTTATGCTTGCACAGCAAGTGTGTTCCTTGCTGAACCACCTCCTGAGCCTGACCGCTAGCATCCTTTAGTAATGTGTCTGAGTATAATGTCATGTCAGCTGTCCATCACTGTGAAAAAATACCCCCACCCAAAACAGGAGACAGTTGTTCTGAGTCAGGGCTTCAGAGGTTTGAGCCCATGATCACGTGGCACTATTGTTACTGGGTCTGTGGTAAGGCAGGAAATTACAGCAGAGATGATATGGCAGAGCAAAGCTGTGTACCTCATGGCGAGAGAGAGAGAGAGAGAGAGAGAGAGAGAGAGACAGAAAGAGGGAGGGAGGGATGGGGGGAGATTGATTCTAGGATCAAGATAGAACTCTCAAAGACATGACCCAAGTGATCATCCTCCAGCTTGGCCCCACATCCTAACAGACCTTTCTGCCATGAACTCCTAAATGGATTAGCTATTGTTGATATCACACTCATACTCCAATCACGTATCAATAGCACTAACAGTTGGGACAACACCTCCCATACACAAGTGTCTAAGGGACACCCCAGATCCAAACTAGAACAGGTACATGCATTCTTTTGTTGTTGTTGTTTTTAGACATAAAACTAGGGCATGGTTAATGACTACAGTGCACATACGCACTTTTATATCCATTGCAAAACCAGGAAAACGTCACGTGACTCATTTCACTACAATGTGTTCTTCATTGTGGTGCTCTGAAGTGGAACCCACGATATTTCCAAGGTATGCATGCACTTAATGCTTTCTCCGCAATGGAAAAAAAGAAAGGAAAAAATTCCTGCTCCATTGTCAAGGCACCCCTAGAACTTGATTTCTTAATCCTTAAACAGAGGAGACCATCCAAGCAATCTTACTTAAGTTCCCTGAGTCTGTGTTTAAAAGTCTGTCGGGTTGGGTGTGGTGACACTCGCCTTTATTTCAAGCGAGAAGGCAGGAGCAAGTAAGTGGATCTTTGTGAGTTGGAGACCAGCCTGGTCTCCGTGGGAGTTCCAGACTAGCCAGGGCTACACAATGAGACCCTGTATCAATAAATACGTAAATAAATAACTTTAATTAAAGGCTTCTGTTCCACATTCTTCTAGCATATGCAGAACAACTCTTCCAATCTAATCTGCTTCCCTAACTTCCCTAGCCTAAAGAACATATAAAGAGAAAGCCATTATTATCTTCTAGGTAAGTACTTCTCTAAGTATGCTATATATTGATATCTTTTGGGGAGCTTCTTTAAACTCCTGTTCCTTGGCCAAACCCTCTGCTGTGTTACAAGGAGAGACATCACCCTTTTCTAGGTTCTCCTGGTGATGCCTATGCATACCCAAGCTGGAGAACCACTCACCTTCACAGAGCCGCCTAGAGGCCCCGCCCACCCATGCCTCCACTCACCCAACATTCGCACTCTCCCTACACAGAAGGGAGTGGACTCTCAGGGGTTTTCATCCACAGCCCAGAATTTGCTCATCTAAAACAGCCATTTTGATCCAGAATGCACTGTTGGCAATGCTCTTCTTCTTAATGAAGGAATTCTGTCCCACTCTCTTCCCATTAAAGTACAACCTGAAGAGAGGAGAGGAATTACACGCCAGCCCAGGCTGGAGAATGGCACTTTTGGCTCAGACACACTCCCTCTGTATGATTCCACCCCTTTACTCCGGCACGACGGGACTACCATGTTGAGCCTGGCACAGCTTTTCTTTGCTTCCCTGTTTTGGTTTTTGTTTTTTAAAAGGGGAGTGATACTACAGTTGGAAATCCATTCTGGAAAAACCTTTCTAAAAGCAGTCCCTGTAAGAACGCGGTAGTTCTTTTTCATGACCAGCTGAAGCTGATCAGATCACTCCTCCCAAGCCACAAACTGCGTAACCCAGGACTACTCCTTGGCAGGCTGAGTAGAGCCCAAGACATGGAAGAACATTTCATTTTAATTCTTGAGCCTCCAGATTGCTCACTCTCAGTGGCTAATGCAGCCTTTTCCATTATGTACAGACAGGGAAAATATAGCAATAAAGTCTTGGCTAAAGACCTGCCGTTAACTCATCTTTGCTCAAAACTCCTAGAAGTTTCCAGGCTGTCTCGCGACAAACACAGCTTGCTGAGTTTGCCAAGTCCCTCCTCTACCTTTGTCCCGCTGTTTACTAAGTCCTCTTAGCCAGCCAACCCCATTCCAGATCTTTCTCTGCTCCAATACTCGTGTGTTTTCCTCTTCCCTATCCACAATATGGGTCTTCAAAAAGAACTGCTCCCCAGCCCCCAAATGGAAATGGAATCATGATTGTTGCGAGTAGATTTATGTTCAAGCCCTTAATAACATACACTATCTATTACAACCTATTAGTACAAAAGAATTCAAGCCACATACCCTACTCCACAATTCTGGGTGTTTGTGATAAAGGACCACATCATTAAAGACTAAGGTTAAAGAGTTGCAAAACACACACACACACACACTTGTTTGCAGCTATTCCTGTGTCTTCCTGATACACCGACAGTCTTTGCTGTCATCAGAGGTCATCAGAGACAAAGGGCAGCCACCAGCCAGTATACTTCAGGTAGGAAGTGTCCAACAGATACAAACATCTTACAAACATCTGCCAGGTGTTTTCACAGCATGGTGTGTGGCCTCAAGATCGCCCAGCCCTTGATTGTCTCCTCATGTCAGGGTCAGATAGTCTCCATAATTAGTCAAATAGCTAAATGTAACTATTAATGATGGCTTTTCATTAGAAAAGATCTATTAATGATGCTTTCATTAGTAGAAAGCAGTGAAGTAGCGGAAGTGGGGCTCAGCTGGCAAAGCAACTGCCATTCAAGTCGCTATGACAGTATGTGCCTGTAACCCCAAGCGCTGGTGCTGGGGAGGCAGGTTCAGAAGGAGCCAACTGGCAAGCTCCGGTCTTGGTAAGAGACCCCATCTCAAAAAACAAACAAAAAAGGGACCACACGCGCGCACACACACACACACACACACACACACACACACACACGAGGGACAAAGTGGCCACTGAATACACACATTATTCCAATTGATCTTGACCATTCATATACTGATATTTTTCGGTGTGTGGTGGAGTCTTGCTCCATAGCTCAGGCTGGTCTTGAACTCCCAGAGTCAAGCCAACCTTCTGCCTCAGCTCCCTGAGTAGCTGGAAATAAAAGCATGCATCGCCATGCCTAGCTCCAAGGGGATTTTAAAGAGACACTGCAGTCAAACAAATCCAGGAGAAAGAGGAGTATTACTGGTGTCTGCCTTACACATGAACAGAGGGATTAAGCTGAGCTTTCTTTATTTGAAATACAAAAAAGCTGCCCTTTCCCAGTTTAAAATTTCCCAGTGGTTCCCATCACCAGGGAATCACAAACAAGCATAAAACCAAACTCTTTATTATGATCTAATCCTTTGTTGATATGTTTGGTTCTCCCTACCTTCACATTTAATACAGAGTTGATTTTCCCACAAAATCTTTCTGAGGAGCCATAGGATGCCTCTCCCTTTTCTGGGGTCCACTCTGCCCAGACACACTCCTATCAAAGTATGAGAAAGTACTTCCTTAAGGGTGTTGGTTCATGTGTCTGACTCCACGCACCAAATGATGTCCTTAAAAAGAAGTAAGAAGAGAGACAATGATGCCCCAACACACGGTGGACTCTAAAATCTTGGATGAACGGATGGAATGATGGGTAGACGGATGGATGGGTAGATGGACAGGTGGATAGGTGGACAGATGGATAGATGCACGGATGGATAGATAGATTGATGGCTATGGTCCATAGCCATGAAACAAGTAGCAACTGAACCAAGGCGGATTGCATTACCTTCCACCTCTTGGTTAAGCCATGCTCCATAGGTCCTACCACTGCCTTTTCTGGGCTATGGGTGACACCTCAGAAAATACTGGTGATGAAGTCTGTGCATCCAAGATGGACTGCCATATAGCCTTCAGCCATTTGTGTAAAAGTAAACAACCCAAAGCTGCAATCATTAATTTGGGCTCTTGTTTAACACCAGATTCTAAGGCACCTAACTGAGGAACAAGCAAAAAATCTATTAGATAGGTCTGTGAAGTTCCTTTATGAACGGTGCCTTAATCTAAAACTGTCACAATGGTAAATATAATTAGATAACAATAATAACACCATAGACCAAGTTTATTACCTTCCTTTCTTCCGAGGTTTTCAATTGGAACGGAAAAATGCAATTACTAATTAAATTGGACAACAGGAGGTATCATTTTCCAATTGGAACCCTAGTGATATAAATGAGTTACTGCAGCTTCTCCAATTTCTCACTGCCGCCCAAAGAGGGGGTCATTTACTTGGCTAGAGTCAGCCCAGAAAAACAGGTCCGAGTGACACTCTTGTTCTGTGACTCTAATACAATTCATTTATGCAGTGTGCGAGTGTGTGAGCCACTAAAAGGCCACAGAGACATCCAGGCTCGGTTTCCCGCTCGAGGAGTTCTGTGGATGCAGGAAGATGGAGACGCCTATAGGTCTGGAATCCAGTCATGGTCTGGTCAAAACCTAAGGGGGATCAGGATGTCTTGCAGGGATTGGTTTTAAAGTAGAGACTTGCTGTAGTGGCTTACACTTAAAATTCTAAGATTTGGGAGGCTGAGGCAGGAGGATTACCATAAGTATATGGCTAGTCTGGACTACACAGTGAGTTCCAGAGTAGTCTGGGCTAAAGAGTGAGACCCTATCTATCTCAAAAGAAACAAAACAAAAAACTCCACAAAAAATAAATATAAAAATAAAAAGTCAAGCGATACAGTGGAGGTGGTAAAATAGGAAGCTGTCATCTTTCCAGGCCAGAGAATATTGCTTTCCTTCCCTTTTTAAAAAAAATCTCTTTCTAGTTGTATAGAAGAATGCACCAAACTCTTCACTTGACTTTTAGCTGAGATCTTTCCAAATTATACTTTCATAGTATTTTTGTTTTCTATGCTATAGCCACAAACCCAAGACCTTAGTGCATGCTAGGCAAGTGCTCTATCCCAAAGTTACATCCCGCTCCCCAAAACGATGCTTTCAAATGCATTAAGATGAGAGAGTAGTTTCTGTCACATGGAAATTCGGGAAAATTTTTTAATTAAAGTATTATAGTAAAATTTAAATCAGTTGTGTATATGTGTTGGTATGTGTGTGTGTTTATATCTGTCTCTGTGTGCATGTGCATACACGTGTTTCTCAGTGTGTGTGTGTATATATGTGACTGTGTATGTGTGTCTATGTTTCTATGTCTGCTTGCATGTATCTCTGTGTGTGCATGTGTGTCTGTCTCTGTGTGTGCCTGCGTGTCTCTCTGTGTGTGAGTATGTGTATGTATATGTTTACATACATACGTGTGTGCACATGCAGTGACACCACTGGTCCCTTAATATGTTACAGTAAGATCAGAAAGATGTACAATGTACAGTTTGATCGAACTCATTTAACAACTTCTATGCCTTTAGAAACATCTTTCTCGAACGCAGAGATAATATTGGCCTAGTGGAAATAACATATAAATCACTCGCTCCTTTGTTATTTTGAGGACTAGGTCATAGCTTAAAAGACAATTGGGGACTTCTATCATGGAGAAATAAAGAGGGTACGGTAACTCCCGCTCACAGCAAGGGGCCCTTAAAGTCATAGGAGCACAATTTAGGGGTGTGCTTAGCATCAGCCTTAGTTTCCCTCTCTCAAGTGGGAATAACAGCAATGCCCAGGCCCTGAAAGTGAGCATATTTACCGAGAGGAGCAAGTTAAATCATTCTACATGTTCTGGAACTGTGGCATGTGACACCAGGGACTGGGAGAGTCGCCCTGGTTAGTCCACTGCAGGTCCCATTCTTATAATAAAATAAAAATACAAGCAACTTGGCCAACTGGGAAAAGAAAAAAAAAGATCCTGCCAAAATGGAAGAGAGGTTGTAGGAAAAGTCCCTCCAGCCAGATTTCCAAGGAAATGAGATTAATACGAAATTACAAAAACAGGGCCCTGGGTTGTTTGTACTTTTCTATGAAATCTGATATCCAAATATCACAATGCATCAGTAGAAGAAAGAAAATGCAAAGAACAGCAGGTTACTTTGAATTCTTTTTCTGGCTCTATGCCTTCACAAACTCAAACCTGTGTGTGTGTGTGTGTGTGTGTGTGTGTGTGTGTGTGTGTGTGAGTCTGTGTGCGCGATGCTTTTAAGATCTAGGATAGTTCTGAACAAATACATTCAGATAGATGTCAAGGCAGGGAGGAAGTGAAAGTGGGGTACGTGGTTAGCTCCTGACCTGGCAACAGATGCTACCCCAACCAAGCAAATCAATTTTACCACTGTCTTCTAGAAAATGCCTTAATTCAGAGCAAAAACTCAAGCAAATACTCATGCTAGACTTTCACAGTACACACTGAGAAATAATCTTGCATACAGAGATGCCTGAGGATCTAAAGAAACCAGTTAGAAGGAACAAAAGAGGCCTCTGACTTTGAAAATCAAATTTGGGGAGGTAAATGTGTCCCAAAAATGCTGCTTCATGCAGAGGCCGGCCAGAATATTTCTCCGTGTAAGTGAATCAGATAGGGTCTTGGGGGGTGGGGATGTTATAGAGAGTTTTGATGATAAGAAGGACTAAGTTTTGATAATGTGAAGTAACTCAAAGAGTCCATGAAACAAACATATGACCTAGCAAAGTGGTCCAGTCAGTGTCTGCACCCTACAAGAGTGCTAAGACCCCAAGTACGGTTCTTCAGCAGATGAGCACTTTGAACTCCAGGCTAGAGCAAGGGCCTCAGACCACAGTTTCTTTCTGACCCTTTTCTGACCCTCCAGCTCCTCTTCTTACCCCAGGACAGGCCAGAAAATATATTCCATTTCCTATGGTTAAAAAAAAAAAAGGCAAGGGCTGGAGAGATGGCTCAGTGGTTAAGAGCATCGCCTGCTCTTCCAAAGGTCCTGAGTTCAATTCCCAGCAACCACATGGTGGCTCACAACCATCTGTAATGAGGTCTGGTGCCCTCTTCTGGCCTGCAGGCATATACACAGACAGAATATTGTATACATAATAAATAAATAAATTTAAAAAAAAAGACAAAACCCAGAAGTTAGAATCCTTCTCTCTCAGAGCCTGCCATAAAACCTAAAAATATTACCTCCATATTCCGTGCAGAACATAGTCAGAAAGAAATGCTCTGACCTCCTCTGTCTGATAGTGGTTCACAAGACCTTCACTCTGAGAGGGTCCTGCCCTGGACCAGGAGAAAGGAATGTGGCAGAAGCTAAGAAGAATCTGAGGGGTGTCCCCTTCCCTGGCATTACCTTGAGGTCACATTGTTTTTCCAGTTACATTTCTGTCTGTCCACACTTTGTGTCTCTCAGAATAGAAACAGAGGGCTTCCCCTGGGCCCTCACACCTTCATGTCTGAAGGTGACCATGCCACATAGAATGTTGATTAAATCAACCCATCACACTCTCCCAATCCTGCCTTTTGTTACAGGAGTTCAGATCACACCTTTTTACACCTCTTTCACACCTTTGTAGACCTCCATCTAGATTCTGGGTAGACCTTAGCCAGGGAAAGCCCAGCACCTCACCAGGCGGGTCTCTCTACTACAAAACAGCTCAGCTGGTAGCAATGGGTCAGACTTTCCGGTTTCTCAGCATGTTTTCTGTTAGCAGCAAGAATGCAGCCATTCCGGAGGTAACAGCCATCCTTCAGCAGATGGAACTTCATCATCTAATGGTCTCTAATGGGCCTCTGCTCACCTTGTAGCTGACCATATTTCCCTTGCTTTGTTGCTGGGCTGTGGGGCCTTCCCACCTTTAACAACATCACCTCATGGAAATACAGACCTCACTTGTTCCTAGTTCCCACAATAGGTGTGTGGTGACATATTTGTTGGACAGCAATGGAACCTATTTGGGGGGAACAGGTTCTTCCCTTTTCTTGGTGCATGGCAAACCCCTAGTTTGGTGGGACTATGTGTGACAGGGCAAGACAACGCAGAGGTTCCTCTGTTCTGTATTCTTGCTAAGGCCAGTTTAGGTTTAACGAGAGTTTGATCTCCTTGATGGAGGATCCTATGGAAAATTACCCATCTCTATTCTAGGAACCCAAGGTAGCTTGAGACACCCCAGTTACTTATCTTATGTTCTGTTAAACTTCCTGCTTGTGCAAACTTTACCCCTTCAGCTAACTGCTTACTTTAGCTTCTGTTAAACTGTTTGCTTGCACAAAACCTCCTGTTGACTGAGATACCACCACATGATTTTTCACCTTTAAAAATGCTTTACTCAAAACACACAAACTACATTTGCATCCCCCCTAAGTATAGTCCCAGACAGTTGGAATAAAGACTTTCAACTGGCTGTAGACTGTCTGAGTGGTTATCTCTGGTGGGCTTCCTGTAACATATGGTTCAGAAAATGGGGTTCACATTTTGGGCCCCCTCCCCATTCCATAGCCATGTATCCTTGAACAAACTTTTTTTAAAAATTTATTTGTAAAACAGGGCATTAAACTACAATCTCTAAGTTTCATTGCATAAGTAATATTCTAAGCTTTGGTGGTACCAAAATTCATGAACTTTTGTACTTAACAAAATTCAGAAGAATCAACACCAGTAATCAGGTGTATTCTGACATTATTTTCTGAGTCACGGCATTGCCAACTAACTGATTTCTCTACCACATCACAAACCACACTTTTATTGATGCAAGTGGCCAGTATCCATTCACTCTGAAAGGCACAACCCTTCCCGTCTCCTGAGACTTTCTGAGGGGATTCTGATCTTTCCTGTCACCCATGGGTTAATGCTCTGAGATGGTCCTTTGTTTTACAGAGGGGCAGGGAGACACACTCAGCTGATATAGTCCATTATTCAAATTGCATTTCCACGGCAGCAAATAACTCCAGCCACCTGACGCGGATCTTAGGCATCATCTTGCCTCACTACAACCAAAGCTATTACATTAAGAGCAAGGAAAAAAAACCCACAAAACAATGGGTCTGACAGCGACGTGAACTCCCCTGGTAGATGGAAACCATCAATCCAGTCGCTGAAGTATTTAGCTACAAAAGAGGAAAAGACATTCTTTGATTGAAGGATAAGAGGAAGGCATACACAGGCGCTTTTCAATCAGAGTTTAAAGCGGGTACCTTGGAAGAAATCGCAGATAAGTCTGCCTTGGAAAAGCCCAAGCCAGTAAGTATACCTGCTAGAGAATGAAAGTTTGGGGGCAAATGGGCTACTCTGATGTGTTCCACAGTCAATGTGGACACTCAAGGTCAGCCTCCCTTCCCTGGGTGGCAGTTTCTAAGAGAAATGAAACAATGGGCTTCCTTGGGCGCCAAGGAGCGCGAGACAGATCATTCCTGCTTCACCAGTGTTAAGTGATTTTCATATGCTCCTAGTCTTTATGCAGGACTCAGTGAAATTAGTAGTAGGGTTTAGAAGCCAGAAACATGGTGCAGGGTTCTCAGAAACGATACAATACAAAACAAACAACAAAAAACCCCTCCAACTGTTCTTTTCCGTTAACGTGTGCTCTGGTTCTCTGGGCTAGAACAGTAGTGTTAATAGATTCCGCCTCGACTAAAAAGGGAGCCAGTGGCACAAAATCTATTCCTCCAGCAAGGTTGCCGGGCAACGAGCAAGCTTTTGGCATGTGGCTGATGTCTCCAGGCAGCTCGGACTCCACAAAGTAAGCTCTTCCATCACTCACAACTAACTTGATTTTGATGGATTAAAATGGAATCAAAATGTACCGTAATGTGCTCAATTCCAAATGCAGGAATCAGGGAAGAACAGAAAATACCCAAATCCCAGCCAAAGATGAACTTATCGAAATACTAGGATTCACTGAAGTTCACTCTGCAGGATGATAAATTCCCTATCATTCTAAGGTCAGAATATTCTAAAGCAATGAGGACAAATAGCACTAAAAAAAAATATTTCAGGAAGCCAGCCATGGTGGTGCTCACCTACAGACTCAGTATTCAAGAGGCTGAGGCAGAAGGATGGCTGTGAATTTGAGGCCAGACTGGTCTACATAGCGAGTTATAGGCCAACCAGGAATATTTAGCAAGATCCTATCTCAACAAAACAAAGAGTGGGACTGGAGAGATGGTTTGATGGTTAAGAGCACTGTCTCCTCTTCCAGAGGACCCAGGTTCAAGTCCCGGCACCCACGTGAAGGCTCACAACTGTCTTGGCTCCAGTTCCAGAAGATCCGATACCCTCTTCTGGCCTCTGTGGGCACCTGGTAAGCACACAGTACATGGACATACATGCAGGCAAAACACCTATACACATGAAATAGAAAATAAATTGTAAAATATAAAACAAATTATAACAGTTCTGGAAATACAGACTCTTACCTAGGGAATATAGACTCTTATCTTATCTAGTGTACACACACACACACACACACACACACACACACACACACACAGCCCTAACATGAATTCCCAACACTATAAAAGGAAGTAAAATGACAGTAAGAAAGGAAATAAGTTGGGAGGGGGCTAAGAAGAGTGTATTAGAGTGTAACATGGGGTAAAGCACTTGATTGAGATGTTTAATTCTGGGTTTAATCCTCAGCACTATAAACACACACACACACACACACACACACACACACACACACACACCAAAATAAAGATGGAACTTCTCAACATAACAAGGAGCTCTGGATTCAAGTTCACCCTTGTGCCTGGTACTGTGTGCATCACACTTCTTTCACATGGTTCTGGGGATGGAACCCGGGGCCATGCGCACCCTAGGCAAAAGTTCCACCACTGATCTAAAGCCTGGTCCCCGACCTGCTATCCTCAGCAAGACCTTACCAGGCAAACATCTGAGAGCAGTATTAGTTAATAATTAGCAAAGATCCTCAGGGTCTGCGCTCATGCTTTGGGGGCTCTGGAGAAATAACGTATGACTTCGGGCCAGGTATTTCTGCCTAGTATTAAGACATAAAGGAAGATGGCTGCTTTTTACCAAGTTTTTCCTCAGAAGACCCGGTTGGCACTGACTGTGTTCATTTGTGAAAACTGTTTCCAAGATATACAGACCCAAACCAGGTAAGACTCAGAAAACAGTGGTTGACAGCTAAGTGCTGAGGGACAATTGTCTTGTACCCTGTAACCCTGTAAGGATTTGTCACTTCTACTGGTTTAATAAAATGCTTATTGGCCAGTAGCCAGGCAGGAAGCATAGGCAGGGCGAGCAGAATAGGAGAATTCTGGGAAGAGGAGAGGCTCAGTCTGCAGTCGTCACCCAGACACAGAGGAAGCAAGATGAGAAGGCCTCGCTGACATAAGGTACCAAGCCACGTGGCTAACGCAAACAAGAATTATGGGTTAAGATGTAAGAATTAATTAATAAGAAGCCTGAGCTAACAGACCAGCCAGTTTATAATTAATGTAAGCTTCTGTGTGTTTCTTTGGGACTGAATGGCTGCAGGATGAGGCGGGACAGAAACCTCAGTCAACAGCTCGGTGTCACTACCGTCCCTCTCCAGGTCTCTCAAATAGAGCAGGCCTACCTACAAGGGTGTGGATGTCATAAACCACACTCTTCCTTGTTCTTCTCTTGAAGTAAAACATCTTTCTCGGCATACATAATGTATCAGCCTCTTCGGCAAGCTGCACACACCTGCACTGACAAACATTTCCTCCTCTCATGCAATCCTGAACACAGGATCATTACTGGGGCCAAGGGCCACAGGACGAGGGAAGGAGCAAATGCAATCAGATGGAGAAAGAAAACCCATCCGAGCTGCATATCTCCCAGGGTGGTTTAATGAAAGCAAATTGCACCCCAGCTCCTCCGAATACGGAGGATGTTGACACATTCGGGAGAAAACTTGCATGCTCCAGCCATAACATGTCGCCTTCCGTGGCTCTGCCTGCTCCTCATCTATTGTGTGTCCATTATGTCTCCAGCAAATTTCTATGTTTTTGTGACACATTAAAATGCACGGCGGGAGCTAAAAGTAGCTTTTTTGGAGCCATTAGTATGATAAAATGTGATTTGTATTATTGTTCTCTAACGAGACACATACCCCCAGGAAACAAATGGTGGTGAGTTCTCATACAAAAGAGTCCCATAAGCTTATGAGGGTGGCTGAGAGACACCACCAGTCTCAAGACCATGGCTTGCCCACACTTTAAGGTCCACTCCAGAGACACCCCAGAAACCCTTTACTGAGACAACCTCCCACTCCCAAACTAATCTCCCCATTTCCTGTGGCTTAGACTCTACATGGAATATTTTCTGCCTTCTACTAATTCCTTGCTTTTCACTACCTTTCCTCCCACCAGGCTTATGCACCCAGGTGTGTGTAAGGTCAGGACCTTATCCAGAAGGCGGAGTCTCTGCTTTAGAGTAAGTACTGTCACTTTCAAAGGAAGGCAACAAAACGCATGACAATGGGAGACCTAAAGACAAATTCTGATTGTATGTTTATAGACAATCTGGAATGTCTGGCTAAATTCACTTCCCCATAACATAGAGAAAAGATTCTTTCGTTCCAAAGAACATTAGGTCAGTCCAACCAACACTGTCTTTTCTTTTGCATGACTTCTGTTGTTTGAGACAGGGTCTCATGGAGCCTAAGCTATTCTCAAATTCACCATGTAGCCCAAACTGGCTCTGAACTACTTCTCCTCCTTCCTCTGCTCCCAAGCACTGAGATTACGAATGCACACTACCATGCCCAGCTGTCGATGATGCTTTTGTACAGGAAGTACTCAGTATGAAGAGGTCACGAGAAAACCGATGATCTTTCCCAGAGGGTTCCTTTCTTAAAATGTGGTTTATATTACAAAAGCAATACTTATTGTATAACTTTTGCCCTTATTACATATACATGTATAAATAAATATGCACCTAATCATATCCATACACACATAGAGACATATATAAGTTGTCAATTGTTGCTCAAGTGGATATTCTCTTTGAGTTTGCAAGGTTGCTTCTCTTGGGTTCATTGACGATAGCATGCATTTTATCATATCCAGAACTCATCGGTATTTGTGACTATCTGTTACTACATAGAGTACCTGTCTGCCTAAAAGCCTGTGAGCTCCCCAAGGACAAGAACTGTTGCTCTCAACACTACCATAGTCCCACTCATTGCCTAACCACAACATACACGTGAATGAGACACACAGTAAATATTCGTACAATGATCACTGCCTATGTTCACTAATTAATGATTTAATGCTTGATTGAAGTTCTATCTTGTTCGAAGGCTTCAAAACATGGCTTGAGATTTAGAACCAAGCTACTGATCCTCCACAGATTTTTTTTTTACTACTTCTTTAGAGAAACAGTTACCAGTTCAAATGCTGAAGCATGGTCTCTTTGGGGAAACTTCATGAACTAGGAGCTACCTTTTATTTCTAATGAAGCGGAGGGATGAGGAGCTAGAAAAGAGAAAATATTTTATTTTGTTCAAAAAGAACATTCTAGAAATATACATATATGCAAAGAGTCATGATAAAAAACACTTGAGCTGAAGTCAAACATACATGTATAGGCTTTTGTTAGTTGGCTGGTTAGGGTTTGTTTGTGACAGGATCTCATGGAGCCTAGGATGGCCTTGAAGTTCTGATCCTCGTGCCTCCAGCTACCAAGTAGGATTCGAGGTATGCACCACATCTGCCTTATCATGTGTGTTTTAAGATGTTAGTTTACATGGGCCATCAAGATAGCTCAGTAGAGAAAGGCAACTGCCACTAAGCCTGTAGACCTGAGTTCAATTCCCAGCATCTACACGATGGAAAGCGAGAAACCAACTCCCACAAGCTGTCCTCTGACTTCTACACGTGTCAGCACATGCATCTTTGCCCTCTCCCATTGCTTCTATTACTATGATAAACACCATAACCAAAAGAAAAAAAGGATTAAGTCTCTCTTATACAGCTGAAAAACAGTTTATCATCAAGGAAGTCGGGGCATGAACTCAAGGCAGGAACCTGAAGATATGAACCACGGAGGCACATCTTACTGGGATGCTTTCTCTGGTTTGCTCAGCTTCCTTCCTTTTGTAGTGCAGGCTCACATACCTAGGGATGGGACCACCTATAGTGGCCTGGGCCTCTATGTCAATGAACAATTAAGGAAATGATTCACAGCCCAATCTAATAGAGGAAATTCCTGAACTGATGCTCTGTTTTCCCAGATATGTCCAGGTTTATGCAAGTTGATAAAAACTAACCACCACACACACAAATAGGTATAATAAAAAGTTACAATTTTGGGACAAGAGACACACCTACCTATTCATTGAGAGTAAAAATTCTCTTTCCTAATTTGAGATGCAATGATTGCACTCACGGAAGAAGTCAAAATAGCTTCTTCTCTGGTGCACACACCCTCTACCCTTTCCCTCTGTCCTTCACAGCCCTAAGATTTTCTCCTACTATATTTTAATTGTTTTCCTTATTATTCCTGTGTACTTAATATACACAGACTTACACATGGCAAAATATGTATTCTGATTTTGTATTCAGAAAAAGCATGGTAAGTACATATAAGTACTCAACTATGATATATATATATATGACTATAAAGATGTATCCATATCCTTATGGTATATTTATTGACTTTTGCTAATATAGTAGGGTAATCAAGACAAGAAAAACCAAAGCAGTAGATAATTTTTAAAATTATTCATATTTGGCTCTAAGACACCATGAGTTTATTTAAACACTAGACTTACTTCCCTTCTGTTCTTAATTCTATTTAGCTTAGGCTATTAAGGCTAATTTATGTTTTGAAGGCATGTGCTAACTGATCACACGGGATAATGTATGTAAAAGCATTCTGTAATTAAAAGCCTAATGTAAATGTAACTGCCATAATAATTATAATTTTCTCTTAAATTTATATGTATATATGTATGTATGATGTAAGCTACATAACCTAACATTATTGTTATAAATGTATGATCACAGCCCGATACTGATCAGTGACAAAAGCTTTCAAAATGAGAAATACCAGAAGGGGTTGTTTAATTGGTTTGCCTTTTTCTAAGACAGAGTCTCAGTCTAAGCCTAGAACTCAACAGTGCTCTTCTTCCTCAGACTCCTGAAGGCGGAGATTACAGAAATGAGCCACCATGCCCAGATTATAGACATGTTTTTCTTTATTGTATTGTTTTGTTTAGAAAGTATTTTCTGTGTAGCACTAGTCTGGAACTCACTACATAGCACAGGGAGGTGTCAGATCTCCTGCCTCTGAGTCTGCAGTGCTACCATCACAGCTGTGTGCTATGGTACCTGGGATTAAACCCAGGACTTCATACATGTTAGGCAAGCAACCTACCAAAGGAGCCATAACTTCAGGCCCCAGCTTGCCCTCTCACTCTCTCTATTATCTATCTATCTATCTATCTATCTATCTATCTATCTATCTATCTATCTTTCTATCTATCTATCTATTGATCGATTGATCGATCAATCTAATCCAAAAGACTTTTTTAGTCTGCAATTAAATGCTTACTGATTTTCAAAGTTTGTATTTCCTATCAGTCCTTTGTTTTGTAATTAGAATGATAACAGTTCGAAGCTAGTTTGGTCTACATAGTGAGTTCTGGAACAGTCAGAGCTACATAGTGAGACTCTGTCTTAAAAAAAACAAAACAAAACAAACAAAAAATTTCTGATGATCCATTGTGGTGAATACCTTTAATTCCAACACTCTGGAGGAGAGGCAGAGGCAGGTGGATCTCTGTGAATTCGAGGCCAGCTTGATCTACAGAGCAAGTTCCAGGACAGCCATGGCTATACAGAGAAATCATCTTGAAATACCAAAACATATATGTACATGTGTGTATACATATATATGTATATAAACATATATCTATACAATATATGTATATATGTGTGTCATTTGATAGACTTAAAGTTTTTTATTTTAATATTATGTATATGAGTGTTTGTCTATATGCATGTTTGTATACCACATGAGTGCCTGCAGAGACCAGAAGAATGTGTCAGATATCCTGGAACTAGAGTTGCAGATGGTTTTGGGTGCTGGGAACCAACCATGGGTCCTCTGTAAAAACAGTACATCCTTTTAACTTGCTCAGCCATCTCTCCACCCTATTTTATTTTTGAGATGGGGTTTTAGGTAGCCCAGGTGGTCCTCGAATTTTGTATGTCACTGAGATTGCTGGTATTACAGGCTTGGGCCACCACACCTAGTCTAGACTGAGAATCCAATCCAGGGCTGTGTACATGTTGAGCAAGCACTCCGCCAGTTAAAGCACATTCCCAGCCCTTAAAATAAGACACACACACACACACACACACACACACACACAATTTATTTTTTTGAAACTAAAACTCTGAAGGAAGCTAATCAAGGCCACATCAACGCCAGCATGGCCATATTTAGTTTGAAGGGGAAAAAAGAAGGCTTCCCTTCACCTTAAGCAATACCAACCCCACTGACATCAAAACATCCATCTTGAGCCCTTCCTGGTCCCCCAGCTTCTGTTAGCTTGGAAATGTCTTCCCTTCTATTCCTCCACAGCCCTATGGCAAGCACCACTGTAGAAGGATCCTCAAACCTTACATTAGCACAAGACAGGAGCAGAGGAAGGACGGAAGCTGTTTCATTACAGGCAAAGAGACTTCAAAGTGTCCCTGTGTTGGCTCAAACATCCATAACAGAGCTGGTATTTCTTTTTGGAGTCAAGGCATGGCCGACTCTCTTCCAGGGGCCAGTGTTCATCTCAGAGGCTGCAGCCCGGGTAAGCTCAATGCCTTTTGATCTGGGTGGAACCAGAGTGTTACAAATATGCTTGCATTAAGCAATCTCCAGCCTGCCCGAGGGCATAGGTCTGGAATGCAAGGATGGGAGCTTCAGACTGTCAGGTTCCCAGTCTCTATGTGGTTACAATTTTCGCTGGCAAGATAGTTAATACTCCTTGTGTGAAATGCAGCAAGAGGAGTCCCAGGAGTCATAGCAAGTACACGAGCATCCCAAGGAAGGACCAGAGCCTGTCTCTGACCTCTAGACCAGGAACTCAGGTGGAGGACAAAGAACAATAAAAAAAAGCACCACAGTCCTAGATTCCACATTCAGTGTCAGCCCACAAGCATTTCTGGCACTCCTCGGAGCACAGAGAGCACCGGGCTAGCAGGAAAAAGGCAAGCTCCACAGTCTTGGGCTACAAAGCAGCCATGTCCCAAGCCCAGGTCTGGAGTAAATGGAATCTTTCCAAGGACCCCATACCTGTCTATTCCTTTGGTCTTGTCCTCCTAGGTTTGACAACACAGGTCTTCATTTCCAGAATCAAAATGTTCGAGACTAGGATGTAGCCAGGAGGCATTCCAAGTCAGCAGCAAGCATTTGGGCAGCTCTAGCATTTCTCCATTTTCTAGACAATTCACTGAAAAGCCTCTATAGGTGGAGGGCATCCGCTGTACCAAATTCAGGGAAAGGAAGAGAGAGGTGTGTGGGGGGGGTAATCTTTAATTAACAGCTGCAGTATACTATACCTGCGTGGCCTGTCACCCAAAGACATGAAAGGATGCATGATCAGAGATGGGGAGAAAACAGTCTGTTTCATTACCATACAAGTCATAACCTGACACACACATACACGTGTGCACACACACATACAAATTCAAGAATTCTTAAAACCATAGGTGACTGCCCCACACAAACGCAAAGACAGTATAATTGAGCCCACAGTTCCTCTAAATGAGAATAATACCATTCTCTGTGTGTCTCTGTCTGTTTCTGTGGCGTGTGTGTGTGGCTGTACACGCGCGCGTGCACATGTGCTTAGCTGGGGATTGAATCTAGGGCCTCTTGCCCACCAGGCAAGAGTCATACCACTCAACTACCCAGCCCCACTACTGTATTAATATCATTAGAGACCACCCATGATCTATGACACTACACAGTATGTGTGAGACAGAGACAGAGCACATCCTCTGAGGGAAGGGGTGGACAAGGTGCAGACTAAGTCTTCTCCTGTTCCTTGATACACTGGAGGGACACACACACACACACACACACACACACACACACACACAAATGTTTCTGGAGGGCCTTAAAAGAAATTCCTTCAGAGAGCAAAGACCTCAAACATCACATCTGTCTTTGAAGTTATGCACAATGACATCCTTTGGTTCCTTGCCCAGGGCAGAGGTTTAAGCTTGAAGACTCCATTTACTTACTAAGAACTGAAGAAATGATTTTTTTTTCCTACAGCACAAGGCAGAGGCACAAGGCTGAGATTTTTTAATGGCAAACAATTCAATGGTCAGGTGGGGGAACATCATATACACAGGATGCCCTTTGTGACAGGGGGACAGAAGGGGAGGTCCATCTTTTCTTTTTGGTACTCTGTACATTCAGCTTATAGAAAGTAGTTTAGGTGTGCCCACACTCCTCTAACTTTTCCATGCCATGCCAACCCCTGCCCTTCCTGCCGACATGTGTCCTCCCTGTCAATGTGTCCTTCCTGTCAACATGTGTCCTTCCTGCTGACATGTGTCCTTCCTGCCGACATGTGTCCTTCCTGTCAATGTGTCCTTCCTGTCAACATGTGTCCTTCCTGTCGACATGTGTCCTTCCTGCCGACATGTGTCCTTCCTACCAACATGTCCTTCTATGAATACCATCCTTCCTGTCAACACCTGTCCTTATTAACATGTATCCTTATTACTAAAACTCCCACCGTCAACATCTCTCCTTCCTAGTAATACCCACCTTTCTTATCAACACTTGTCCTGTCGACATCTGTCTTGCCTTTCTTGGATTTGTGCTACAAACACCAGTCCCTCTTACCAACATCTGGCTATGTGGCCTTCTAAGATTTGTTGTACCGACATCTGTCCTTACATCTGCCCCATCCATACCCATCCTTGCTGACACTGATCCTTCCCACCATTGCCATGACTTTTCTACGACTTACGTCACGTGCTCCGCAAAGTACACCATATCTGGCCCCTTCCACTGCTGTGCCTCTAGCAGGACTCTGTGATACCATTGTCATTTCCCTCAGATGGGGAAATGAAGGGATGTTGGGCCAGCAATTGCCTCTACTCGGGCAGGTCTCCAGGCCATCTTACTTGTGTCTCTTCCTGTGATGGTCCTGTATCTCCAAGTCATCTACAGGTGCACTCCTTCTAGAACCCCCATGATGTTCAGTCCCAGGTAGTAAAGGTCTCCCTGCAGAGTTCTCCAGTGTTATTTGTTTCCATTGTAACAAATTATCACACCATGGTAAAAGTTCCACAACACATCCCCAAAGAACTGGGAATCTAGAGACACTGAGGGCCCAGTAGCAGTCACCTAAGAAAATGGAGGACTGTTCTCCATGGCCATTATTACAATATAGTCATCCCTGTAAAATTAATTACTGAGCTGGAGCTAGCCATTTGAATGAAAATAGAAAGAAATCTGTTGCCTCGAGACTTACCAGTTTCCATCAAAAAACATCTCAACAGTATTTCTATAGTATGTGACATAAGGTACGTCTGAAAACCCAGAGCAGTGGGGCTGTAGCTCAGATCCACAGCACTTGCCAGCACGTGCAAGGCCCTGGCTCTGACCCCCAGCACCTCATAAAGAGACAAAAGCTTTTCGGGAATGCATTCATTTGTGTAAATGAAACTGTACTTAGGGACACATCTGAAAATATTAGTTAAACTCAAGACCCTACCAGCAAACACGAGTCCTCGGTTCATATGTGACATGGTTATGTGTACTCTTTCTAACTTACAGGTATGAATAATGAACAAGTTGAACCCCCTTCAAAGAAAGGATGTGAGTTCACCACGGAAACACACACATGACCCTCGGTTTAGCTCAGCCTTTCACTCCGAACTGCATACATCCACCCCATTCAATAAAAGCAGCATAAACGAATGTAACACAAGCTCTCTTCTGGGAGCTGGAGGGCATTTCCACAGGAACTGGGGTAAATTCTCTTCATGCATGGCAATGCTGAACCAACGTGAAGGGGTGCTTTCAAATAGCCCATTTGGCATCTGTTCCGAGGCGCCCTGTATGTGAAAGTCTCTGGGAAGCCACACTAGTCTGAGGGGGCGGGGTGGGGATACTGCATTGGCTCTTCATAGCAAAAAAGGCCACACGAATTCCCCAAAAGGGACAATTTGGGAAAAGGAACGATCGAGTGGTGCTTGTGAGTTGAGTTAAAAGACAAACATAATTAAAATAGCCCTCTGCTTAAATAATAGGAAAGTACAAACAAAAGTAAAACAAATTTAGAAAGCAAAACTCAGGAGGCAAATGAGCAAACACGGCGCTTTGGTTTATAACAGCGCAGAAAGGCAGGGCGTGAGTCACGGCTCACTGCTCAGCATCCCAGTTGGGTACCCTGGCCCTGGACAGCCACCTAATTACCAGGAAGCTTACCCTCTGGGCAGCAGGCCCGGAACACCTTTTCAGTTAGCACTGCACTCCCTGGGAATCAGGGGACATGAAAGTCGCCTTTAGGTTCCATGCTCTGAATTTTCAAGGGGCTACCTAGGTCTCAGAAACCAAGACTGGCAGAGTAAAGGCAGGTAGGACCACTTGGTTCATTAGGAAAGCAACAAGATCGCTTTCGGCGGCTGTAAGGAGCCAACTGTCATGTTTCCCGTGCTCAAATGAAGAAGAGAAAACCTTTTTTTGGAGGGGAGGGTGGTAAAAGGCTTTTATTAGGGAAGAAGAAACACACACAGAGAGAGAGAGAGAGAGAGAGAGAGAGAGAGAGAGAGAGAGAGAGAGAGAACACACAGAAAGAAAGAGCATCCGCAAAGTCGAGAAGGAAAAATTTGAACAAGCAAAAAGACCAATAGAAGTCACATGGTCTAGAAAGTAGAGAGAAAAGGGTAGACTCATCCTCTGCAAGCAACCTTTGTCCTTCCATTTTTACTCATTTGTGTGAGAGAGTGTGTGTGTGTGTGTGTGTGTGTGTGTGTGTGTGTATGTGTGTGTGTGTGCATGAGTGCTCATGAACATGTCTACAAGTGTTGAGACAGAGGACAACCTCATGCGTAGTTCTTTAGGACATTACTGTAGCAAGCTTTCTTTTGGGCCACCAACCAGCTCCCAAATCATGACACAGAAACCTATTAGTTATGAAGGCTCGGCCTTAGCTTAGGTTTGCTTCTTGCTAGCTCTCATAAAGTAACCTGTTTCTACATTTTGCCTTGGGACTTTTTACCTTTCGTTCTGTGTTTGCTCTGTGGCTGGCTGGCCCCGAGCACCTCCCTCTCTTTCTAGCTCATCCTCCTGAGCCTAGAGTTCTCCTCCTGATTCTCTGTCTGGCAGCCCTACCTATCCCTCTACTGGCTAGTTATTGGCCGGTTAGTTTTTTATTAGACCAATCAGGTGCCTTAGGCAAGCAAAACAAGGCATCTTTACACCATTCAATAAAAGCAGCATAAGCGAATGTAACACATCTATGCCTAGTTCATAAATAGTCCACAACGCATCACACACCTGTTTTCTGAGTCAGGTGTTTCATTGGCCTGTCGCTCATTGGGGAGCCAAGGCGGGCTGCCCAGCAAGCCCAGGGTCCACCTTCTACTCCCTCGGCTTTCTCAGCACTTTTTTTTATCTGTGATTTTGTTGTTGCTTGTTTGTTGGGACAAAGCCATTGCTCTCCTGGAGCTTATGTAGATGAATCTGGCCTCAGACTCACAGAGATCTGCTGCCACAGCACATTCCCCGCCCCTCCCCCCACAGGGTTTCTCTGTGGCTTTGGAGCCTGCGCTGGAACTAGCTCTTGTAGACCAGGCTGGTCTCAAACTCACAAAGATCCGCCTGCCTCTGCCTCCTGAGTGCTGGGATTAAAGGCGTGCACCACCACCGCCTGGCAATTTTTGGTTTTTACAGACAAGCATTTCTTATTTGTTTAAAAAAATGTTCTTGAGTAGTGGGCTCACCAGGAAAAGGAGTCTGTCATCAAGCTTGATGGCCTGAGTTTGATTCCAGGCACCACAAGGTGGAAGGACAGAGCTGACTCCTGCATGTACGTGTGCACCACACATACACAAGCAAACAAACACACATAAGAAAATACAAGTATAAATACATCGGCAGGGTCAACTCTGATAATTGAATTGCTTGACCAAAGAAGCATGTATTTCTACTTCATCTAACATTGTCAGTTTGGACGTCAGAGAGGTGTGGCCACTGCACTCATCAGCAAGACCCCAATTCTGCTTGCTGCATCAGTCACCAGTGTTCCAACAAGTATTTGAATTCCATCAACGTGATGGGTAGAGATGTCTGTCAGCTCTCTTCAGCAACAAGTATCTTCTCAAGTTCTCTAAGAAGAGCTTTCTTAGCTTTTTCTACCAATGCCTTATAGCTTAGGAGTTTCTATTTCCTTGTCTTTCCTGGAGGTCCTGGGGATTGAATGTAGGGTCTCACATATGCTGGGCAAGTGCTCTCCCACTGAGCTCAGTCCAGCGTGAGCATGTGAAGATGCAGCGTGTGTATTCACTCCTGTGTGGAGGCCAGAGAATAACCTGATGTCATTCCTCGGGTGCCGTAC
This sequence comes from Dicrostonyx torquatus, assembly GCA_028555095.1. Taxonomy (NCBI): domain Eukaryota; kingdom Metazoa; phylum Chordata; class Mammalia; order Rodentia; family Cricetidae; genus Dicrostonyx; species Dicrostonyx torquatus. The sequence goes on along the minus strand of JAQHUG010000055.1, from coordinate 5,876,938 downwards.
ATGGTCACTTTTCTTAAAGACTGGATCCCTTCACTAGTCTGGAACTCAGCAAGTAGCAAGGTTGGTTGGCCAATGAGTGCCAAAGGCGTGCCTCCTTTTATACCCACAGCACACACCATGACACCAGATTTGGTTTTTGTTTTGTTTTGTTTTAGTCTTTAACATGGGGTCTAGGGAAAGAACACAGGTCTGCAAGCACACTGAAGACTGAGCTATCAACACAGTTCTTAAAATTGAGTAAATTAAAAACTGGCTTCAGACCGGCATAGCAGCCCATGCCTTTAATCCCACTGCTTGGGAGGTACATGCAAAGTCAAGATCTCTGTGAGTCTAACGCTAGTGTGGTCTACATAGGTGAGTTCCAGGACAGTCAGGACTACATAGTCAGACCCTTGTCTCAAAAATAAAGTTGATTTTAGCAAGGTCTTACTAAGTTGCCCAAACTGGTCCTGAACTCACTCTGTAACCAGAGCAGGTCCTGAAGTTGTAACTGTCTTGCCTCAGCATCCTGAGTAGTTGGAATTACAGGATTGCACAATCGGGCACAGCCTTCTACTCCCTTCTCATCATTTAAGATTACTTGCTGAAACTAGACTTCCAAGTTGTCACATGGAAGGCAGCGCTGTCCCTTCTCACCTCTCTGCCCTTCCTCACTGAGCTCCCCTCCACAGGAAGGGGGACAGAAAGTTAGCTTAGAAATTTTCTACCCCATAAAACATGCACATGTCTGGCCCTTCCAGGGGTCATTACAAGGACACTGCACAAACCCTGAAGCTGTCAAAATGAGGCTCAATGAACCTAAGAGAGGATATTCCATTTGAAAACATGTCTATGTTCCATGTTGATGAGGAGACATCAAAGTAAAATGAGTTTGGACCACTTTTGAGTGATGACATTTACATTGCCATGGAGATTCACTTATCACACTCATTTAGGTGGGGAGTCAAAATCAACACTGCTGTCAGAGAGCTTGTTGCTAGTCATTTAGGGAATTCCAGATTACGATAGTCAGTAGGGATTTTAAGGTCTTAGGAAAAAAGAAAAGATGGGGAGGAAACAGACATAGACACAGACAGACATAGAAACAGACAGACACAGACAGACACACACCCTGACACAGACAGACACACACACACAGACACAGACAGACACACACAGACACAGACAGACACACAGACACAGACAGATGCACAGACACACACAGACACAGACACATAGACTGACACAGACAGACAGACATAGACACAGACAGACAGACACACACAGACACACAGACAGACAGACATAAACATAGACACAGAAACAGACAGACACACACAGATACACTCAGACACAGACAGACAGACACACACACAGAGACATAGACCAACAGAGACACAGACACACACGGAAAGATACACACACACAAACAGAAACAGGCACAGACACACACAGACAGACACAGATATAGACAGACAGACACACACACAGACAGAGACAGACAAAACACAAGAATAAAAACATAGATGTCTCCAGCACATACTGCATGGAGCAGGCCTATCAGGATCTCCCATGTGGAGAAGATAAGTTTTTGTTTGTGAGCTCAGTCTTTAAAGGTTGAGCCGTCTCTCCAACCTGTGTGGAGGAGACTCAAAAACATAACCCCAGTCCTCCAGGGCCTTCTGGTCCCATCTCAAAGATGTTGATGGTGATGCTGCTGCTAAAGGCGAGCCATTAGTGATGCTGCATTATTAGCCAGGTACTGCCCTATGGGACTTAATTCACCCTCACCACTTACTATGATGAATAGGTCCATTTTACAGGTAGGCAAATGGAGGTACATGAAGTAATAAACATATTTATAGCACTTCTCATAAATGAGTTTTGAATAATTTTGATAGTCAATCCCACCCGACTCTCAGAACCACAGTGGGCCAGGCACAATCCCACACAAAACGGCCATGCTTTGACGGGAGCGCCTCAAGATGGGGCCTAGATATTTGAATAAGGTACAGGTGGGGCGTTCTAGAGCAGGCTAGCACAGAGGTGCTGGTTTCCTGTGTGGGTTGTTGGGAAGCCGTGAAGGTAGAGTGTGAGGTCCAAGCCTGGAGCTGGGGTACGCAGGTATGAGGACTCATGTAGTGGAAGGGTTAGGAAACAGAACTGTGGGAGACCCAGTTTGGCAACAGTGGGAGACAGAAATGGCAAGGATGGGTAGCCTGGTGGACTCTGAGCACGGTGGGAATTTAGCATAGTGAGAGTAAAAGGGGGAGAAACAGTTTAATAGAAAGGTAAGATTTGATTCATTGCTGAATACATTATTATAGAATAAGTAATATAGAATACATTGTTCTATACTCAGAATTATTATAAGTTCTAAATAACTGTAGAATAAATATAAAAGTGGAGAGAATGGACTCTCCAAGTTGAAGGGCTTTAATGCTTCTCTAAGGACCCAGGGAATTGCTACCAATACATGTTCACAATGTAAATCTGGTCTCTGAGTTGCATCTAGCTGTCTCTCTTTTAATGGCCAATTCTAGACTGACTCACACACTTTCCCTCAGTGCTAAAAAGGAAAGCTACCTATCACGGCCATTAATAATAAATGGAAGGACTCGGGTTCCTCGCTTGACAGGAAAAGCATAAAGAGAGAACACACTCTCAAAGAAAGATTGAAGGTGATAATGATTCATTGCGGTTAAATGACTCCAAAATCCCCCTATGGAAAGACTCACCCCATCCCAGCTGTTACGCAGTGAATTCTCTCTCCCCTAGAGCACATGCCAAAGCCTTCCAAGAGAGCTTCAGAAGGTGGGCTTTCAGAAACAGGCTCTTAGAGATGGGCTTGAAGTGAGATCGTATGGAGTAAGGTGTGCCCTGAGTGTTGCATGCTTAGCATCCTTCTGAGAAAAGAAGCCACACATGGAGAGGGGCGTGTGATGGTCAAGGGAGGGACTGGAGGGACAAAGTGATTTGCCGCAGGATGCCGAGGAGTTATGGTTTGAATGCAACATGTTCCCTGCAGGATGCTACATTTAAATGGTTGGCCCACATGGGACAGACGTGAAGATTTCAGGCTGGATACAGCTGAAGGAAGTAGGTCACAGTTCAGGAGAGCACTGAAGCTCATAGCTGGCCTGAGCTCCTGCCTTGCTCTCCACTTCCCACCCACCAATAAGGGAAGGACAGCCTCTGCCACTCAATTTCACCACTGTGGGAGGGTCCACCTGTATTTCTGTGTTTTGATTGGTTAAATAAAGAGCTGCCTGGCTTATAGTTAGGTCAACCCTTAGGTGGGCGGAGTAGACAGAACGGAAGTTCTGAGAGGAGAAGAAGGAAGTCAGCAGAAGCCCCAAGCCACCATTGCAGATGGATGCAGGTTAGACCTTTCTGTAAGTCACCATGATGCTCTGCCCAAGGACACAGGGACATGAGACCATGGAATAAGCCTCCAGAAACTGTGCATCAAAACAAGCCTTCCTTTCATTAAGCTGTTCTAGTTGGGTCCCAGGAAACTAGAGTTGCTGACAAAACCAGAAGCAGAGAGGCACGGGACATTCTCCACGGGACCCTCAGGCACCTGCGCAACCCTGTCAGCTCCTCAGCTTTAGGCTTCTGGCTCCTGAACGGTTCATGCCCATCGATCTGAGTGTTTTATCCTGGCGGCACGAGGAAATGAATTACTACACACCTGTGCAAAGCACGGCATTAAAGGACGAATCTGGGCTCACCTGACACTCGGGGGAGTTGTGCTTTGAGCTGCATTCTGCAAGTCCCTTCCAAAACAGCCTTTGAGATCCAACATTCTGACCTTTGAAATGAAGGATTTGGGCTGCATGAGCCCTGAAGTTGAAACTCTGTGGTTTTATCACTTTGGAGACAATGACACCTCTCTTTCCATATCCACTGAAGTTGGGATCATCTCAAAGCCAAAAAAAAAAAAAAGGACATGGGGTTCAAGCTCCAGAAACCCACGGTCAAGCAGCAGAATTCAAGGAGAAAAAGCAAAGAAAGCATAATTAGCAATGCTGCCTTCATTTACCATATGCCACATAACAACTCCATCTTCACGTCAAATCTGGCCTCCAGGCCTCATGCCACAGCGAGTTAATACAAAGAGACGCAGGGAGCCGCCAGATGCAGAAAATGACTGCTGAGGGGTGCAGAGGAGGAGCTGCGTGCAAGGACGCTCCTTTCCTAAACCTGCTGCAGTCCAAGGTCATTTAACCCCGGAAAGATGAAAGCCCCTGCACAGAGAAAGATGGGAAAAAAGAAAGATGGGAGGGAGGGAGAGAAGAAAGAAAGAAAGAAAGAAAGAAAGAAAGAAAGAAAGAAAAAGAAAGGAAGGAGGAAGGAAAGAAAGAAAGAAAGAAAGAAAGGAGGGAGGGAGAGAAGAAAGGAAGGAAGAAGGAAAGAAAGAAAGAAAGAAAGACGGGAGGGAGAGAAGAAAGGAAGGAAGGAAGAAAGATGGGAGGGAGGGAGAGAAGAATGGAAGGAAGAAGGAAAGAAAGAAAGGAAGGAAGGAAGGAAGGAAGGAAGACGGGAGGGAGAGAAGAAAGGAAGTAAGGAAGGAAGGAAAGAAAGAAGAGAAAAGACTGGCCTTGAAATTCAACCTCCAGCTCAGCCAGCATGGGGACACCCACGCTCACTCCCCGCTGATGACTGCTCGGGGGTCCAGAAGCTCGAGACTAGTAAACAAACCTACACTAGCAAAGCAGCAACAGGAGCTCCCATACAAACCTCACGCAGACACAGGAGACCGTTTTACCTTTCTTTTCCCCAAAGTAAATTGTGGCTGTCAAATCGCACCCTTTCATTTCTGTCGCTGGTTCATTTAAAAGCGGCTAATCAGAAAAGCCTACAAAAGTATTTAATCAGATTTTTTTTTCTTTAAATGACCTAATGTTGTGGTAGGAAACTGCTGCCAGCTCACGCTGGGGAGAAACGTAGCCCTGTCAGCATTTAATTATTATTTTAGCATGATTTCTTTACTTTCCTACAGGGAAGAAATAGCTTAAATTTGAAAAAAAAAAACGCAACAACTGCTTAGCTTTTAGCCTTACAAGACACCGCCTTTGGTATTTTTGCTTTGTCAAAAGTGGCTGGTTCAGGACATGGGCATGTCACAGGGGGTGCCAGCTCCAGTGCTGCAACATTGAAACCATGACATGAAAATTCTATTGAATGTGCTAGTTTGGAGAGATGACGTTTTTGGGACCCATTCATGCATGTCTGTGACAATAGTCCTGTGGCTAGGATTTTTGCAGGAACTGGACAGTTCTACTCCTCTCCACTTTCTCCTCACTTCCACCGCCTACAAACTTGCCAAGTTCCCTCCTTTAGGAAAAGGGCGGGATGATGAAGGCAGGCTAGTATAAACGACTGTCAACAGTTACCCAGGTCTGAGTACAAGACAGCCAAAAGGCCAGGTATCTGGGTATGTTCTCTAAAACAAGTGCATCTTTCATCTTCCAAGATCTGTTTTATCACCTTATGCATATGGGAGACGGTATGTGTGTAAGTGCCTGGGGCATCCGGAAGGGGTGCACTCACAGGTAGTGTTGGTCTGATGAGGATGCTGGGAACTAGACCCAGGCCTCTGCCAGCACAGTATGACTCTTCACTGCTGAACTATCTCTGGTCCTCTTTCATCTTTAATTCCTTTCTTATAATTGGACCTTTTCCTTTTCTGTTACAAAAAAAAATGTCATTTTATAAACGTTCCAAGGAAAGAAAACCTCCACAATCTTTCTCTATTTTGTGTTTTATTTTGTTGAGACAGGATTTCACATAGCCCAAGCTAGCCTTGAACTCTTGATCCTCCTGCATCTATCTCCAGATTCTGGAGCTACAAGTGTGCACTGCCACCTTGGCTAGAACCCCCTCCCCCCAGGACTCTACCCGCCTCTTCTTCTCTGCTACAGAGTTCTGATCTTTGCTAAACTGGGGACACTGGGTACAGACAAGCGGCAGCTGTTGACTTTTAAGCTGCCAGTGAGCAAGCGACATTGCTTCCTCCTGAGGTCCCACTCCACACAGACCTGAACACACAGTGGGACCCAAATGTCTACACAGCCAGAAAGCTAATCACGTCTCAGGACTTGGAGTAATCCTACATAGCAGGACATGATGACAAAGGTGGTCCCTGATTGCTGGGCCAAAAGATGCTCTGAGCCACCAAGAAGCTTAATTTCAAAGGGAACTTGAGACCTGCCCCCACCCAAACCTGCCTCCTCCTTCCTCTGTCTCCATTTCTTCCACCTCAGTAAGCATCTGCCTTCTAAATGCCAGCACTCCAGGCCCGTGTCCCATTCCAGCCTACCAGGAAGCTCTCTTTATCTTCCCCACTTCAGCTGCTCCCCTTTACCTAACCCTAGTCTAGGGACATTGCTTCCGGGCCTCTATGACTACAGTCCAGCCTCCTTCCGTACCATTCTGCACAAGCCAGCCCAGCCAAGGGGATGCTCTGAAGGAGGAAGCCTAGAACTGGTCAGGGGCTTCCATGGGAACCAGAACAAGTGCAAACTCCCCCAGCACCAGCCCACCTGCTCACCACCCCATTTTCACAATCCCCCATTTATTGTGCCTCATTCCCATGCACAGGCTAAGTCCCTCCCCATGCCTCCGGCTATGGCCTTTGAGCTTGCTGTGCTCACAGTCCTGAAGTTCCTCTTTCTACCACCTACACAGAGAGCTCCGGAATGTGTAAGGCTGCACATGTGTCCTCAAAGCTGGTCACTAGTATTTGTGCCCTCCATAATCCACACCCGTTCTTGTTCACTTACTAATTACATAGCATCTCCTCACTGACAAGGGCCCTTCGCCCCTTTGAAATGCTGCGAACCCGGCAACCAGCACGATATCTGGCACCAATTGAAAAAATCCAATTTTAAAAATGAATGAATGCTTTGTTATTCATTGCCCAAAGAAGCATAAGCGACAGAAAAAAGGCTACTATATGTATTTACACGGAGTAGAATCACAGATTTCTTAAGTCTGTTTTGTGTTGCTATAACAAAACACCTGACACTGAATAAGCTATAACATAAAGAGGTTCTTCGGCTCATGGTTTCCGTAGCTTGGAATTGAGAACAGCATGATGCCACATCTAATGTGGGTTCTAGTCACGTGGGCCTCCCAGGGTCATGGCCTGAGGGCCTTTCACCAAGTCTCTACCACCTCAGACACTGTTATGTTGAAGATCTAGCTTCTCAGACATGAACACCGGCAGACCTGGCTGTTTCCTAGACAACCTACAAAGTGAGCTGCATTCTCTCTGAAAGCCATCATCTCTTGTTTCACCACCTGCCCCAACCCCACTATGATCTGAATTCCTTACTGATGGCAGAGGGACGAGAGGCCTGGGTATGAGGGGGTGGGGCGCTGTACTCAAGGGAGAGGCTATAGGTCTTGGAAGTCGGGGTGGTCTCAGATGCACGGTAGCTGTGACAAGTCTTCCTCTGCAGTGTCAGCCCCACTCAGGCACGCAGCACGAACCACCCTGTGATCTCATCTCCCTGGGAAGCATGGCTTCCTCTGTGGGCTGTGTCTCCAAGCTGAGCACAAGAAGTAATTGAAGTGCTTAACCCAGACACTCGACCTCAAAGGGACCCCGATGTCACCTCAAAACCTTACTCATGACAAATTAATTCAGCACATATCTGTTAAATCCAGGTCTGGTCCAGCCATCAGAGCAACTAAATTTAAAAGTTGCTGCTGCCTCAAAGGGACTCAGAGACTATCAATGCAGATGCCTTAAATACACATGTACCCCATGGCACTATCGCCCATAACTGATAGGAATTGAAGATAATGCAGTTCTAACAAGGATCCCGTGAACACCTACATCGTCCCGTCATCCACCACCCTGAGTGTCCCCCTTAGCATTCAGAGACTTGTACTTGAGGGACCTAAAAGAAACCAGGCTGACTTTATCAAGAACAGAGTCAAGGGACTGAGGCTAGAGCTTGGGTGTGCCTGCCAAGCAAGCATGAAGCCCTGGGTTCTATCACCAGCTCTGTACAAACGGGTGTACAGTTGTATGTGTGTGTGTGTGTGTGTGTGTGTGTGTGTGTGTGTGTGTTTGTGTGCATGCGTGTGTGTGACAAATCCACAAGCCCAGCACTGGGCAGGTAGAGCAGGAAGCCTAGGAGTTCAAGGTCAGCTGCAGTCCTGTAGCAGTGAGTCTGAGGCCAGTCAAAGCTACCTGAAACCAAACCAGATAAAACAACAACAAAACAGACAGAGATCAAGCCTGGATAAGGCTTCCTTGCCCGGCCACTGTGAAGGAAGAAGGCACATGAGTCAGCGGGTAACTTGGAAGGTGTTGAGATTTTACCCACCACTGTCTGTTTGGATCGTTCTCTCCACCTCTCCAGCCCCATGGCTTGGAGGGCAGTTGGAGCCAAACTGTAAGAGCAAACCCAACACACCCCACTTTAATGATGGAGAAACCATCTCGGGAAGATGAAGGGCCAGTTATCTGAGGTCATCTGGCTTCTAAGGGCGAGGCCCGTGTCTTCCGACTTCCACTTCCGTTCATTGGTAGAAAAGGAACCACAGGCGAGGTGAGTATATTACAGCCAACTCTTAATCCATTCTCTCAGCAAAGTCAAAACAACTGCTTCTAGAAATCTCAAAATATGATGGCTTCAACAACCCAGAAATTCAAACAAGAAGGACCTGGACATTTTTACAAGCTCACATACTCAGTCCCCAGGCCTCAAGACCATCCCTTCCATGTCGTCCTAGCGTAATTCTAAGTACTCTCAATGTCTGAATCTTGGTGTTCTAGACCAGCAGGCGTGGAAAGTTAAAGCAGATTTTGGAGGGCGAGCAGCTGCAACTAAAAGTAATAAAACAGCCTGGAAGAGCAAAGCACAGCTCTCCAAACTCCTTCTCTAGTCTGATGTATGTGTCTGTGTCAGTGTGTTTGCACAAGTGAGAAGAGGGCTAGGATCCTAGGAGCTGAAGTTACAGGTGGTTGTGAGGCAGACGTAGGTGTCTGGGCACTGAGCCCGGGTCCTCTGCAAGAGCACAGAGTGCTCTTATCCACTGTCCCAACCATCTCTAAGTTAAGAATTCATGGAGCCCTTACAGACCATCTTCATCCTCACAGATGACAGACATCTTCATCTTCAGGGTGAAGAAGTGAATTCTCAGACAGCTTAGGCAGGATGCTAATGATTGCACAACTAACGATGAAACAGCTAGAACGAGGGTGGGTCCTGACTGTCCTTGTCTGTGATCTCAGCCCTTTCTGTAACAATAGAAGAGAAGAGCTCATTCAAGTACAGTACCACACCCTTGAGATTGCTGAGCTTCCGAACTCATTGATGTATATCATTCTAGATGTTTGCAAAGATGATTCTTGAATTATCAAAACAAAGGTTATATTAGTTCCAAGAGTCTCAGAATATAATTTAAAATTAACATATATGAAAGTTCTATTTAAAACAATTTTTTACACTTCTATATTTTGCATGGGGGTGAGACACACATGCCACAGTGCACCTGTGAAGGTCAGAGGGCAACCTGCAGAAGTCAGTTGTCTCTTTCCATCATGTGGGCTCCAAGGATCGAACTCAGGTCATCAGGTTTGGCAGTAAGAACGCTTACCTGTTGCAATGTCACCAACCTATGAATATTCATATTCTCTATCATGGATGGAAAAACAAGGTGACACTGTCCATTAGGACAGAAATATAAGCTTGTCACACTGGTGATAAGTTTAGGTCTATTCATAAATTCTGACCATCTTGCGGCCAGCTAAAGAGCTGACATGGTTCACACATGCGATTCCAGCATGTGTGAGGCAGACAGGAGGATATCTGTAAGTTCTGGGTCAGCCTGGGCTACACAGTGGGTTCCATGTCAGCCTCAGCTGCAGGGTAAGACTCTGTTACACATGTCGTGTACATACATACATGCAGCCTAATGTTTGTGCACATACAATTTTTAAAAACCCACAGAACAAAACAGAGAGCTCAGGAGTCCCCCAGCCACTGGAGGGCATCAGGTCATTCCTCTAATTCTAGGTATTCCCAATCTCTCAATTGCCTCCTCCAACTGAAATATAAATGCACCCTCCATCCTACCTCTCCCCTTTCTTTCCTTTCATTAGTGTCTCCTGCTCCTTTTCTGAATTAATTAGAAAATAAAAATAGAAACGCTGACATGTTTATAAAGATTTGGAGTGCTGCTTAAACATGGAAGAACAGAGGTTGGAAACACAGGGGTGACAAATTTTATTTCTGTAACGACAAGTCAGAGTCCTCCTGCCAGCTGGCCCTTGCAGAAGCCAGAAGCCTTGCAGACCTATCTGCAGAAAAGCCAGGGAGGAAGGGGGAGCTGCGAAGATCTCGGGGCTCAGTTCAGAGACCATGCAAATGGGTTCTAATTGCTGAGGGGTCACTGCATAGAGGTCAAGTGGAGAGATGCCCAATAACCCACCCCCCGCGGTGGGAGGGAAGGTAGGCAGTGAACCCTTCTTCTGCTTCTGGGGTGCTCCTGTCTCTGCTTACTAATCCTAAACAAGGGGCTCTGGCTGGGGTAGTCACCTCCACCTCCTGTCATGCAGGAAGTGGGAGGAGGTTCCATGTGCTTCTGAGTGTCCCTGAGATGCACCTGCAGCCTGACAGGTCCTGCCAAAGGAAATGAGCAGCAAAAAGTGATCGGGACCTGATTAGATCAGGCGCCTTGAGAAAGGTGCTGAGCCCGAGATATTTCAGAGAAATAAGGAGAAACTTGGGAATAGGCTCCTGGCAAGCAATCCCAGAGTAGATAGGGTCGGAATTGGAAATGGATTTCATGGGTAGATAAAGTCTAATAAATGGCAGGTCACTCAAAAATCTTATATCATCAAGTCTCATATAGTGTCTGTGAAGTTTGTTATCAATAATTTAACATGAGAAGAGCCTGGCCCTTAGCAAATATTTAATTTCAAAACATACTTACTGATTTACTCAGATACAGCATGCATGGTATATTAAAAACATATTGCAAGAGCTAGATGCCAATAAAGCTTGTTCAGGAAGCCTACTGTGCTTGCGGCCATCCCAGCTGTCCCTTAAAGCAGGGACAGGACCCTCAGCCCCTGAAGCTAGTCCACTAGCAATTTCTAAATCATCCTAGGAAAGAAAGTATGTGCAGATGTTACCTGAGTCCCCATTCTCGGGCTGGGCAACATGCCAGATACCACAGGTGTGAGGACTAAGACCAGAATTCAGAATCCTAGGAGCTAGAGAGATGACTCAGTGGGGACAGCACTCTGGGCAAGTGTGAGGACCCTGGTTTGAATCCCTAGCCCCCAGATAAAAAAAACTGGGCATGGATGCATACCCCTTTAACTTCAACCCTGCCTGGGGACAGTCACAGGAAGATCACTGGGGCTTGCTGGCCCCCAGCCTAGCTTCTAGGTTCAGTAAGAGACCCTGTCTCAAGGGAGGAAGGCAGAGAGTGACAGAACAGCACACCCACGCCCTCCTCCAGTTTCCTCCGGCCAGGACATCATATGCTACATACGTAGGCAATACACACGAAGAACGAGTTGGGACCCCCACCTGCCTATGTGTTTTCAAGGGAATGGCCATTCACTGGGTAGAGCTTACAGCAAAGGCAAGGCTCCACACAGTCAACCCTGGAAAGCTTTGGGGCTGCTCTTGAGATGATAGGTGCCTGATAGGAATGTATCTGGTGGTGAGAACTCTGAGTGCCTCCAATCATCTCCTACCAGAAAGGGCAGAGGGACATGTGAACGAGGGTCTGGAGAGAGGCATTTGCCAATTCCAGCTCTGACAACCCAAGCTACAGCCCCAGGATTGGCACTCCACGGCAGCCCTTCTGTTCAACAGGGCGGGCCCACACCTGCTTTCAGCTCTCAACAGGAAGACTTCCTATCTGTCTCCTCTTCACTTACATCTCCAAAAGAAGCTTCTCCAATAAACCCATGTCAGGAGACCTGATTCTTACTCTCCTCGACTCAGCTATGTATGCGAGGGAGCCCCAGTCTCTCCCAGCTCCAAAGCCCTTCCCCAGAAAATTGAGCATTGCCTTTTCAGTGCAGGAAGGGTATTCAGGACCAAACACCCTCCCACCAGCAGCATCTATACACAAGACGACAAGACAAGCATAGCCAGAAGCTTGGGCAGCCGGATCGGATGATACACACAGTCCCAAAACACTTGAGTAGCCTAGATGAGGCAAGGGAAATGGAGCCTCAAAGGCCAAAGGGAGGTGCTGACGTGGGTGTCGGAGCCATCTTGGAAAAAAGCTAAGCCAGACTCGGTTTCTTCTTCATGAAGCATATTATTACCCTTCCCCCTCTGTCATCTCAGATAAAACCTTCCCCCTCCACAAGCCCACGGAGGGGTCCCAAGAGATGCTGACTCCAGAAGGCCACCGTTAAAAATCGCTCCAGTGAAGACGCTGAGGGACCTCGCCATCTGGATGGGCTCAGAGGTCAGCTGGTGACCAACCACGTGACCTTTCAGTTTCCCATTGAAGGAAGCATAAAAAGAACTGGAAGGCTTGTCTGCCCCGAGCTAGAGGTGGGGGTTGAAGGGGGAGGGAGTCTTAGCAAGCAGATATAAAAATTCTGGAATAAGAGAGAGAATGTAAGGAGGGGTCCACTCCCCATGTTTGGCAAAAACAGGTCCTTGAAGTCTGCAGGGCAAATGCCTAGCCTGCATCTCATGGTGGAGCCAAACAACACACAGAGCTCCAGAGACAGGGACCACAAGCCATGCGACAATCAGCACTTCAGCACTGAGGAATGGCTGCCCTTGGCTTTGGGCCACGCAGAAGCAGCTCCTCCTTCTCTCCTGGCACTTGGGGATTTAACACGGACATGCAGAAAAGCACTGTTAACTAATGACAAGTTCTTACTTCGGGTTCAGAAGCCCACCCAGCTCCAGCTTCTGTCTACTTTTGGAAACCCTAGGCAATGTTCTGAACATAGGATCAAGCGGGCAGGGAAACAGCATCGTTTTGGATGTTTGGGTGGGGTTCAAACCTGCCTCACCCCTCATCAGCAGTGTGTGGAGAATTCTTCGTTAGTAGACCTGGGGTGGAGACCTGTTTCCGTTTGCCTCACCAGACCCCGACTCTGAAGTGGAGCGAACAGAAGAATTGGGGCTTTAATTTCTTCACCAAGTCTCACGGAAGCCGATTCCACCCAGATATCCCAAGACTCTTATTTTCAGTCTGTTCCTCATGCCACTGATGGCTCCCAAGCTAATTTCCCAGACACCCACTTCAGTCAACTCCGGGGGCCCAGATTGGGTCAAGGGAAGGGGAATCTTAGAAATACCCAAACAGCCACGTGCTCCGGCTTTTAGCACTTCGTAGAACAATCTAACTTGAGTGCATTTAGACCACTTTCTATTGACTAATTTAGAACATTTTGCCACAGCAGACTGAGCTAGCTGCTTTTCACTGCCAAACTAAATACTCCACTTTAAAACACACCCCTGCGTACTCATGCGATTTCTCTTTTTAGGCTAGGAATGTAATGTTGACATAAATGTCAAATAAAATTAATGAGAGAACGGGCCCTCAAATGGTACTCCTGCGAAGGGAATTTGCTAGACTGGGACCTTTGAGCCCGAATGTATATATAATTATATAACACTCACACGAGGAGGGGTCTGAATGCTAAGCTTCAGCCATTTTATCACCTTTGTCGGGGATGCTGTTACAAGAAGAAAACCAGGTTGCAAGTAAATTAAAACGAAAATACCATCAGATTAGAAGTCTGTGGGGAAAGACTACAAAATTAGAAAAGTGGCCCATTTGCTGGGTACTGAGCCCGCCACCCATGATCACTCGAAAGTCAGCTCAGGTGCCAGCTGGGCCTGGAGCCTTCAGCTCTTGATTCTGTAAATGGACCTCCTCCTGGCTGGCCCACCTTCCCCTTTACCTCCCTGCACTAGCCCCCAGCCACTTAGGAAGGCTAAAAATGGCTGGGAGACCAAGAACATGTATTTCCACTCAATTGTCAAGGCACTAGGCCCTAGCCGATGGTCTGCCTCCTCTCTTATTAAGAACTTTGCCTTTTAATTCCAGTCTCGGAAACATTTTCCCACGTGTAGAAGAATCATAGAAGATCATATCCATCTTGACTCGGTGTGCCGGGGGCAGTGGATGAAGTAGTCAGTCTTCTGTCAGAGAAGACTGGGCAGTGGTGGTGCATGCCTCTAATCCTACCACTTGGGAGGCAGAGGCAGGTGGATCTCTGTGAGTTCGAGACCAGCCTGGTCTACAAGAGCTAGTTCCAGGACAGGCTCCAAAGCTACAGAGAAACCCTGTCTCGAAAAACCAAAAGCCAAACAAAAGGCTTGGAGTAAAATTTTCTGTAATGCAGGGGAGGTCTACATCTACCTTCAGCCCCAGGAAAATGGCAAAGCAGGGCCCCCAACATTTCATGCAGAGAACCCGTGACTGTCTGAGGAGTCTGGGGATGGCTGCTAGGGAGGAGCCGCTAACAAAACCCTGCTGGATTTTCACGCTTGAGGATGAGTTCCTAAGGACCAGACAGCATGCATTCCATCCCACATTCTGTTCTGGACTCCAACAATCATACCGTTTTGGAAGTCCATAACATTTTCTTTTCCGAGACGTTTATGGGTTAAGTTTCTATCTCTTTCCAGGTGTTGAGATGGTTCAACTCCAAAAGACCAACACATTTATCTGGGAGGCCATCCTAGGAATGATACCACCAATGATGGGAATCATGGGGGGAGCAATGAATACCCACAAATTCCTCCTGAAGGTCCCCACCTTTAAGTGGTTCCCATTAATTCGTCAGTGTGGAGCATGGATAGTTTCTAGTTAGACTGTAGGGAGTAAAGAGAGAAACATTCACTGCTAACTTCAAATGTCCACACTGGTGGCATTAGGAGGTGACTCACACTCATTGTGGAGTGTCTTCCCAAGGACAGAGGGAGAGCAGCCTCTATTTCCCTCTTTTGGGGTATCAGCCTGTGATGAATAAATAAATTTTTTTTTTAGGAGGAAATCCAACTACCAAAATAACTCCTTCATAATTCATATATGCAATCATAACAGTGATTAATAAAAACCTGAAATGGTTCCTAAAAGCCTAAAGCATTCATTACTCAGTTAGATGTCAGGATTGCTACAAGAGCCTGACAGCAGGTTACTCAGGCAAATTAAATCATGTGAACTTACAAAGGAAAAAGAGGAATCTTTCCGGGGTGGACTTGCAAGCTGGTGATGGTAGAATTTAAAGAAGGGGAACCCACCCCACTCTTCAAGGGCTCTATATTTCAATCTTGAAAGACATAACGGGGAGGGGTGTCAGTACACCGAATTTACACAAGGCTGAAAAGTTCAAAAGCCCTACCAGGAATCAATGATGCTATTTTCATTAAAGGAGAGGCTAATTAATACTCACTGAGTGTCTACTGTGCACACAGCACTAGCTGGGCCATGTGATTCTTCTCATCATTATACTCCAAGCCCGAATATCTTTGGGTGTCAATGAGAATGCCTTTGTTGTTTCTGCCAGTGTGTCCTTGGTCCAGCCTTGTATATACTAATGCTTCAGGCATTGGAGGCCCTTCTACCTTCCCTACCCCATCTCTCTGGATGACCTCACCCAATTATTATAGCTGTAGATATCACTTGAGAGTGAGGGCTTTCAAATTCCATGACTCTCCATCCAAGCCCTGGGAGGAAATACCCAGCTGCCCTTTTGCCACGTGCAAAGGGTATCTCAAGCACAGGCTGTTCCTTGGCTCCACCAACCCACCCCTTGGCATATCCCATGTTCTCCAGCTGAGCCCTTAAGTCCAGAGGACCCGTCTTTGGTTTTAGCCAATGTGGTCATTGTCATTTAACACGCACGGCTACTGCATCCGTGAAAGAATCTTGCATGTTATCATGGTTAAGATAGACAAACCTTGCATATTTACCTATTTAGCTTTTCATTGCTTTCTCATCCCTTCAACTGAATGGTAGTAGGAACCCTGGTAGTAGTTTTCATTGCTGCAGAATACACACCTAACACCTAACAATATTTAACTCAATCAGCACACAAAAATAAATATATTTTCTTTTAATTTTTTCCTAACCTGAGATATGTTTTCTCTATTTTGAAGAAGAAAGATTGAAGATCCAGGGTGTAAAAGAGCATGAGAACAAAGTCACAATTTGAACCTGAAACCATGTGACTCAGACATCTGTCTTTCAAACACCAAATCAGTGTTTCTCCAGAGTCTAGAAAAATCAATCAAGAGGGGAAAATCTACTTTAAGATTTTTTTTTCCCCTGGGACAAGTTGCCTGGGTCTTCTTTTAGGCTCAGAATCTCTTCTCAACTACATCCTCACCTGAATCATGGGTGAACAAAATGAGTCTCTAACAGGCAGAAGAGAAATGATTTTTGTCCAGTGCCTAGTACATTGTAAACCTTCACAGGGCTACTACATATTAAGTGTCTCTAACCCAAATCTCTTCTGTACCCAAGGGAAACCACAGTGCAGGAATCTCAATTAAACTAAGTAAGTCCACAAAATAGCCTAAGAGCTGAGGACCCCACAATAGTCTCAAATATGGATTCTACTTTCTAAAATCCTCAAAGAGAGACACTAACCTTCTTTTTGGCAAGAGAAGGACACAGATGATTTCTAGATGGTTGTCCATTACCTAAACCCCAACTGTAAAATTATATTTCAACATCTGGTTCATTCCCCAGAATCAAGACAACTCTCCCCTAATTATTCCCTCATTCTGGAGCAACCGAGTTACCAGTAAAACTAAGTCATCTGCAAGATTCGCCCTTGGGTGTAGCTTCCAGGGCCATGGTACCTAAAGCTAAGTCCCTTCAGGATGTCCACCAAAGAGTAGGGCATATGCTTGTAAGATACAGGACAGCTAGCTGCACCGGCTTTTGCCGTTTAGATTCCTCTAAATCCCCATTTTCCCCTCTCAGACACAAAGAAGCTCCACGGTGCCTCTGCATTAGTTACTTTTCTGTTGCTGTGATCAAGACCGTGACAAAAAAAACAACTTGGCGAGGAGTTAAGAGCATCCTTCATCTTATACTTTCAAGTAATGGTCCATCTCTAAGAGAAGTCCAGGCAGGAACTCAAGGCAGGAACCTAGAGGCAGGCACTGAAGCAGAAGTCATGGAGGGGTGTTGCTTACTGGCTTGCCTCCCATGGGCTGCTCAGCCTGCTTTTTTAGACTATACTGGACCACTTACCCAGAGGTGGCACCATGCTCAGCAGGTTGAGCCACAGCCTGCATGCTTTGGGACTGAACAGACTGGAGTGGTGGGATGAAGAAATGACAGACATACAAAAAAGCTGGGATTGGGTGGGCCATGTGCTTGATGGAGACATACTAGCAGCTCAGAAACTCAGCTTGTTTATTATATACAGAGGAATGAGGAGGGGGTGGGTTTTATAACACAGACAGCTGAAGGAGGAGGCAGGTTAGCTAATCTGGGTAGAGGTCTCTGGAGGGGGGGCAGTCTCAGGCTGCAGTCACCCAGGAGGAGGAAGCTGTGATTGACTGATACTTTCTGTTCACATGGTCACCACCAGTCCACAGAGCAGCAGAAAGTCCTGCCATTCCCACGGGTCTGAGGCATTGGGGTCCTTGATATGGGTATGCTCAAGTCAACAGGATACATTCACTTAGGACTTCACACACTCTCCACAGGGCTGGGTCCCCCTCTTATCAATTACCAGTCTAGCAGATGCCCCACAGACTTGCCTACAGGTAATCTGAAAGAGGCATTTTCTCAACTAGTTCCTCTTTCCAGATAACTATATGTAGCTTGTGTCAAGTTGACAAAAAACCAAACCAAACCAAAAACTAGAACACTTTCTCAACCTCCCATCATTACTATAAAGCCACTTTGTGTCTCTGACTCCCAACATCTGCCTTCCTTACACTCTCAACCACCATACAGTTTCCTAACACAATCAGTGTTGGGGACTGCTAGGTGTCTGAAGCTGACACTCAGCTCCAGGTCACAAGGAAAACACAAGAACTCTCTAAGGCAAGAATGCAAACATCCCTCCCACTCTTGTCTTGGGACAGGAGAAAGAAAACAGATTCTTTTGGGTGCCCTGGGCAATGAGAGTAAAGACACTAACATGCCCACCAAGCGTCAGGCAGTATATTCTCCATGCTCGGGATAGCCGCAGCTCTCACAGTTCCAAAACTTGTCTTTCTGTGAGAGGTGTCTAGATTAGTCTTTCCGATCATGCTCTCTCGTCTCTACTTTCAACTGCCTGCAACATGTCTTTTCCAGCCAACACCCGGGCCACTTCAGACTCAGCAGGTCCAAAAATGAGGTTTGACCCTATTATTATCTAGGAAAAGAGACTATGGTAGCTGGAATGAGAAACATCACCGACAGACGCATTTATTTAAACACTTGGTCCTCTGTTGATGGCACTGTGGGGAGGTCATAGAACCTTTAGGAGGTGGAGCCTTGTCAAAAGAAATATGTCATTGGGGAGTGTGGAAGTCAAACGTTGAAGGTTTGTACCCCAACTTCCTGCTCTCACTCCGTTTCCTATGTGTGTGGGGAAAATGCTTCCCTATCATGATGGAACTTCCTGCTCCTGCTCACACGCCATGCTTTCCCATCACGATGGACTCTATCCACTGGAACTGTTAGCCGAAACAAACTCTCCCATCCTTGAGATGCCTTTGGTCATGGTGCTTTATCGCAGAGAATCAACTAATAGAGGGACTAAGGATGGTGTCAGAGATTAAGTTCTTGGAAACCTTAGCTCCTATGATTAATATCTTGGTCTGCTTCAGCTATAATAGAGCAAAACAACTTGAGGCTGCATGTTTTATACAGATGGCATTTGACCCTTGAAGGACTGAGAGGGCCAAACATGGGACTGGCCTTCTAGTAAGAACTGCCTGGTGACAGTGCAGCATGACAGAGGAACAGAAAGGAACAGGCCAGGTCCAGAAGAGACCAAGTATGAGTGACCTTGCTTTATAACAGCACATCTCATTAGACTCAACCCACTCCCTGGGTATCAGCACCAATTATTGGCTGTGTTCACATAAGCTAGTCATGTTCTGATAGGCCTGTGAAAGGTTTGCCCACCTCAGTGTTGTTCCTATTGGGGCAGCACATGAACCTCTGTAGGGCAAACGGTTTCCAAACCACAACACTTAAGACACTAACAGTGGTTGCATGCCAAAGCAAAAAGAAAACAAACAAACAAACAAAAAAAGAAATGGGGTGCAGGAAACAGGAGAAACATAAGAGACATGTGAAAAAAAATAAATCCCTTCAAGAAAGCTGTGCTGAAACAGGATGAGAGCAGAACCAGGCGAAATCAGAGCCAGAGAAAGTGGCAGTAATGCATGATCTGACATAGCCGGACAAGAGTGGAATGGGACTGAGAGTCAGTCTGAGGGCCCAGGGAAATCAGGGAGAAAGGGAGAGGGAGGGAAGAAGGCAGAGAAGGAAGGAAGGAACAAAGGAGTTTATCTATACACAACCCACAAAGTATAATGTATGCTAAGAATGACAGGATTTATAATCAGCAAAAATCGCCTCATAATATGAATAGAATGTGAATTCAAAAGAAGGGGGAAAGGTGTAAGTTCTCAGAATAGAAAATCAATGGACAATTTTACACTAAGACTCTTCAAGTTGGGTTATTTTTTTCTTTTTAAAAATGTTTCCCCTGTGAACTATTTATTACACAATAAATAGTTGTGTTACACAAGAAATAAAAAGGAAAAGCACACAAGATAGAAAAGCTTAGCTTAATGACCTCTTGCAAAACCAACCCCCATGTGATCATGCAAGACAAAAGACGGGGTGCCAGCACCCCGAGGCCCTGGCCATTCTCTTTCCACTTAGCACACTGTCCTCCAAAGCACTCCTTCCCTTTTACAGCTGACCCTGTCTTCAAGCTGTCTATAAGCCACAGCTCCATTCTGTCTGGCTTTTGAGGTGCATGTATACCTAACATATTTATGGGAGAGTACTTTTCACACACAGAAGCCACAAAAACCATGTGGGTTGCACACATAAGAAATGAGATCGGGGACTGGAGAGATGGCTCAGAGGTTAAGAGCACTGGCTGCTATTCCAAAGGTCTGGAGTTCAATGCCCAGCAACCACATGGTGGCTCACAACCATCGGTAATGAGATTTGGTTCATTCTTCTGGAGTGTTATATGCCGGAACACTGTATACATAATAAATAAATAAATCTTAAAAAAGAAATGAGTCTGACATATCATTTTCATTGGTTTAACTATACCATAAAAGTTGTGCACACACAGGTTCACAGACTCAGATGGACACTGGGTAATGTTCTATTTAGGCTACTAGGAACATGTCTATCTATAATTTGGGGCAGATTCCCATTCAGTTTTTCACTGAGTCTGTGCCAGGACAGAACTGCTCACTTGTAGCAACTGCTTTTCTAAAGTGGTGGCACCAGAGCACATTGCCACAACCAGTGGACGAGGAGTCTTGCTTCCCGAAGTCTACGCCAGCCAACTCAATGTTTGAAGTCATCGTGGCGGGCACCGATTGCCTGTGACTCCTTCCTTCCTTCCTTTCTTTCTTTCTTTCTTTCTTTCTTTCTTTCTTTCTTTCTTTCTTTCTTTCTTTCTTTCCTTCCTTCCTTCCTTCCTTCCTTCCTTCCTTCCTTCCTTCTTTCTTTCTTTGTTCTGTAGATCAGGTTGGCTTCAAACCTGCCTCTTCCTCCTCAGTGCTGGGATTAAAGGTGTGTACCACCACTACCACCCAGCTGTATGTGATTTGTTAATTATAATTCCCTGAAGATTTATAAACGTAAGTACCTTTATTTTGTGCTTAATGAACTTTTCCAGCCTTCTCTGTTTAGTCCCTGTATAATCCACTTGCCCATTTGTCACAAAGATTTGTTTTGTGTGTAAGTATTGTGTATTTTGCCTTCATGCATGTGCACCATGCGAGTGCAGTGCCCACAGAGGCTAGAAAAGGGCATCAGATCCCCCTGGAGCCAGAGTTACAGATGGTTGTGAGCTGCCATGTAGGTGCTGAGAATTCAACCCAGGTCTTCTAAAAGAGCAGCAAGTGCTCTTAACCGCCAAGCCATCTCTCCAGCCCCTACCTCCTCATTCTTCTATTTGGCATTTAGTCTTTCTTTTATACATGCTGCAGCTATCTTTAATTTGCTTTTGACTATCTTAATTGTGTTTTGATGGACTAAATTCTTCCTTTTTATTAATTCAATTTTATCTGATTTTTCCTTTTATTTGGCCTTACTGGATCCTGTAAATTCATTCCAACCAAAATTATGACTACACTCACTATCCTAGATTAACTGCTGGAGGTTCTAATCCTTTATTCTTCACACTTGTATATAACATTTAGCCAGGATAGATCTAGGCATGGTCAAAATGTATTATTTTTCTATGCTTATAACCAATCGTCACGGGATTAATTCTTTAAAAGACTGTCCTGAGCTGGAGAGATGGCTCAGCAGTTAAGAACACTTACTGTTCTTGCGGAAACCTGATAACCAGCATCCACATGACAGCTCACAACCACCTATAACTAGTTCCAAAAGCTCTGATGCCCTCCTCTGGTCTCTGAGGCACCTGCACATACACACGGTCCACATGTCTCATATAGACATATAAATAAAAATAGATAAATGACATCTTATCTTTCTCTCCTATGTGCCCAAGTTGGCCCTGGGATTGTTTATTCCCACTGGTCTAGTGTCTTGCTTTGGGCCAATCCCACCTTTCTTTCCATCATTCAGGCATAGTGGTGGATTTGAATATCTGTGAAAATAACTTTCTTATTCTATTTCAAGAATGTCTGGTCTATTCTTGGAGTTTGTGTTCCCATCTAACTTTCAGGATTATCACATATTTTCACAGACACCAAACTCTTTTTAAATTTTGATGGGATTACAGACTGACATCTTTTAAAACTTGTGTCCTCCATTTCATAAGCATCCTGCCACCTCTTTAATTGATCTCGATAATAGCTAAGGGTCTTTAATAGACAAGTCTTTGTGTCTTAGACTTATCCTCCTCCAGTGTAAACTCCGGTTTATTAATTAGTGAAAAGCCAAACTTCCACTGACTTGTTCATGTTTACGATGAAACTAGAAGCATGGTAACTCACTCTCAGCCCCGACAATTTAACTAAAGTTTTTTTTTGTGTTTTCTTTATATGCAGTAATTTAATCTCACAGTCACTCCAGTCTTACTCATTTATTTCTAATCCGAAAGCCGTCTGTCTCTTCCTTGTCTCGCGACACTAGCCAGGGTTTCTACTCAACCACAATTAGAAGTGGGGAGAGTATCCACCTGAGCGAGTGTGCCTGTGGCCTCTGTCTCAGAGAGTTTTAACACGTCATCACCTAAGTATGATGCGTCCAACCTTTTAACAGCCCAAAACAGCTCCCTGGATTTTCTCCTAAGAGTAAGAAGCTTACTACTAGTTGCTAAGAATTTTCCTTTTTCATAAACAGAAATAAATATTGGACTATGTCACCTATGTTTTCTACTGATTATATTGTTGTTTTCTTCATCTGTTAATGTTTCTAGCTACACTGACTGAGTCAAACAATCACACTTGGTTTGTATTTCCAAAAGACAGTCAACTTGACCTTTGTAGAGCGCTCTCTTGCTGCATTCATATGGCTAGTATTCTACTTGGGATTTGAGACAGGGTCTCTCTACATAGAGCTGGCTGTCCTGGAACTCCCTCTGTAGAGCAGGCTGGCCTCAAACTCACAGAGAGCCACCTGCCTCTGTCTCATGAGTACTGGAACTAAAGGCGCGTGCCACCACTGCGTGGCTAAAATCGATTTTTTTCGCTGTGTATGTGTGAGTGTATGCACATCACATATGTGCAGATGCCCATGAAGGCCAGAAAAGGGCGTCAGATCCCCAGAATTGGAATTCCAGGTGGTTGTGACTTGCCTGCTGTAGGTGTGGGAAACCAGTCCTCGGCAAGAGCAGTAAGCGCTCTTAACGGCCACACCATTCTCTAGTGCCTCCAACTCAGAGTTTTAAATTGGCATACATAAAAAAAAGCTGACCTGGAATATTCCTTTCCTATAACGTTTTTGTCAGGTTTTAGAATCAAAATGCTGTGGGCTTCTTAAAACAAGTTGGGAGTATTCCTGCTTTTTCTATTCTCTGGATGAGTTGGTGGAAAATGTGTGTTATTTCTTCCTTAAATATTTGGTGAATTCAACAGTAAAACCATCTGGCTCTGAAGTTTTCCTTATGGGAAAGTTTTTAATTACATATTCATACGAGTAGATATGGAACCACTCAGACTGTTATTTTTCTTATAACGCATTTGGATAAGTAGCATTTTAAAAATTTGTCAATTACTTCTAAATTTCAAATATATTACTATGGGTTATTCATGATACTCCATTCCTGTCTTTTCCATCTACTCGCACATTCGTTGCTGGTGCTATTTCTTGACTGGCATCATCGGGACTTCTTCGTTTTTATTAGTTCTTTGGTTCTGGTGTCTGCTCTGTCTCACACTTCCTGCCTTTTATATCCTTCCTTCCACCTATTTAAAAAAAATTCAAGGAATGCTGTTTTATGGTATTTCTTAATTGTTGGTTGTAAGTAACTAGGCAAGTGGCACATCACTCAGCTATCTCCCCAGCCCCCATCTTACTTTTCAATCTTGAGACAAGGTCTCACGAAGCTGCCCAGGCTGAACTTGAACTCTGTAAGCCCAGGAAAGCCTCTAACTTAAGATTCCCCTGCCTCAGCCTCAGGAGTAGCTGGGACAATAGGCATGGGCTACCAGAAACAGTTGGAGCTTTGGTTTTTTCCCTTTTTAAACTTATTGAAATTAATGTGGAGAATGCTGACTTATTTTCTCTCTCTCCCTTTCTAACACATATGCAGTTGAAGATATAAAGATTTTTAAAGCTGTATTTCACAGATTTTGATGTCACAGTTTCCATTGTCACAAGCTTTCAGTCTCTGGAGTATCTTCTTTGATCCGCGATCACTTACATTTCTTTTCGTCGGAAGCCTTACTCGTGGTCACATGTGTGTGGCTGTGTGAGTTTATGCATACCTCGTGTGTGAAGGGGTCTGCAGAGGCGGAAAGAGGTCATCAAGATCACTGGGACTTCGTTAGCTACTTGATGTGGGTGCTGGGAACTGAACCCAGGCCTCTACAAGAGCAGCACCTGCTCTAGCCTCTGAGGCATCACTTCAGCCTCACTTAAGTTCCTAAACGTCCCGGGATGCTTTTCCGCATTTACAGTTGCGGACTGGTAGCAGTGGCCATGGTCAGGAAACAGACTCTGCGATTTCAACCCTTTGAAATGTAATAATTGCTTGATGACTCAGCATATGAAAGATGCTGGTAGATATTCTATGTGCACTTAGAGCAAACGTGTACATTTATTCATTGCAAGATGCTATAATTAGATGATATTTGCGAATTAGCTTTGTTCAAGCTGTGTCTAGCCTGTTTTTTTTTTATTGTCGATTACATCAGTCAACCAGAGAGATATGTTCAAATTTCTAACTCTATGGATACCCCTAATTATCCCTGTAGGTCTTACAGCTCAAAGTGTGTGTGCATTTAAGAAGTGAATTGGATTCTTTTACTATGGAACATCTTCATCTCTACAGGTGCCTTAACTGGGAACCCATTTTATATCACACAGCTTTATAGTCTTTCTTTTGGTTTACTTTGTGTGATACATGTTTCTACATCCTTTGCACCTGGCCCTCCGTATCTCCATAAGTCGCAGAATGCAGAGTACCAAGTTACGTCCAATTTGATCACCTTCTGACTTTCAGCTGGCAATTTAGTCTACTTATACTTAATGTAATCTCTGGCACACTTGTTTTAGATATATCCTTTTGAAAATTTGTAATCCCCTACTCTAGTCCCATTCTCAACCTCCTTTTGTAGGACCTAGTTATTCACTGTTCTACTTTATCTCTCTCATCTTGTTGTTTGTATGTTTGTTTATCATTCTTTTAATGATTATCTAGAGTTTAAAATACGCATCCTTATCAGTGGCTAATACGAATTAGTTCTTCATCACTTCCTCTATGGAGAGCTCAGAACAGCTTCACTTCCTTCCTCCCTGATCATTTATCTTATTCTCTGTCTATTTTAAGCTCCACGGGGCTCGATTATCATTCTTTACGTAGTCAATATCTACTTAACTAATTGTTGTTTCTGTTGCTTTTCATTCCTTCCTGCCTCTCTGAGCATTCGTCTGGAACAATATTCCTTCTGTCGGACAGACACCCTCCAGTTAGTATGTCCCCAGTGCAGATTAGTACACAATCACCCTTAATACCATTGATTTTTTTCATTCTTGAAAAATTTATATATAAAACATGATAAGCAGTTGTTTTTGCTCAGCAATCAGAGAGAGCAGCTCTGTTTCCTTCTGATTTCTATTCTTCCATTAAAGAGTTGGCCCTCAGTCTTCCTGGTACTCCCTCGAGGCAAAGGATTGGCCGTCCCTCTGATCCTAACTACCGCTTGCTTTTCGTTTTGTTTTCAGAAAGGTTGCTATGTTGGAATTTTTATTATTATTACTTACACCGCTCTATATTCTAGGGCTTCTCAGCCACTCTCCGGGCCATGGCATGGTTCAGCAGATAAAGTTGCACATTGCCAAGCCTGACGACTTTAGTTCAATCCCAAGAGCCCAGATGGTCAAGGACAACCAATTCTCCCAGGCTCTCCTCCAACTTCCACACACAGGTGCACCTACACACATACACACCCACAATAAAAGAGGGTTATGAAACCTTTGAGCTGGGCATAGTGACTTGTGTGCTTAATCTCAGCATTCAGGAGGCAGAGACAGGTGGATCTCCGTGAATTCAATCCAGCTTGTCGCACATAGAGAATTCTAGGCCAGGCAGGGCTACAAAGTGAGAACTTGTCTCAAAACAAAACAGAAACAACAAAATCTTTCAGATTCCCCCCCACCCCGTTATTTCTTTTGTCTCCTTCACAGAACTACACCCCTGCCTCAGGGCTTATTTTCTTCTGCTCTGTCTTCTGATTAACCAAGTCTCTCTTCACTGGCACCTCCTTTATTTGAATCCATCCATTTAGCCTTTGAAACAGCTTCCTTAGGGTACCACTTACACACCCTTAAAGATGCCATTCACACACCACTGAAGTCACCAACTGCCAGCATTCACTTACAGGTTAATGAGTTCAGTCACGCAACCACAGGCCTCGGGGAATCCAATCCAAGGCCATTTACACCACCCCTAAAATCACTCTCCTTGGGATTTAGCAGCAACTTGGGTTCTTATTTTTACCTTTCAGTTCTCTGGCCAATTGCTCGTCTTACCTTTTAACCCTCAGAACATAGAAATTAAAGATATTGATTAACAAAGTCACACCAATCACAGGAAACAGGCACAAAAGCTCACTTCTCTGGATTCCCCCTTCCACCGTGGTTCCGCAGTTCCTCACTGCCTTGATGGAGCGCCAGGACTCCAAACTGAGTTCTGGATTGTTTGTTTCTCCTTTCTAATTTTAAACAACTTTTTCTCAGTGGAAGAAAAGACTGGAACAAACTAATCTACTAACGTCAGACACTGACAGCCAATGCAAAGCAGGTGACCAAACGCTATGGTGCAAACGCGGACGCCTCTGAAGATGAAAACAGGAATTCCTGAGGCTTTCACTCCATCTGTGGGCACAGGCCAGAATCACCACAAACAAATCAGAATGTCTGGCTACTGAGAGGAACGGAGGGAGCAGTCTGCTAAACATAAACAGTTAAAGACACGGTGGCCATGGGAGACGTACGAGTTCTTATCTCTTCCCTTTGCGCTATGTGGTATTAAAGAGGAAAATGAGCAAACACTCATTGGGGAAGAGACTCCCAAGAGTCTTTGCCGCATCAGCAGATGGAACCCACTATGAGACCAGTCTGTCAGTTCCTGAGTCCTGCATTTCATGAATGCCTGAGATTTGGTAAATAAGACAGAAATTGTGAGCGCGTGCATGCGTGCGTGCGTGCGTGCGTGTGTGTGTGTGTGTGTGTGTACCAATGCACGTATGCGAAATTTTAGATTTGAGAGGTAACTGATAATCCAGATATGACCAGCCCCGGTGTCCTCTTTTCTTCCTCTATAATTAAAAATACTATATTTTGTTCTTCTGTACAAAATTCTATCCCCCATTCCATAAAGGGAAACACAGTAGTGCAGGGCCTGGTGTACTGGCCTTTGAGGAGGCTAGCCCTGTCTCTTGGGTTTTCAGAGAACTCTCTAGGCCAGACTGGAACTGAGTCCGAGGAGAAGTGGTATTATTCTCAATCAGACACAGCGGTGTGGCTGCCTAATTATAGCCTCGCCACATGTTGTATTTTGCAGTCTGTCCTTTCCTGGAATTTTAATGATGCTATTCAGGATATCACTTCCTATTCTTAATCTGTGTATTTTAGATGACTTGATTCCAAACAATGTTTTGGATACAAACAGTCCAACATTTTTCCAAAACACAGGCTTTATTGGCATATAAAGTGATTTGCCACATGCATGGTGTTTACATCCTAGCAGGTGGGTAATAGATCAGCGGTACAGCGATGTCAGGGGACTTTCCCATCCATAGTACATGGCAGTGGAGAAAGAAAACCACTCAGGGAAAGGAAAACAGAACATGATTCCAACAATTTAACTCCAGTCCATATGTCATTGTCATTTACGAAGCAAAAGAAAATAAAAATGAAGCACTGGAAACACTGAGCATAATGACAAAGTAATGAGTTCACTCAAGGACGGGGGAGCCCTGAGGCCAGCAGCCTCGGGGCCGGTTCATCCTATATCCTTGGGGAACAATCATGAGCTAAGGTCCTGTTATGGATTTGCTAAACTCTGGCCTCAACATAGCTTTGCCCCTTAAGCAAAGCCTAAAGTCAAAAGGGTGGAGGGATACAGAGCCTAGCTCTCTTCTACTTAGTGTGTGCATATATGTGCATCCATGTGTGGTTTGTGGGTGCCAGTGTAGCTGTGTGTGGAGACCAAAGAACAGCCCTCAGGGACTGGACCTCTGCTACCTCCTTGTTGAGCCGCACCATGCAGGCTTGCCGGCCTGTGAGTTTCATGAAGGCAGATTTTCCTCTCTGCCTTCCCTCTCCCGATAAGAATGTTGGGATGACAGATGCATAGGACCACATCCGGCTTCTTACGTGTGCTCCAGGCTCGCACAGCTACTGCTTTCACCTGCTGTGACATCTCTGCCACCAACATTTTTTCTTTTATGTCCTACAAATAACCCAGGGTCTGACCAACAGGATATAAATCAAAGTCAACTGCAAAGGTCTTTCCACACTTAGAGCAGCTACCTACCTACCTACCTACCTACACTCCCTTATCTAATTCGCTATAGTGGGGCCATATCAGATTGCTCATCTCCCCGAGTACTGCTTCTCAACGGTGCCAGCATTCAGAGACCTCAACAAACACTGGCGGCTGAGTGACCAATTCTTAGAGCAAACCAGAGGAAGCAGAGCACAGCACTTCAACACAGCCCTGAAGAAGAAACCACAGAAACAGATTTGGGCCCTTGTGATCTGTAGAATTTTTCCAGACTTCAAGGATTTAGCCTTCCCCCAGTTTCTTATTCTAACCCATTTTAAGCCTCGAGAAAACTTGAAGGAATAAGAGACTAAGCTGTGGACAATAACTCTATAGTCTTAAATACGATAGCAGGCATCTCCGAAGAAGAAAAATATTCTCCATCATGGAGAATATTTTGCTTTCTACAAGCACCCTGTATGTTCAAAACTTAGTGGCGGGAGACATGTTCAACATGGTGCCTGGAGCAGGGCTCAGTTGGGAGCAGCTTTATCTAGAATGTATGGATCCCCAGGTCCAAGCCACAGCACCACACAGAGCAGGCATGGAGGTGGACACCTGTAAGCCTCAAACTAGGGAGGGGCAGGTGAGAGTCAGTAGTTCAAGGTCATCCTCAGCTTCACAGTGAGTTCAAAGCCAGCCTAGGCTACATGAAGCTGGGGCACAGAAGTCATCCCTTGAGGGAATATATTACACACTTCGTGCTTTAGAGTGTGCAAACATTAACTAACTCAGGGTAATTATATTATACACTCAATGGTACTAATTACAAGTAGAATACAGGTTCGAAGAACTGAGAAATCAGGTGGAGCTGAAGTGTAGTGAAGAAATAGGATATATACAACCTGTTTCTCCTCTTCCTGGGTAATAGATGGACTACATTTCCCAGAAATCCATTTGGCAGTTGAATATGGCCATCTTATTAAATATGACTAATAGAATGGAAGGAAATGGGTTGTACTGCATGTAGGCCTGGCCAATAAAAGCTAGTCATTCAGGGGTCACCACATTCTTGTCCCTGCTGATGGGATCCAAACAGGCATGGTGACCTAGGGCTGAAAGTGGTAGCACTTTTCAAAGCAAAGTGCTTTAAATCATCAGTGAGAGAGAGGTACCTACTATCCAGGTCCCCCCTTTTCGATTGGTAAGAAACGAACTCTTACTGTTTTGATTCATTGCACTGTTTTGCATTTGCTGAAGCAGCAAATTGTACCTGAAAAAATATAAGTTTGAACTGAAAATATCCCTGAAGATGTGTGGAAGGAAGTGACGCTTTGAAAACACTTGCTGTGCACTCTCTGTAATTCCCCCCCCAGCCCCGCCCCGGGTCTTACAGAACCCACTGTGAACTCACTATGTAGTCAGGAGTCTCACACTTCCGATCCTCTTGCATCTGTCTTCCCCCAAGCCCCCCTCCAGTTACGGGGATTACAGGCGGTGTTGATGATACACTTTTTATGAGGTGCTGGGGATTGAACCCAGGGCTTTATGCAGTCTAAGCAAGCACTCTACCACTTCTGCTCCCTCCCCAGCCCAGTGTTTCTTCTTTCTTGTGTTCTGTATGCAGTCATTAGTAGACCGAAGACGCCTCTGCACGGAGGAACAGTAATGCTCCTAAGGCAGGAACACAAGAGGAAAAGGCTGGGGCTCTCTTTTCCAGCAGAACAAGCATCTGGCCAGTCTCCCTGTTGAAAATAACCCAAACGTATTTTGCTAAGAATTCCTCACAAATAATTTGACATGTATTTGTGAACAAACAAGAAAATAAGACACACTCAGAAGAGAACATGTGTATTATTATATTTTTTTGCCCTGAAGGCAAGAAGAATTTGAACTGTTTTCATAATGTAGCTGGGCACAAGGGATACGCTTGGTGTCATTAATGAATCCAGGATGCACCAAAGAACAGAGGTTGGCAGGAGGCATTGAGCTGAGGAGGACTCCGGGGAAAAGAGCCCAAGAACCTGTTGTAAAAATTAGTATGAAGTGGGAGGGGAAAGGTTTGTGCTAAAAATGTGACAGGCCTCAAGATGAATGGGTGGTTTGTTTGGATCCTAAAGATTCAGATTTTACAAATCAAGACTGATATCAACAAATGGGCAAAAGAAAATATTGTAGCTAGAGAAACACACATTTGATTCAAAGAATTTGCATGGATAGTCTCCAAAATAATATAAAATAAAATCACAGGAAAACACAATAAAACAAAACAATAGACAATACAACATGTCCCAGGAAACAAAGCACCATAAACAATCGGCACAGACAATGCGGGGCAGAGCTGAAGCCACAGGCTTCCAACTTTACAATGCTCAGACATGAAATAGAAAATAAGTGTTCAATTAAATGACGTTCAAATATCCATAGGCAAGATTAGATACGACATAGAATAAATTATAGATTGTACTTGGAATCTAATCGATAGATTACACTCTCATATCTGAAAAAAAAACTTCAAAATAATTGAACTACATGGCAACCTTAGTAAGCTAGGAAAATAACAAAATAATTAACACCAAGATCAAAGAGAATGAAAAGGACTGGAGAACTCTGCATCTTAGCAGAGAGGATGAGTGAAAACACAGAGAGGCAGAGTTCAGTGGACCCAACTTAGGAAGAATACAGCATAAGGACAATGTTCTGTGAATCTTCCAGAACCGATGAGGGGAAATCAACTTACCATTCTGGAAATCCCAAGTAAAAATATATGTTAAAAAAACTGTAGCTGGTCACAGGGGTGTACACCTATGATCCCAGTGCTGTCAAAATAGGAGGAACAGCAATTCAAGGCAGCTTCAGCTACACAGCAAGTTCAAGACCAATCTGGGCTACATGAGACCCTGTCTCAAATAAAAATAAAGTAAAAGCAATAAAACCTTCACACCAAGGGTCTTTATAATAAAACTGCGCAACCTTAAATAAAGAGAATATATTTAAAATCAGTAAAGTAGAATATATTTAAAACTAGTAAACTTTCTTGAAGTATGTTCAACACAAATGAAAATTAGACTTAATCATGTCTCAGCAGCAGCAGATATCAGAAAATAACAGGACACCACACTTTCAACCAAAATCCGATTGTTTAAATCAATAACGGAAAGATAACTCAAGGGACAGGGAGAGAGCTGGAGAGGACCCAAGTTCAGTTCCCAGCATCCACGTCAGGTGGTTCACAACCATCTGTAACTTCAGCTCTTAGGAATCAGACGCCTCTGGCTTTCATGTGCACTTCACACACATATGTATTCCCACATGTAAGCACGCATATCCACACACAATTAAAAATAATAAAAATAAATCTTTTCTTAAAAATACAACTTAAAAAAATACCTACCAGGGGCCAGCAGGATGGCTGACTGAGTAAAAACTCTTGATGCTCAAACCTGATGATGTGAGTTTGATCCCCAGATCCCACTCTTGAAATCTGTCCTCTGACCTCTACCTGTAAGCCCTGGCGTTTAAGACTCAACTCTCATCCCCCAAATACACACATACACCACTAATAAATACCTGCTGGGCATAGTGATTTAAGTCCATAATCCCAGCCCTAGGGAAACTGAGTCAGGAGGACTGCCATGAGTTCAAGAATATCCTGATTGTATAATGAATTCCAGGCATACCAGCTACTAAAAAAAGGGCCTGTCTCAAAGAATAAGGAAGGAAAGAAGGAAGGAAGGAATTCCCATAAACCTAAAAAATACTTTTTAGTAACTTATTGAACAAAGAAATGTAATAATAAACTTATAAGTTATTTAGAGTTAAACATATTAAAAGTTCTGAAAGACAATTTAGTTCTAAGAATCTAATTAATAGATTAGGGTTTTATGTTTTAAAATAACTTCAAAAATTAATGAACTAAACTGAAAGAAACATTTGGAAGTTGCGAAAGTAACAAAGCAGTAAACTCCAAGATTAAAAAGGATAAAAACACAGGTAAAAACTAAACAGAGACACCATACAGAAAATGCTAAGAGTTGTTGGCTTGCTTACTTGCTTGTTTGTTTGTTTGTTTTTGAAAGGCTCATAATAGCAACAAATTTCTGGTGATATTGATCAAGAAAAAGCAAACAAACGTACAAGTGATATTTTAGGAATGAATATAAATTGTGATATCATAAAAGTTTAAAACACTATCAGACATCATACAGAATCACTATATCCTAAAATGCCCAAGCTAGGATGAAGGAATTCTCAGAAGGAAATGTGGTTCAAGAACACAAGAGAGTTTCATGCAGCTGCAAAGAATGAAACTATGCTCTTTGCTGGGGAAATGGATGGAACTAAATGGACCAGCCTGTGAAGAGAAGGAAGCTAGACTGAGAAAGACAGTCACATGTTTTCTCCTATAAGCAGAACTGAGATTTAAGACTACAAGTAATATGAAAGTGGAGAGGAAGAAAAGGACCAGCAAGGGGTGGGAGTGAGGAGGGGGGAGGTAACGGGACAGGGGTGAACACGGCATGCGTGCATGCACGTACACACACACACACACGAGTATGTCAAGATGAAACAAATTATTCTGCATGGTAATTAAAAGATCTCAACCATCATGAATTGTTAAAATGGAATCAAGAAGAAAGAACATAGCAGAATAGCCTTCCTATAAAGGATATGGAGTCAGGTCACTTTTAGGAAGCAGGTCCTCTAGAGATATGAGGAGGAAAAAAATACGATCGATTAATCTTACGAAAATGAGTCCCAAGTACAGAAAAGGGGACTTGATCTTATTCTAGAGGGAAGACCAAACCAAACAAAATAGTGATGCCAAAACTTGGTAAAAACAAAAAAAAAGGGCGAGGGCCTGGAGAGATGGCTCAGTAGTTATGAGTACTGGCTGCCCTTCCAGAGGATCCACGTTTGGCTCCCAGCATCCATGTGGCAGCTCACAACCAGTTCCAAGGGTTACAGCCTCTTCTTCTGGTCTCTGGAAGCACTAGGTAGGCACACACACAGACACACATGCAGCAAAACACTCAGAAACATAAAATAAAAAATAATGTTTAAAAAAAGAGAGAGAACTATAGAACTGAACATAGGCATAAAAACCTAAGAATTATCATCAAATCAATATTATCAGTGCACACAGAAGATGTAAAACAGTGATCTTATTCCAGAAAAGTAAGGTTAATTTCATATCTTATAAATCAACTAGCGAAATTCATCATATTAAAGGGAAAACATAACTATCACAAAGAATGCAGAAAAATAATTTGACATCTATCCAAGATGTAAGAAATAAATTAAAATTCAAAAAATAAAAATAACTTTTGCACTGGACAATGAAGTCTACAACACACCCCATCAACAGTGCCCGTCTGAGTAGGACAGTGAGCACATTCTGGGTAAGGTCACCAACACGACATTGGGACCGGCAGAGACTTCTCGACCTTAGTACACTGTGAGGGGATCTAGCCAGTGCCACAAGGAAAAGAAACCACAGCTACAAATGGCAAGGAACACAGATACCATTTGCATATGATGTGATTGATTACCTATAAAATATTTCAAAAGGATTTGCAATACATGATAGAATTAATAAACTCAATATTTCTAGGTACTGAACCTTGGACACAGCACGTAGCTCTTAGGCATAAACGTAGCACATGCTCACTAAAAATCATGTGTGACAGCTCGTGTCAGCACCATTTCTACAACCATAAACACATACAGCAACAAATGCGCACATGATTGCTCTGTGTAACCATTGGTCCCACGTGAAGTCTCGGAAACTAAATAATGAGGAAAACCAAACACAAAAGATAGTACACTACATGGTTTTTAAAGTTATGTTACATTTTATTTAATCATTTGATGTGTGCTTGTGTGCATGTGCATGTAGATCACAGACAACTCACTCCACCATGTAGGTCCTGGGAATTGAACTCCGGTTGTAAGGTTTAGTGGCAACTTCCTTTACCTACTGTGGAGTTTGAATGAAAATGGCTCCCAAAGGTTCATAGGGAGTGGCATTACTGGGAGGTGTGGCCTTGTCAGAGGAAGTGTGCCACTGGAGGTAGGCTTTGGGCTTTCAGAAGCTCAAGCCAGGCCCAGGCACACACTCTCTTCCTGCTGCCTGCCTGTCCAGATGTAGAACTCTCAGCTTCTCCAGCAGCATGTCTGCCTGCCTGCCAGTCACACCATGATAGACTAAAATCTTGAACTGGAAGCAATCCCCAACTAAATGTTTTCCTTCTTAAGAGTTGCCATGGACATGATGTCTCTCCACAGCAATAAAACCCTAAGACACCTGCTAAGCATCTCATTGACCTGGTTATTTTTATATAAAATTTACACACAGACAAAATTAACCAGTGATGCTCAAAATTAGGACAGTGATCATCTTGCAAGGGAGGGTGATTTAGGGCATCTAAATTCTTAGATGTAGTTAATGTTCAATTTCTTGGTCTAAATGTTATGTGGGCATGTTCGCTTAAAAAAATCAAGCTAGAGAGCTATGCCCTTATTTATATGTATAATTCAATTAAGAGTTTAATAATTCAATCACATATATAACATAGAGATTCATAAGTAAAAACATAGAAAGAA
Source organism: Dicrostonyx torquatus (assembly GCA_028555095.1). Taxonomy (NCBI): domain Eukaryota; kingdom Metazoa; phylum Chordata; class Mammalia; order Rodentia; family Cricetidae; genus Dicrostonyx; species Dicrostonyx torquatus. The sequence goes on along the minus strand of JAQHUG010000055.1, from coordinate 5,842,047 downwards.
CTGCAACTGTAAAGGTGGGATATAGCTCTCCTAAAAACAGATGTAACCATAGGTACAGCTGCATGACACACAATGCTTCTATGTATTTATAAGGTGTACAGATGCAATATTTAGATACATATTCTACTATATATTATCGTTGGTATATATACATGTATGCTGCATGAAAAATGAACCTGCATTCCTTCCATCACACAGAAAAGTTCTAGGTGAACTCAAGGCTGAGAGCCAAGTTCACTCAGCTTCAGGACCCTGCGTTGACTCTGCCTCCAAGAGAAAAAAAAAAAAAAGGCAAGTTTCACATCAATTCTCAAACATGCCGTCACAGGCAAAAACGTGGGAGGTTAAGCATGGGGGCACTGTGGAACTATCAGATCCAACTGAGCTGTAAAGTGGGTGCAATCAAAGGCTCCTCTTGACCCTTGGGTGTGTGCTGGGAGGATGGTTGCCCAGACAAGAGAAACGAGTTGTTTTTCTCTGCGTATTTGAGTTTTAAGTGAATGAAAAAGACAGTCTACAACATAGGAAATGAAAACGGTTGTGGCCAGGGCACAGCAGCACAGTGACAGTGGACCCAAAGAGGTTGAATAAAAAAGACCCCAGGCCCTAACCTAAGCAGTAATGGGTAAGGACTGATTATAGAAGGAATTCAAAGTCTGGCAGAGGACAGGTTTGATAAGGTGAGTGTCTTAGTGAGGGTTATTATCGCTGTGAAGAGACACTATGACCATGGCAACTCTTACAAATGAAAACATTTAATCTAGAGGGCTTGCTTACAGTTTCAGAGGTTCAAGCCACAGAGCATGGTGGTGTGCAGGCAGATGTGGTGCTGAGAGTCCTACATCTTGACTCAGAGGCAACAGGATGTTGACTGATTCATTGGGCGGTACCCTGAGCATAGGAAACCTTAAAGCCCTCCCCCACGTGACACATTTCCTCCAACAAGGCCACACCCACTCCAAAAAGTCATACCTCCTAATAGTGCCCCTTCCTATGAGCTTATGGGGGTCAAATACACTCAAACCACCACTGTGGGCATTATGGAGCCCAGGCAGGTTCTCAGTAGACAACAGAGACAGCAGTAACATTAACAAAACAACAACAAATATAGCTCAATAATTTGAGTTGTGACTACATGCCAAGCTCTGTGACAAGTCCTTTTCAAGGACTCTAGGATTTAGCATCCCCAATAATCCTTTTAGGATTCCCATGTTACTTAAGGAAACAGCAGCCAAGAACAGAGTCTAAGGTTAAGTGACTCCCCCAACACCCATAGCTGAGATAGAGAAAATAAGTCAGAAAAGAAAGTCTAACTTCAAAATGCAGACCTGTAGAGTGGTTTAGGGGCAGAAGGCTTCAAGAGCAAAGCAAGGGAAGAAGTAAGCCGGACAGAGCCTCTCTGAGGTTACCTGGGGGATTCACGGAGTGAAGTACCAGAACTCAAGACAAGGGGAATTCAAAGACAGCACCAGAGCCCTGGGGGATAAATCAGATGCTTGCGGTAGAGATGTAGACCAAGTGTCCTAACCTGGAGAACGAGGAGCATGGTTGTGACAGACAGAAAAATAGGAAGGAATGGGATGGAACAGAAGAGAAAACTGACACACCTTCTTCCTGGAGAGTTGTGCAGAAATGTTAGCACTCTGAACTATATGTCCCCATCTCTTAGTCCCATTCTTCACACTACAGTCCTGCTCTCTAGGGACAGTCACTTATTCACAAGTTCACAAAGTAGCTAAAGAGACACCTATGGGGGTAGGGGGTGGTTCCGTCACTACAGTGCTTGCCGTGCAAAACATGACGACCTAAGTTTGATCTGCCCACACGCAAAAGCTGGGTATGGGGAGGCAGAGATGGGAGGCCCTGAGGCTTGCTGGCCAGCCAGTCTAGTCAAAAACAAGAGTTCTAGGTTTGGTGAGAAACCATGTCTCAAAAAATTAGGTGGAAAGCAACTGAGGCAGACACCTGATACCAGCATCTGGTTTCTATGAGCATGAGCACATACGTGCGTGTGTGCGTGTGCATGAACACACACATGCACACACACACATGTACACACACGCACACGCGCCCACAAACACAATAGTTCTAAGAGCGGGGAAGGAGCTGATAAATACAGAGTGACAGTGAAAGCTGCTAAGACCCTGACCTCGTCCCCTCTGTGCCTGACATCCCAGTGCACGGCAGCGCCACCTTCAAAAGGCGCCCAGACCCAAGTACCTTCTGTAGGTAATGTTTGCTCTGGCAGCTTAGGTGAGGACCATGGGTGCTAGGATCTGAGTCCCCTGAGAGTGGTCCTGAGCCAGGGGCCGAGAGTTCCAGTCCCCACACAGTTTCCACGTGCACAGTGCTCCAGAGGAGGACAGCTCAGTCTCCGTAGCCGATTTCATCTGGAAGCTATATGACTATTAAGTGTGCTGAATCAGAACATGTCAATCTTTCTGGGTTTCCAGAATCAACCCTGTATGGCATGCTAAAATCCCCTTCCCAAGCAGAAATTGTCCACTTGAGATCTATGCATCTGTACTGGGCACACACTGGATCACATTTTGAAAAGCCCTTCAGGGACAACCACAGAAGCACCCTGGAAACTGGTGGGCATCATTCCACAAAAAAAAAAAAGCAAGCCTCCGGGCTAAGTATGCAGTTCATTTGAAAGAGTGCTTGCCTAGCCCGCACAGAACCCTGGGTTCAATGCCTTCGCCACACAAAGCAAGCATGAGGGTGCCCACCTGTAACCTCGCAGCTGGGTCAAGAGTTCAAGCCCACCCTTGACTATATAGCAAGTTCCAGGACATCCTAGGATACATGAGACCCTGTCGCAAAATCAAAACAACAGAACAAACTATTGAAAGCCAACAATGAGTACCAAGAATATTGAGATGCAGTGCTCAGCTCCAAAGCAGACTGGCTCTGTCACGGTGAATGGCCTTGGAAGGTTTGGCTGGTTTTCCAGGGCTCTACAGACTTCTTCCTTGAAACGCAGGTGGGAGGAGGCAGGAGGCCTTAAACAGCCTACCCATGAAAAGCTTCATTCAGCGCAATTCAATAACTGAAAGTTACCCACAATCATTTCCATCCACTACTGCGGCCGACAATTTTGTGCTCTCTACTAGTTTCGTCTTTTAGAGGAAATGCTTTCTTCAAAAAATGGTTGGAAGCGCTGTGGCTTCCTCAAACACTGATTATTTTAATCATGATCTCCAGCCCCATGCAGACAGTAGGAACACGGCCAGCACAATGCAAGTAATGGGAGAAAGTAGAGTAGGAGCTAGGTGGCCTTTCTTCTTCTGGACTCCCCAGCCGGGCGGCCTCCCAGGATCACTGCCGAGAGATTGGCTGTGTCCCGCAGAAGCACAATCCCACTACCGCCAGCTTGTCCAGGTCTCTGCTGATTTCTCCATACTCCTGGCTCAGCTCAGACTTGTGAAAATCAAGGGTGGGGCTGGCAAGATGGTTCAGTGGGTGCAAGTGCTTGCATAAGATCCTACTTGGTGCTAAATATAAAGCAGGAATCAATTCCTAGAACCCTCTCTCCACTCCACACATAAAAATAATGAATGATAATAATAATAATAATAAAGAAAAAATTTAGAAACCCAAGACAGAAGGGGATTTCCCTGTCTGGCATACCTAAAAGTCCTCAATACACATTGCATCTGGAACACGAGGGGGAACTGGGCACAAGCTTCATACTGCTGTTCTAGAACATTCTCACAGTAGAGGAGATAATTGGGTCTATTTGATGATATTCAAATATCATCTGTGTGCTATCATTTTACTCCACACTCCTGCGTCTGCCAAGCCGATGTCCACAGTTTGGCAAGCCTTTCCTTCACAGGTGACACTATATATGAGCGATCTCTACCCCTGATAGAACAGCACTGACAGAGACTGACTCCAAGCCTTCTAGCATCTTGGACATGTCACATGACGTTCCTGTAACTTATAAGGGAGGCCTTCGTGTGTACACCCTTAACAACAGCCTTTTGCCTCTCTCATTATCATCGGACCTAGGACTTTTCAAACAGTGACAGGTCAGACCTTTCTCTGCATTCTAGTAGTTTCTCAGGGTTGTAAGGCATACCTTTTTCCCTCCTCGCCCTGCGAACAAGGGTCCTCTAAAATTGCCAAGGCAAAAGTTCCCTTTGGCTGAGCTGACACAGGATCCCAAAGGCAATTCTCAGGCCTCCTTAGGAGAATATTTGGGACATTTAAAAAGCAGTAGGTTTGCAACTATGTTGACAGACTTCTGGGTTCTAGGGCTAGCTCCAGGTGCTGCCTAGAGGCAGTCACCACCCCTGGGCTCCTGGTTCCTCTAGAGTAGCCAGCTCTGCTTTGATTCCACTCAGATATGAGGGCCTTGCATAAGATTCTATTTGGTGCTAAATATAAAACAGAAATGGTGTACAAAACTGTGTGAGGCCCATTCCAATAAATGGTTCTCTTATGGGAGGGCTGTCTATATCCTCACAGCCTATAAAGATGCTCACTTTTCCCCCCACCTTTCCCGAATTTGGAATATCCATGAATAGAATCAATTAAAGACACGCATGAAGCAATTAAACACATGCATATCCAATGTCGAAAAAGTTAAACAAATAATCCTCTCAGATAGTTAATGCTTTCAAAGCTCTGGTGTGTTTTTTTTTAACCAGACCCACCCCTAGCTTTGGCTCTCTCCTATCTGTGAGGTTGGCAAATAGCTGGCTTGTCCCTCATGAACCATTTTCCCCTCACAAGCAAGAAGGGAAGTGCAGCCCTCACCCCTCTCCTTTACCTCTCTGCACTAATCCAAAATTAAGACTGGCATTTGGTTGGTATTCTGGAATGACTGTTAAAAATTTGGCACAGCCATCAAAAAAAAAAAATGCCAGCTTCAGTGATCACGTGAGTGACTTCCTGACATCTGAAAATGAGTTAGGACTTGATTGAACAGTGTGTTCATTTGTATTGGTGAAATAAGCTTTACATGACACTGGAAGGATTAATTTTTTTTCTAATTCTAAAGTCAAAAAAGAAATTCACGGACGCGTCAACAATTGAAGCGAATTCACTGTGCGACCCCCAAAGTCACCTTCTTTGAGGTATTCTGAGCAAGCTTCAGGGCAGGCTGTGGAGAATGGAGGCAAATTCTAGAAACCAAGAAGTCTCATTCATTTCCTTCAGTTTGTAAAAACAAGCAACTGACAGGTTTCCTGCCCATGGCCGCTTGCCGTACTTGCAGATAAGAAAGTTCTCAACAGGAAATCCTTTGCTGAGAGAGATCAGTTGTGCCATTAAGCTAGACTTGCTATCCTGGAGGACTAACTATTTGATAATGTGGGATCACGAAAATATACCCGAAATCACATGATAGACCCTACATGGCTCTAAGCTGCTTGCTACCCCATCGACGCAGGATATTAAATAAGCATTAGAACATATTTAGCTCTTCTGTCTCGCCCTCTCCTTGAGGCAATCAGTTGCGGGAACACAAGGATGATGTGATTTTTTTTTCTTTTTTTTTTTTTAAGAAGGATCAAACTGTTTTAAGAAAATCCAGTGCAGTGCTAACTATGCCATGTATGGAGGGAAGTTACTTTTACACAATTATAAAGAACTTAAAATTTAGGGGTCTGGAGAGATGGCTCAGTAGGCAAAAGGTCTCTTCCAGAGAACCTGAGTTATATCCCCAGCGCCCACATCAGGTGACTCACAGTCTGTAATGATCCCTGTAATGTAAATGATCCCTCTGGTCTTGCTGGGCATGGTCACTCATGTGCCCATACCCACATGCAGCAAACACATACACATACACGTAACTAATCATAATAAAAATAAATCTTTAAAAAGAAAGTCCTTACAATTTCAAGATGAGTCAAAGTCTAGCAAACGTGTTGATTTTTACATTGACAAGTTTTACTGAAGAGCTTCAAAGTCAAAATTTGGGAGACACAAGATTGGTTATTTTCCACCCAGCAAATAAACAAAATAGGGGTATGGGGGCGGGGGCTAAACCTCTCTCCTTGGTATTCCTCACCAGGAGTCAGATTTAGCTGATTTAGGTGCCGGTGGCTTGGGGTGGTGGCGGGGGTGGGGTGGGGAGCACACCTCTAAAATAGCCTCAAAATGAAAGCACCATTCTCCATTCACAAGAGAGGAAATGTTTCTAAATCAA